>CAVLJG010000001.1:17414566-18009501 GCA_963669975.1 Acanthoscelides obtectus | reverse complement strand
AACGGAAATATCACAGTATGTGAGCCGATGATCACTGATTGAGTCTGCATTGAGTGTCCCTGACGATAGTATTGTCACTAACAAATATTGGATCAAGTAATGTGGAACCGAAGGCTGTAACACGTGTAGGCGCATCAATGACTTGAATGAAATTGAATGAATCAAAGCAGCTGCTGAGGATGTTGTTATGAGCAAGCAAGTCGACATTCATATCGCCCAAGAATATAATGTTGTCATATTGGGGAGTGAAAAATGAGATAAGATTTTCTAAACACTGAATGGCTTGATGTATAGAGCAATGTGGTGGCCTATATATAACAACAACTAACATACTGGACCCGTGCAGTTTAAACTTATAGCATAACATTTCAAGAGGATTTATAAAGTCATCGAGCTCAACTGGGATAAGATTAGTGCTAATATCTAATTTAACATAGAGACCGATGCCACCCCCTCTGCTCCCACGGTCCTTACGGAAGAAGTTATACCCAGGTATATTGACTACAGTGCTGTCAATACTGGAATGCAGCCATGTGTCAGTGACTGCTACAACATCAAACTTATATTGAACAAGAGAGGCAAAATCATTAAAGTGAGCTGTTAGAGAACGCACATTTAAGTGACCTAGTTTCAAGACACTTTTTATAGTGTTAGCCATAATCCACCCTTTCTTTTAGAGTTTGAACATAATTGAGAAACACAGGACAGTTTGGAAAATTAGCCGAATGATCAACTGGTAGAATCTTCTTGTATACCTTGTTATGGTTCAGGCAATTTACGCATTGTAGGGCGCTCGAGTTACACTCCTTGATTTTATGATTTCGCGTACACCTTGGGCAGGACAGATTAGCTTTACAGGATGCTTCAGAATGACCAAACAAACAGCACTTGAAACACTTTAATATGCGAAAGTGATCAGAGTTAGGTGACTTTTTCCAACCAATATATAAAAACCCTGTCTTTAATAATTCCGATCTTAGAGTAGGAGTGACTTCAATTACGATGTTGATTTTGCCTTGTATTGGAAAATCTACCACATTTTTGAACTGCTAATGAGAAGTCCAATGCCTTTAAGTTTTTTATACCTCAAGTTTGAAAGAAATCGAAGGAGCAAAATTTTTGTGTCAAAACACCATGAAATGTGGTTGGAAACAGAAAAATCATTTTTCGTATTTTGCTATGACTATTGGCTATCTGTAACATCTTCAGTTTTGAAAACGCAATTGGGAGAATTTTAAGATTTATTCGAGTTTCTGTAAATACCCTCACATTCTTTGTGCGATCAGTGGTTACCGAGATATCAGTCGTCGATGACAAAAAGGTAATGTTTCATTCAAAATCAAATATCTCCACGCTAATTGATGGTATCGAGATTTTAAAGACACCGTATTAAAGCTGAATAAACGGGCTATACGATCCATATAATGACCTATCTGAAAAAAAAATTGAAGCCCGTGGACCAAAAAAAGGAGGCAAAAATTTTGCTGATAATTTTCCTTGCTCTATCTGCAAAAATTTCATGAGAACCGTTGCTTCTAATATTTTTCGGTCATGAAGCCTAAAAACTTGAATCTGAAAGCTTTAAAAACTTTTTTTAAGTCTAGATGTGACGGTTTGTCACCAAAATGCAGCATCTCAAAAATCACCGAAACATTTGGATTTTTTTTGCATCCTTCATTTTTGAATTGTACTTTAGTGAATTGATCCACCCATTATTTTACACCCTGTATAATATAATACTACAATTCTAGCCTTTGTCCTAACTATGTTCTATGCCACCTTAAGCATCTGGAATATAAGGTAAACTGAATAGTCTTAAATGTTTATACATCCTCGCTATCACTACGAGCCCCTTCCCACTTCAGTTGGCCCAACTATTAAAATCTTAGTTTTTTTCTTATCAAACACAAATAATAAAAATGTAGCAGGGTTTTATAGGTTTAAAATATTAACAATGAATATTTTGATAATATATAGTAGAAAACACCAACTTTGCAGCATAAAAAAAACACATGTTGAAATTTCAGCATATCAACCAATTTTCATTTCAATGCAAAATAAGTCTATAACGCATAGGTGGCTGTGAAAAATAAAAGCCATGACAATTGTTTTTATTAATCACAGCTGTCAGAGTACGTTTAAAATAGTTTTGGGTAGTTAAGGTTTTCAAAATGGGTAGAGGAAAGGTTATTAGTGAGAAAATTCGGTTACTGATAATTAAATTTTTTAATTCTGGGAAATCAAACTCAGAAATTGCAACTTTGTTAGACTTATCGCGGTGCAGTGTAAGAAATATTGTTAGAAGATATAACGTAACTGGTTCAGTTAATATTAAGCCACGATATGTGAAAAAAAGTAATATCTCAAATGCCGACCGAAGAGCATTAAGAAGAAAAATCGTGAGAAACAGGCGTGCCAATTATTTACAATTAAGTGCTCTGTGGAGTGACGCTGTTGGAAGGAGAATTTCGAGGTCAACAACTCATAGAGAGGCCGACAAACTGGGATTTAGCACTTGCAAGGTAAGTTTTCTTATAAAAAAATGTGAAGCAAAAACCATAAAATTGCACTACTTGTTTATAGGCCAAAGAAAAGCCACTATTAACTCCACTGCAAAAGAAAAATCGGCTTAGATGGGCTAAAGAACATAGACAATGGACACCTGAACAATGGTGTGCAATACAATGGAGTGATGAGGCCCGATTCGAAGTTTGTGTTGGTGACAGTCGCAGTAGAGTTATTCGCAGAAAAAAATGAAGCATTCCATGTTGACTGTCTGAATAGAAAAGTGAAATTTCCAGCATCCATTATGGTCTGGGGTAGTATTTCATTAAAAAGAGTAGGAAAACTTCATTTTATTGATGGAAATGTGGATACAAACAAATATTTGGCAATTTTAGAAGAATCGCTTTTACCAGTGATGGAAGAATGTTTGACATCCGGACAAGATTTTGTGTTTCAGCAAGATGGTGCAACGTGCCATACCTCAAAAAAGGCTATAAAATGGATGGAAGAAAATAATGTACCATTTTTGAAATGGGTTTCTAGCAGTCCAGATCTGTCCCCTGTTGAAACTTTGTGGCACGAGATGAAAAAGGTTCTACGACAACATCCTGCTCGTACAATCACCGAACTGAGACAAAAGCTTCAAGAAATATGGGATTGTTTTACATCAAATTTTTGCCAAAACTTGGTTAACACTATGCCCCAAAGAATTTCAGCCGTAATAAAAAATAAAGGTGATGTTACCCAATTGTAATCTTTCAATTGTTGCTTTGTTAACTTCGCGCATTTATTCGCACATTGTTTATTTGTTCAGATGTTCTATTAGTTATAGGTCTAAGTGATTTCAAATATGTATTTTTTACGACTAGAGTGTATCTAAAATGTTTTTGAGAAAATAAATTGTTTTAGAAGTAAATAGTTTCGTCATGTTTAGTTTATAAAGGCATATTTTGGTACAAATCATGAAGCGGGCCAACTGAAGTGGGAAGGGGCTTTTATATCGTAACATAATCATCTAAAACGAGCAAGCTAAAAATAACTCGCTTTCCACCAAGACTCAAAGTCGAGGAAGTTGGAAGTAAACCGCACGGATTTGTTGAAAGCTCATCTAAATTCTCCGAAAGAGCTGCGCAGCATTTTAATAGGATATTGTGCCTTCTTAGTAACCCGATATAAAATCTGAAGTACTTACCGTGAAACCGATTCCCACGGTTGCCGAGAAGTTCCCAGACTGGAATTTTCCGGTGTCGAATTTCACCAGCAGGGAGGTTTTACCGACGCCGCTGTCTCCCAGGAGGATCGTCTGAAAATAAAACAAATGGCACTGGTAGCTTCATTCGTTTTGCGAAAGATCAATCTTCATTATCCTCCGACATCTCATGTAGTATAGAATGTCTGTCATAAATTAAAGCCAATCGAAAGTTGAAATGCAGGTAAAGAGAGGCAACCCAGTAATATCACAGTCGACATTAGGGTGAATTTAGATTTTAAAATGGATGGCTAATTTAAAGATCAATCAATCTGGAATGAAAAAAGAAAAATGCTGCTTCTTCTCACTTAAATATTTTGATAAATAATCAAATTTTGGAGTTTGCAAAAATACTTGGAGTAGTTTTTGACACTAAAATGAGGTTTGTTAAACATGTGAAGAGTCTGTCCCAAAAAACGTATCTCAGGTTACGTACTCTCATAGCAAATCGGTATTTACTGAATTAAACTTCGCAAAAAACTGTGCGAGAGTTTAGTCATATCTATACTAAGTGACATATAAATCCGAACACCCAGTTTAAATGGTTTTATTTTAGTAAAATTTTGTATAAGTACTTAATGAAGCATAATAAGTAAATGATAAAAATTTCAAAATGATTGCACTGCTTTAAAGCCCTTTGACCTTTAATAATGTGTGGATGCACCCTGATGTGCTACGCATTCTCCAACGCGCCTAGGCATGCTTCTGATCAGGTGGTCAATGCCCTCCTGTGGTATCTCATTCCAGGCAACCACCAACTCCTCTCGAAGTGCTTCTAGAGTCTGAGGAGGACGTTGCAAATTGAGCAATCTCCTACCCATCATATCCCACACGTGCTCAATTGGGGATAAGTCGGGAGATCTTGGTGGCCATGGTAACAATGTGACATCATTATGTTGAAAGAAGTCTATTGTGACTCTTGCAACATGTGGTCGGGCATTATCTTGTTGGAAAGTTGGATCTGCCAGGGTGTCAAGATAGGGTAAAAGATGGGGTTCTAGAACTTCGTGGATATAACGCTGCGCGTTCATGTTACCTCTGATGAAGATTAAAGGTGACCTGGAACCATAAGCTATAGCACCCCAAATCATAACTCCAACAGTGTGATGAACATGTCTTTCAACCAAAAACTGTGGATTCCTCCTTTCACCACGTCGCCTTCTAACCCTGGCATGACCATCGTGCATGCCTAAACAAAATCGAGACGTCACTAAAGACAATACTGTTCCATTCCTGATCCCAGAGTGACCGTTGTCTGCACCACTCAAGGCGATTACGTCGGTGTTCTCGAGTTAAAGGGAGGACCCAGTGTGGCCGGTATGAAAACAAGCCAAAACTTCTCATTCGTCGGTAAACACTTCGCATGCCAATAGGTCTTCCGTGTTCTGCAAACCATTCATTTGCAATGGACCTGGTAGTGGAGAAACGGTCCCTTAAGGCCAATAATCTTAGGCGGCGATCTTCACGGCGGCGTCCAGTGCCCCTTGCTCTTTGCGTACGACCTTCTCGAAGCCATGCCTGACAACACCTAACCACAGTGTCTACACTTCTTTGCACTCTAACTGCAATTGCCCGAAAAGAAAGTCCAGCTTCCCGAAGTCCCACTATACGGCCCCTATCAAACTCACTAAGTTGACGAAATCGTACAGGTCTCCGTACTCTAGGCATCGTAACCGATCATAAAGGATGTCAAGAACCAAAATCCGCCAACGTTGATTCTTTACTGCGGCTGAAATATTCATTTTTAGAGCATTAGTGAATAAAAAAAAAGCAGTATAAAAACCGGAATGTCCAACTGATAAGGCTGAAAATTTTTTCACTTGTTATTTACAGTAAGATAAATACATTCACCAACTTTTATTAAAATAAAACCATTTAAACTGGGTGTTCGGATTTATATGTCACTTAGTATATTTTAAATTACTGTGATATTGTCTATTTTCCGTCATTAGATTCCTTTACAAAAAACATTATCCAAATCATTCAAAATAATTGTGTACGGTTCATTTTTGGATTACGAAAATATGACCATGTTTCAGCCAATTACTAAATATTGAAGTGGATGAAATTTGAGAATTTAGTAATCTACCACTATTTAATTTTCATACATAAATTGTTGCATACGTCAAAGCCTTTATATCCTAGAGAAAAAATTGTTTTCAGTAAAGATGTGCAGACTAGACCGTTATAATTATAATAGTTCCACCGCACAAAACAACCTTTTTAAAGCGAAGTTTTTCGTATAATTTAGCTAACAGGTATAATCCAATACTTGAAGTGTACAAGTATATAAGTTATAGTCTTTATCTACATTCCGCAACAAAATTAAACTGTTTATAAATTCACTATCCACTTAATCTTATCATTTCTATATTTTATGATATATTATTCTCGATTTACAGATTTTCTGATCTTGTTCTTGCCTGTTTTTTTTTTATTTCTGAATTGTGTGTGTGTATCGCTAACTGATTGGTTAAGTGTAAGAGTAGTCAATCATTTGGTGTATTCCCAAATAAAGACGACTATTACAAACACAACAAACTCGGAATGGACAACGCCTTTGACATCAAAAAAATCAAATCAGCATTCTTTTGATGTTTGACTTGACTTGACGACATTCTTTGGACGGGGGACGACGGCGTTTTCCATTGACTTGACTGTTGCTTCGTTTCTGGGTCATAACCGTAGCACCAAGTCTCATCACCAGTGATGATCTTTGACAGGAAATTTGGATCAGATTCAAGCTGTGGTTTTAAAGTACGATATGTTTCAACTTGGTGTTCTCTATAATTGTCAGTCGGAGCCCGAGGAACAAACTTGGCAGCAACCCGTTTCATTCCCAAATCTGTTAAAATTCGCTGAACCGAACTCCAGGACAACTCACTACTTACGGATAGTTGATCGATTGTCAGTCGACAGTCTGCAAGCACAAGCTCTCGACGATTCGAGAGTTGATGGACGTCCAGAGTGAGGTTTGTCATCAACCGACATGTCGCCATTTTTAAATCGAGCAAACCACTCGTACACCTGAGTTTTTCCCATAGCATCATCTTTGTAAGCTATTTTCAATATTAAAACAGTTTCAGCAGCATTTTTACCAATTAGAAAGCAAAATTTCACAGCTGCACGTTGCTCACTGAAGCTTGCCATCGTAAAAAACGAATCAAGCACGAAACAGCTCTAGCAAAAATAATAACTATAGAGGAACGAAACAAACCAGATCGACAACTCAGGAGGCACTGAACTGGTAATGAGTTGCGCTGTACGCCTCTAGGGGCAGAAATGTGTACTACACAAGCTTCGGCCACTGCAATGATATTCCGGATATTTTTGAGTACCTCCTCGTATATGTTTTTTGGGTGACTGAAACCGAAACCGGAGCCCATTCAAAAACGACTAACAAAAAATTTTCAATGATATGAATGGAAGCTTGTTTTTCACATAAACCGGATGCGCAGATTCCGATTTCGATGTCAACTTGGTGCTAGAATCCACAAGTGGCGCGGGGTGGCATGTTTGATAACAATTTTTCATCGCTAATTCGGCGCCATGACCCTTTAAGGTTTTTTAACGATGATAAAACTCCTGTATTTTAGATATAGAATTTCCAGACTCATGGAAAATTGCGAAAATTATACCAATATCAAAGAAGTCTGAAATTAATGACTACAATGATCTTTGCCCCATAAGTATTTTACCAGTGCTATCAAAACTAATGGAGATTATATTGGACTAATAAGAGATTATTTAACTGAGAACAATTTGTTCCCAGAACATCAATCGGGATTTAGGAAAGGATTCAGCTGGGAAACTGCACTGTTAAATATAACTGACGACATCTTCAAAGCAACAGATTCCAGAAAAACAACCGTTCTCGTGCTCTTGGACTACTCCAAGGCATTTGATAAACTAAATCACGAAATGCTGTTTGGTATTTTACACTATATAGGGTTTTCCGAGTCTGCTAACACGGTTATGTGCAATTATTTAACTAACAGAACACAATATGTAGAAACAGATAAAGTATGTCCTCCAAAGATGTCATCCCATCGGGTATTCCACAAGGCTCCATTTTAGGACCTCTGATTTTTAGTGTTTATACCTCAAACCTTTCCCAATGTCTCCGAAGTTTGTATGCTGACGATAGTTCTATAAATCATTCAAACTATGAAGTTAAAACCGGAAGTGGGGTGTGTAATGCCGTTGCTGATTTCTTTGCAAGTGTATATGTTAAATCTAAACATTTTTATTTAAACAAGGATGCTAGTCCTATTGATGTTACCTTAATATCCATTGAAAGAATATATCAACAAATAGTGTCCTTAGAAATTAAAAAATCAGTAGGCCCTGACAGCATACCTCCTGTATTTATACAAAACTGTTCCGCTAGCTTATGTTTACCACTTCACCTAATTTTCAAACTGTCATTAACTCAAAGAGTCTTTCCAACGAGATGGAAAGAAGGTGAAATGTTGCCTATTCATAAAGGAGGCTATAGACATCTTGTGGAAAATTATCGACCTATCACTAAACTTTGTATTTTCTCAAAAATTTTTGAAAAGCTGATTTATGATGCTATCTTAAACATTACAAAAAATATCATTACGGAACACCAGCTTGGATTTTTCCCTAAAAGATCTGTAGAGACGAATTTGATGAGTTTTATAGAATATGCCTCTCACGCAATAGATGAGAAACTGCAGGTGAATGTTATTTATACCGACTTCAGTAAGGCTTTCGACAAGATTGATCATTCTATCTCGATGGAGAGACTTGCTGAGGTGGGTGTAGATGGTCCATTATGGCAGTGGCTAGCATCGTATATAAGTAATCGTAAACAAGAGGTGACTATCAATGGGTTTCGTTCGGAGACATTCTTAGTAACTTCAGGCGTACCACAAGGTAGTCACTTAGGACCATTGTTATTTAACAAATACATGAACAACCTTACTTCTGTTTTTCATTTCAGCAAATATTTGTTATGCTGATTATCTAAAGATATTTGCTATTGTTAGAAATGTAAATGACGGTGTAAAACTTCAAAGCGATTTGGAATCTCTGCAAAAGTATTGCACTGAAAACAGTATCTTCCGGAATTTAACAAAATGTTATTACATGAGGCTTACTAGAAACATAGCGAACACTATAGATTTCAGATATAAGATAGGGACGGCAGAACTGGAAAAGCTTCATGTAGTAAAAGACCTAGGGTATACATTGATGAGAAACTCTCATTCATCACTCACGTAGAGCACATCGTAAATGATGCAAATAGAATACTAGGGTTCATAAACAGGACATGCAGAAAATTTACGAACCCTAAAACGCTTCTTTCATTGTACTACGCTTATATACACAACAAATTGATATCTGCATCAGTAATATGGAATCCGTCTTACAATGTACATATAGCCAGGGTAGAAAGAATTCAACAGTTTTTGAAGATGTTAGCACATAAAACTCACCAACCTGCTACAGATCATCATTATACGCAAATTATGAAACAGTTCAATATGATTTCCTTAAAAGATAAAAGAACGATTTCTGACATTTGCTGTGTTCATAAATTGTTGAATGGCCTCACTGACAGAATGTTTAGAACCTATCATCTGTTTAGAATACCGTTCCGTAGAACTAATCTTGGGCTTAATTCCCCTTTGGTCAGGGCTCAAAAAAATCATAATAATTTCTGTAATATTTATTTAACATTAGCTTGAACTTCCTGAAAAAGTATGAGTATTACAGCTCTATGAGAGACTAAAATAGAAATGTTTTATTTTGTTTACATAACTCAAGTTATCACCTCCAATATCATTTCTGGTATAATTTCAATTTAATTTTGATTTCAGTTTTAATTAAACGTAAGTAAATGTTAAACTATGTATACTCCTTTTATTAAAAAGGTTAAATTAATAGTTTATTGCTTATAATTAGAACTACTCACTCAGTTTATGTTATTACAACAATATCGCAAGATAAAAAAAAAAGATAAAAAAAATATTAATATTAAAGTATTCAATAATGTAATATATGTATATGTATACGATATTTTATGTAAGTTTAGTTTTAGTTCACTGAGGGTGTGTGTTGGGTTTACCTGTTAACACCCCAAACTGTATATAAATAAATAAATACTCAGCTTTGTTTTTCTTTCAATCCTAAGAGAAACGTGCGCATTTGCCATTATTAACCGAGATATTGAAAAATTAGTTGTATTTTCGGAAAATCATGATCTACAGATTAATGCAAGCAAATCACAACTCATGTTATTTGGCAGATTGAAAGACAACATCGAATCTATACCTTGCTCTGCCACTGTGAGAAATTTGGGAGTAGAATTTGACTCATATCTAAGATTTAAGCCTCATAATAAATGTATCCAGAAAGCTTATGTTTCTCTAAAAGTTCTATATGCTCATCGATATGACCTCCCTATTAAACTTAAAATATTGCTTTGTGAAGTACTAGTAGTCAGCCATTTTAATGTTTGTAACAGAGTTCATGGGTTTTGTTTAGATGAGATTGACATGGATAGAATTGAACGTGTACAGAAGTCCTGCCTACGATTTATTTATGGTATACGTAAGTTTGAAAGAGTTTCACATCAGTTGCTTGATGCAAACTGGTTGAATATGTTATGTCGATGTGAGTTGCGTGCATGTAATCATTTTCACAAAATTATGTTTTTTAAGCAACCACCATATTTGTTCAATAGAATAACTTTTCGCGGCGATGTTCAACTTAAATTTGCGGTTTCGGAGCTACATATCACCTCCTCCTCATCAAACTTCTCTTTTCTGTAGATCTTTCTTATACAACATTTACCGGCTTTACAATCAAATTCATAATGACTTTAAAATTCTACATCCAAACCAGTTTAAAATCAAGTATAAAAAAATTATTTTTGAGAGACACTCAGCGCACATTAATCTAAATGAGGCACACGCGACCAAAGTAATGAAAAAAAAAATTTTTGTACTATAACTCACATCTATTATTCTAGGCTTTCTTAAGGTAGATCTTTCTTTTTATATATCTTTCTTATATATTTAGATATATATATATATATATGGGTGTCCGCAAAGTTGGGGTTTTCCTTTTCAGAAACAACTACCCTTGAAATAACAAAGGTAATGTGTAGTGAAACGAGGGCGACCAAGAAAAAAAAATAAAGGAAAAAGTACTCACTCTCCAGTTGACGAGAAGGGCTAAGTACGTCTCTGCCTGAAATCGAAAGTTATTCACCCCATTACGCGTGAACGTAGATTCGTCTGTCACGAATCTGCACTTCAAAAAGTCCGGATTATTGTCATGTTGATGCAACAACCACTCACAAAACCGCACTCTTGCTGGAAAATCGTCAGGTTGAAGGGTTTGTACACGTTGGACGTTTGCCACACTTTAGTTTTTGATACTTGCACTTCTCTAGCCACGTCTCTAGTGCTTGTTGAGGGATTCTCGTCTACGCGATTCAGTACTTTTTCCTCAACTTGCACCATTCGTGGTTGTCTAGGCCTCCCAATGTGCCCACCTCGAAATTCCTCCAAATGGCCCGTATCCCTGACTCTCTGGACCAGGTACACAAATCTGCGGGGCCTTGGATGATGTCGTCTAGGGAAACGATCTGCATACACTCGCGACGATTCTGTAGCATTTTGAAGACATTCGCCATAAATTAACAACATATCAACGAGTTCATTATTGGTGTATGAGTGTGCCATTATTATTTTTTTTTGAAACGCAATCGATTATACGGGTTCGTTACCTCTATACGCGTGACCCTTTACCGTCGGTTGAAGGTTGCATACTGACCTGACACACTGACTCCGACCCCCGACCCAGTTCTGTCGTCGGGTTCAGCTAGTAGCCGGTACCAGTCTGGGATATCGCGGCGGGTCGCGGCTACAGGACGGTATTCAGATATTTTTGATGTTGCAGAGCCCTTTATCTCGGTTCCCTTAAGACATTGGTGTATATGGTACTAAGAAAAATTGCTTATGTTTTCAAGATCTACACGTCGTGTAAAGGAAAACCCCAACTTTGCGGACACCCTGTATGTGTGTATGTACGTATGTGTATGTATAAGTGTATATATGAATGAGTAATAGGTAAAGGGCTGAACTTGTATCATTTTTAAATGCCTTCAGCCCTTTTTTGTAACATATCTCATTTAAATGTATTTGCTACTATTTTTAAGTAACTTTGTATGTTGCAAATAAACATTATTATTATCATATGTAAATTTAGCACCCCAAATTACCTGAATGTACATATAAACACCGATGGAGATAATTTGGCACTAATAATGTTCATGATAAATGGAATCGAATACATGTGAAATAACTTCGGATTCTGTTTTGGCGACCCAAAATGCATTTAGAGCAGTTTAATTTTTAATAGCCATGATAAAATATGTTACAAAAATGGCCAAAATGGGTCAGCCGGGAACGTGAGCGCGATTATGTCTATAATATGCCCTTTGAGTCACAGAAACCAAATCCAGGGCCCATTAAGACGGGAGATTCCCCGTTTTCAAGATACTGGCATCATACTTATCAAAAAACGGCTAATAAAAAATATTGAAGAACTGTTGCACGTATACGATCCGGATGAGAACAAACAAACCGGTAAAGAAACAGCAATTTTTTTTCTTCTGATTTCCATTCTCATAACAGTGACGACTAATATCCTGAAACATATGCATTTTGACGAGCAAATAAAAATGTCTTCCATTTTTGTATCACTTTTAACACGTTTATGCCAAACATTTTTCCTCCAAGCGAGTTTTTAGACAGTTTGGCCGCGAGAATACGAATCTCTAAACACCAGCAAAGCTCCGTCATGTAGTCACATACAATTTTGTTGGAACTTTGTTAACTTGCTACCAACGATTTTCCAGTTTTAGACAGACCAATAATCACAGATCACACTACAAGCGACGAACAAGCGCCTACGGAAATTATTGGTGAAATGTATTCGAGTTACAGCTAATTGAAGGGCATGGAATTTGCCTTGTTTTGAACGACAAAATGCCCACGCATAGGGACTGAGCTCTCTCATTGCTGGAATGGACAGCTAATTTAAACTCCCTCTTCTCCTTTGAATCGCTATATCTGGATAAGTCACAACATTGAAATATCCAAACTTAAGTATTTTAAAATATTAGCAAAATTCTGGAAAGGTTCAGGCACAGAACATAAGGAAACTAAATCTCAGTCGATTTGTCGAAAAATTTAGTATGATATATTGATATTGATAAGTTTCTGAAAAACAGGTCTGATTCGCAAAAATGGTGAATGTGTCGACCAAAAAATCGGTATACTAAAGAAAATATACCAAGTGACATATAAATCCGAACACCCAATTTAAATGGTTTTGTTTTAATAAAAGTTGGTGAATGTATTTATCTTACTGCAAATAACAAGTGAAAAAATTTTCAGCCTTATCAGTTGGACATTCCGGTTTTTATACTGCTTTTTTTTTTAATTCACTAACGCTCTAAAAATGAATATTTCAGCTGCAGTAAAGAATCAACGTTGGCGGATTTTGGTTCTTGACATCCTTTACGATCGGTTACAATGCCCAGAGTACGGAGACCTGTACGATTTCGTCAACTTAGTGAGTTTGATAGGGGCCGTATAGTGGGACTTCGGGAAGCTGGACTTTCTTTTCGGGCAATTGCAGTTAGAGTGCAAAGAAGTGTAGACGCTGTGGATATGTGTTGTCAGGCATGGCTTCGAGAAGGCCGTACGCAAAGAGCAAGGGGCACTAGACGCCGCCGTAGAACAACAGACCGTGAAGTTCGCCGCCTAAGATTATTGGCCTTAAGGGACCGTTTCTCCACTACCAGGTCCATTGCAAATGAATGGTTTGCAGAACACGGAAGACCTATTGGCATGCGAAGTGTTTACCGACGAATGAGAAGTTTTGGCTTGTTTTCATACCGGCCACACTGGGTCCTCCCTTTAACTCGAGAACACCGACGTAATCGCCTTGAGTGGTACAGACAACGGTCACTCTGGGATCAGGAATGGAACAGTATTGTCTTTAGTGACGAGTCTCGATTTTGTTTAGGCATGCACGATGGTCGTGCCAGGGTTAGAAGGCGACGTGGTGAAAGGAGGAATCCACAGTTTTTTGTTGAAAGACATGTTCATCACGCTGTTGGAGTTATGGTTTGGGGTGCTATAGCTTATGGTTGAAGGTCACCTTTAATCTTCATCAGAGGTAACATGAACGCGCAGCGTTATATCCACGGAGTTCTAGAACCCCATCTTTTACCCTATCTTGACACCCTGGCAGATCCAACTTTCCAACAAGATAATGCCCGACCACATGTTGCAAGAGTCACAATAGACTTCTTTCAACATAATGATGTCACATTGTTACCATGGCCACCAAGATCTCCCGACTTATCCCCATTTGAGCACGTATAGGATATGATGAGTTGGAGATTGCTCAATTTGCAACGTTCTCCTCAGACTCTAGAAGCACTTCGAGAGGAGGAGTTGGTGGTTGCCTGGAATGAGATACCACAGGGGGACATTGACCACCTGATCAGAAGCATGCCTAGGCGCGTTGGAGAATGCGTAGCACATCAGGGTGCATCCACACATTATTAAAGGCCAAAGGGCTTTAAAGCAGTGCAATCATTTTGAAATTTTTATCATTTACTTATTATGCTTCGTTAAGTAATTATACAAAATTTTATTAAAATAAAACCATTTAAACTGGGTGTTCGGATTTATATGTCACTTAGTATATTTCCTTAAAACACCTTGCAGGAAGGCGTTTGAAGATGTCATGCTGATCGTGACCATGATTCTTATAAGGTCGGTTTCAGGGAATGTTGATTTTCATATGTTTATTTTGGAATAGATCTGGCACGAGTTGCTCGATAATTCACGAAACTAATTGGTTACAGCTTTTCAAGGACAAAAGTCGTCGTTGTTTCCTTATCTTTGATGTTGGTTTGATCTTGAACCTGATTTCATCAGAGAAGTTGTAAAGTTGAATCAGGAATCTTTGAGAATATCACCTATAGTTTTCCGTTGCAGATATCATAAACACAAAATGCTAATTGCGTGGACTTTGGTTCATTTAAGTACCCGGGTTAAATGTTTTCTCCAGTGCAACTGTCGAGGAAATATTGTAATCGCAAGAAATTTCAAAAATGAGATTTGTTTTTTGGATGTTAGCGATCTGTACATCACAAAAAAGCATTTCCATCGGACCGTCTGCGGACAAAAAAGAAAAAAATAGTGTTGGTTCAAACTTTGCTTTTTGACGTTTCCGAGGCTACTCACCATTTTTAGAAAAAATTGATACGATGAATGGAATCACCACTACTGCTAGACCTTCTTAGCAAATGATGATGATCGAAATGCCTACAGAAAAAGCATTTTGTATTTGTACTTAAACTGAAACTTAATTAAAAAATGATACATAGTGGTATTAAGGTCTCTTCAGTAAATAGTAGGTAGTCTTTATCTCAAGAGTCAGTTTGTTAAATTTGATATTTTTCTAGTATTCAGCACTCTATTCTTATCGAGCATTGATTTCAACCTACCGTGCCACAAAAGTCTGTTCACCAGTGTTATTTATATGGGGTTGTCCAAAACGGACGCAGGAAAGTAAACGCATATTAAAACAAGAAAGATTGATATTCAAATCAAGTTGGGTACTTTATTTTGAAGGTTCATTTATACCATTTATGTATGAAAAAAAATATCGTTCAAATGTTCACCACGACTGGATTTACAGACGTCCACGCGATGGTCGAAATTTTCAACCTTGGCAACCTGGCAAAAAAATCTACAACTGCTCCTAATTGGAAAATACCCAATTCTATTTCCTTGATTGGAATCTGGTATTCAATCGTGTCACCTTTTTCCTCCTGCAGAATCTTCAATAAAAGCACTTCCTTGCTTTGCGATGAATGACGAGCCTCTCATGGAAATTGGTAGAGTGACGCTACGACGGTTACAAGAACTGTATTATGATAGCAAGTCATTTCGAATCGCTTTTATTATACAGTGACGTAGCAAAGAAACGCTTGGAATCATAGGAGCGATCGTAATAGAATCAACGTTTTTGTTTTGTCCTCTAAGGCCCAATTTGAATGACCCACTGGAATCAAAATTAACGCAAAGACGAAAAATCTTTTTGAAAATCGGTCCAGTGGCGGCGAAGCTGGGGGAAAAATCTAAACAAAAAAATATCGCTCAAATCTCGTTTTTTTTTTGGCTTTTCATGGGCAATGGTTGAGTGTTGTTGGGCTTGGGGGAGGGTATATGAGTATCTCAATTTTTTTGGCAGCACTATATTTATGCACTTCCAGCCACGGTGATTTTTCGCACCTTTAGGACATATTTCACACACCAAGGATTTCCGGTTACATTTGCATTTTAAACTTATAATGAGAAATATCTTCCACATGCATTCCACCGGGTTGACTGGTAGCCCAGAGGTTCTATCTTGCAGGGTAAATCTGCTTGATTCAATTTGCTATCAATTATAAGGCAATATCATCAGAAGTATGCTTACTCTTGCATGTTTTGAAAAATGTTTGTATATAAAATTCTGATTGGTCGTTTCCTCATGCCCCAATGTACTGATTTTGAAAAATGAAATATAGGCCTATGACCCTGCACCATATCAGACGCTTTAAAATGTGTATTATCCTGCCCCTACAATTGTTTGCTTAGCTGAAAACGTACGTCACTGGAGGAAATCTCCACTGTGACCCACTTCTGAGTAGCTGCTGTGAGGAAATTGAACGTTAATTGCGTTTACTGCCTTATTTGCGAAGGAAGAAAGCCTACTAATTGGTGATATGTAGTGCTTCTGCCTCTGATCTAACCTGACACTCTGCCCTCAGCTCACTAGACAAGCCTCGTTTGGATGCATCAGGGCACTTTGCGCAGTAATTTAAACGATATACAGACGGAATATGTCGTCAAAGCTTAAATGGCGCCATCTACTGAACAAGTGCTAAGGTGTGCTAAGATGTCAAAAGAATGAAAAAAGAGTGTGGAGGATTAAATATATGGATTAGATACAAATTGATGTGTCCGATTTTCTCAATCGGCATATTTAACCCTTTCGATACTAACGGGTTATACAGGGTGTCCCAGAAGTCGACGTCAAGCCGAAACCGGGTGATAGACAAAGTCATAACAACTATCAGAAAAATATTTAAAAAAATTTTATGTATGTGTTTTTAAAATTATAGGTCTTTGAAAAAAATATAGAAATTTCACACCCTACGGCAGTCTGTCAACTCCTGTTACTACAAATATTAACTTTTTTTGGATTTCATTTTTACAATGTAATGATGAATAATGCATCTTCAAACTGGTGTCTCAACCTTACTGCCAACTTTTCTCGTTCAGGAAAAATTGCCACTTATTTCCCAACCAAGTATTCCAAAGTAAAACTTTGCTCAACTTTAACTGGCTGAAGTGGAAAAAAATGTACTACGAGAGTTTGGCAAGTAACCTTAAAAGTTGACGCATTTAATAAGGATTCCAAAATGGTATAACACTTAGAAGATTACTCGTTAACTTATGCACAATTTTTATTTGACGAAAAACTGATGAACATTTTTCAAAATTTCCTAATTAAACAGCGATTATGAAAACCCACAAGGACCCTTAAGGCTATCTGTTTGCACAACAGTGGGCGTCAAAATGCTGCTGATGATGATTTACCTTTACAGCAAATGCTCAAACTGTTATTAAACGAGCGAATCCACGATTATTAACAAACTCAGCTGCTTCCAATAGTCTTTGCCGTAGCTCAGCTACATTTTGAATCGGCTTGAAATACACTTTTTCTTTTACAGTTCCCCAGTAAAAAAAATCTAACGGATTCAAATCTGGTGACCGGGCTGGCCACAGTATTGTACCAGACCGCCCTATCCATCCGTCTCGAAAGTTTTGATCGAGATACTCTCTCACTGAGAGTGCATAGTGCGCTGGGCAGCCATCATGCTGAAACCACATGTCCCTGTAAATACTCAGTGGCACGTCCTCCAATAAATTTTCTAAATGATTTTGCAAAAAACCTAAATAAACCTCAGCAGTCAAAGATTCTGGGAACTCAAACGGACCGATTATTTTACCATTTAAAATTCCTGTCCAATGGTTTATCTTGAAGCGATATTGAGATTTATCTTCTCTCATCAAATGTGGGTTTACTACGTGCCACTCGTGTAAGTTATGCAGGTTCATGTACCCATCTTTCTTAAATGTGGTCTCATCCGACCATACAATTTTTTCAAAGAACTGTGGATCTTTCCTGTGTCTTTCTAACATTGTGCGACAAAAAGCAACTCGGGGCTCATAATCCCGGGCAGGAGAGGTTGAACACGCTGTAGATGATGTATAGATCCCACCAAAAATTACTTCATCTAATCACGCATTATTAATAACAGTAAATGTATTCAGAGTACTGTAGGGACATATTTGGCCCATACCGATGTTTTTAAATACTATTGGGTGCTATGTCAATTTAAAACATATTATGCATTATCCGAGTCGTAAGGTGGGATTTGTCTTAGATACTATTAACAGGAAATTATATTTTGAGGTTAGGTTTGTAGCATTATTCTGCAATTTGTAAACAAATGCACTTGTGACTCCTCGTTGCTTGTGAGTTTTTGGCTTCAAGTTCGTTCCTAAGTGATTAAACAACATGGACAGGTAAGTAGTTATGTATATTTAGGAATATGCATAATTATTTATGATTTTTTAAGAGGTGTAGGATTTGATTTTCAAAAAAAAACACAAAAAATTTGAAAAAAACGATTAAATCTTTACTTGAGTCGATAGAACGGTCGATATAATTTAATGTTTAAAGATTATTTCATGTAAATGTTGGCCGCGGCTCCGCTTTAGATGGCCCATGCCAATTTTGGCACACTCTCTCCAAGATATCGGCCGGTATCTCACGAATAACTGCTTCAATATTGGCTTCCAGTGCGTCAATCGTTGCGGGTTTATCCCTGTAGACATTAGCCTTAACATGGCCCCACAAGAAATAGGCCAACGGCGTTAAATCACACGATCTAGGCGGCCAGTTGACGGGCCCCAAACGTGAGATAAACCGTTCACCGAACTCGCCTCTCAATGGGGCCATTGTTTCGTGTGCGGTGTGGCATGTGGCACCGTCTTGTTGAAACCACATGTCAGCCAAGTCCAGCTCTTCCATTTTGGGCAAAACAAAAGTTTGTTATCATCGCACGGTAGCGCTCGCCATTCACAGTTACATTCCGGCCATTGTCGTCTTTGAAGAAGTACGGCCCGATGATGCCACCGGCCCATAATCCACACCAAACACTGATTTTTCGGGATGCATTGGTAGCTCTTGCTTCTGGCTGGTCTTTACTCCAGATGTGGCAATTTTGCTTGTTAACGTACCCATTCAACCAAAAATGAGCTTCGTCGCTGAACACAATTTTTCGATAAAAATGTGGATCTTCCTCCAACTTTTCCAGCGCCCATTCACCAAATTGGAAACGTTGTGGGAGGTCGTGTGGCTTCAATTCTTGCACCAGCTGTATCTTATAAGGTTTTACACCCAAATCCTGTCGCAAAATTTTCTACGTAGTGGAGTACAGAGGCCCAATTGCTGCGAACGGCGGCGAATCGACATTTCACGGTCATCACTAACACTGGCGGATGCAGCCGCAATATTTTCTTCAGTCCTCACTCTACGTCTGTGTGTTGGTGGTTTAATGTCCAATAATGTAAACTGGGTTCGAAATTTAGTCAAAAGCTTCCGAATAGCTCCCTCAGTAGGCCGACCAAATTGCCCATAAATTGGAAGCAGTGCTCGATGCACTCTCTTAACCGAGCATGAATTTTGATAGTAAAATTCAATAATTTGCAAGCGTTGTTCGTTCGTAAGTCGATTCATGGCTAAATTATAGACCAAACTGAACAAGTTTGACAATGACACAAGACACGGTTCACGCGTCGTCTGTCAAAAACAGTCAAAAAGATACTAGCAAAAAAATCACCCATTATAAAGAAATACATCGAATTTTTATGGGTGTGACTAACATGTCCTAACAGTAATTATAGTCAGTAGTTAGTATAGTGTATACTTAGTACAATAGTCGAATTATACACATTTGTAAGGACATGAAAGATATGAATACGTTTGGAATATTTATATTATAAATTGATATAATTTTGACTATAAACGTTACTATTTTTGCATAGGTCTCATTTTATCTTTTTATTTTCTAGAAAAAGAGCGTTAACTGCTAAAGAACTTGAAGAAATGGCGCGGAAAATAAATGAGTATGGGTTGACTGATGCTTTAGATGTTGAAGAACCTTTTTAAGACTCCGGTTCCGAGTATAAGTCAGAATCGGATATTTTATCTGAAAGTAATCTGGAGCTTCCTGCCCGTCATACTACACGTAAACGCAAAAGGAGCAACCAACAGACATCTAAAAACGACCATTGTTTCATCAAAATCGATCTGTTTTGAGGCCAGCCATTGTTGTATGTTTGCTTTTTTAGTTGCCATTGTGGGAACTTTTTCTATTTTTCTAGAACCAATTTTCAAAGGAATTGCCGTCCATCTCCTCATGATAGTCCCCTGTCTTTTTTGATTCAAAGGCCCACAGTGCTTCGGGAACAAAGCCGTCTTCATTACCTACGTGACAAATGATCAGCCGTTTGCCTTTTCCTGGAAATAAATTATTCCTTAAACTATGGATTGATTAAATTTGAAGGAATGAGGCAATTGCGTTCATTTAGCTGAATTTAAGAGTCACGGAATGCTGATCAAAAACTGAAAAACGTAGAAAATTGAAGTTTGCAACTTCTCAAAACCCATTCAAAGCAAATTGACTGCACCCAAAAATGATAATAAATTTCAAAATAACGCTTAAAAGAGGGTCGAAGTTTTTTTCCTAATGACTACACTGCGAATGCACCATTTTTGGAGAATATCACATATTATCTGCTATCACAGCATATTATTTGCCCGAATTTATCAAAATTAAATTGCCGGATAGATGAAGGAGCTTACCTGCAGGATTTTTCAATCCAGCCGAAAGACCGTCTAGAAAAGCCTGCCTTGATGATGTTACTGATTTGTCGACCCAAACTTTCGCTTGAGTATGTCCAGCATTCACCCACGTTTCGTCCAAATAGTAAATTTTTCTTTTTTCATCGCGAAACTTCCGAATCTTCCTAAGGTATTCCCTTCTCCACACAACAATTTCTTCTTTCTCTATTAACATACTGTTTCTTCCCCGTTTCAAGAATCGAAAATTAAGTTCCTTCAAAAGATTTCGGAATGTGGTTCTTTTAAATGATGGAAGATCCTCATCAGCACTAACTAATCTTAATATCTTATCTACTGTAGGTATCTCATTTCGGAAGAAGAAATTATGCACTTTCCTCCTGATGGCAGTTCTGTCAAAGTCATCTACTCCGTCCGATATCCTTTTTCTTGCAGGATACGGTTTTGGCTCAGAAAGTGAGTGAGTGCTCCTATATTCCTTAATGATCCTATAAACACTGGACCGACATACTCCAGAAATATGTGCTACCTTACATATAACTTCGTCCACGACCAAATCGGGTTTTTCTTGAATTTTTGTATATATTTAATATTATTTGTTTTTCATTTGCACTTAAATGTAGCTTCTTAGCCCTTTTTTGGGTGGGGTTGCGCTGATGTCAACCACTTCGTCGGCTGTATCTGTGTCAGATATCGTATCTTAGGCAATATACAGGGTGACTTTGAAGTTGAGTCATTAATTTTCAGATAATGATTGTAGAAGGAAGATAAACCAGAATATGTGTGTTAAAATAAAAAAAAAATTAAAAAAAATGTTTACCTTGTTTTATAAAGTATCCTCCCGACAAGTATTTCAGTGCGGACCTGTATTTGATCGTGAGGTCCCCTGTGAGGTCTTAAGTCACCTGATTCACGAGCCCGTTGTACTACATTAACAAAGGCACGAGGGGTTGGTTGCACTCGATTGGGAAACCGATCCGCATAAACATGTGCCATTTTTTATTTCGTTTGAGCCACGCAACAGACACTATTCACACGCTAACCGACTGACACTGAGTGTATGTATAACTGAACTGAATAAAATAATTGAAAAACATCGTTCCAAATTCTTTCGCTTTTTTGTTTCCGATGCGATGAACCGGTAAGGCGGATTATATCCGTTGTTGCCAAACACGAGTACATGATATTATTATTGAGACAGGGCGGTACTCAAACTTCCAAAGGGCTATAACTTTGTTACTTTAATTTTACCAGAAAAATGGTAAAGGAAAAAAACATTTCTTTTGATCAGATCTACTCACTGTTAAGATAAATGACTTAACTTCGAAGTATAAACAAAACGTTCCACTCGCGAAAAACGAGTATACGCTACTGAATGCGTAATGCGTATGCAATGCAATCCTGTGCGTGAATTAACTGTTAGATGCCTGTCGTGTCATCTACAATCACGTTTACAAGTCCAAACCTGTGCAGATTCGTAGAGCGCCGACGACTGCTAGTGACCTTGAATTTGTCTGTAGATCGATGTTACTCCAGTCAATTTAGGTTCAAAGTGGATGTTTTCTAAACCAATTTGTTGTTCCTACATCAAAAATATATCGATGATGTTTTGTACTGGGAGCTCATGAAAGATCAAGGTAACTTATTTTAACAGTCATCCTTTTTCTAGTCTCAAGATGACACGAAAAAGGGTCTGTGGATTCACTAGAAATACACTGCCGAGGATGTTTAGACCTAAAGTGACTGGAGTATATCCGTGGATGCTTTCGAGGGATCTGTTCACGTGATGATCACTGTTTACGTTTAATGTCTTTCTTCAGCCCCCAGAGTATAAGCATCTTACACGAGAAGACAAAAAATCAATATCTGCCCACCGATTATCACGAAATGATGTTGATAATTGGTTGTTATTTTGTCATGGCGTACAACCAAGTACCATCTTTGTCTAATTGTTGGTCATCTAACAAATCACTTGGAAATGAGGCTATTAAAAATGCTATCTCTAGAGACAGATTTTTTCTTCTTACATCAAAAATGTATTACAACCATCCTAAAAAAACAGATAATTCAGACAAACTGTATTAGCTCGAACTGACAGTAGTTTTCAAAGTATACATGAGTCAATGGTGAAATTTAAAGGTCGTTCCTCGCTGAAACAATATCTTCCGTTAAAACCAATAAACAGAGGTATGAAGATTTGGGAGAGATGCGATTCTGACACTGGAAATGTATATGATATGAACATATATGCTGGGAAAGACGAGGAGCAAAAAGAAAGAGCATTAAGGGAAAGTGTGGTAAACAAGTTATGCAGTTCTATAAATGATCCAAACGTGATGTGTTTTGATCGCTTTTTTACGACTGTGAATTTAATTGCTAATTTAGATTTTGCTGCTGTTGGGACATGTATGTCAAATAAAAAAACCTGCCACAGTTTGAAAAGAAAAAAGGGGAAAAGAAGATTGCCAAACATTATTTAGTGATCAGGGTGTTATCGCACATCTATGGAAAGATTCTAAAGAGGTTTTGATTCTTTCAAACTGTCACAAAGACGAAATGGGATCTGTAGAAAGACGCCAAAAAGACGGAACCAAAATTAACGTGCCCTGTCTGGAAGCTATAAAAGCATACAGGTATAATACATTTATTGGTGGTATTGATCTTTCAGATCAAGTGTCTAGCTTATACGCAATTCATCGGAAGTCTCAAAAATGGTGGAGAAAAACATTTTACAAGCTACTGTTAACATCAGCCTCAAATGCATGGGTACTACTCAAAGAAGCTCATAAGCGTGATGTTCCGTTTATTACATTTCTAGTAAACCTAGCAGAACATTTGATAAACAAAGGTCGACAAAAAGCAGGTGTTGTTAGAAAACGCTGTAGTGGCAGACTTTTAAGTTCATCAATAAATCTCGTAAACGTAGGAGATCATTTGCCGTTTCTACGAAAATCTCGTCGTAGATGTACTTTTTGAAAAGTGGAAAAAAGAACAAAAACTATGTGTTCAGGATGTAAGCTGTTTCCAATCCTTTTAGACTTAAATGTTAGAAGTTTATTAGTTTCGTTTAAGTTACATTTTTAAGTATAAGTATTTTTGTTATTAGTGGGACATTTGTATCCATTTTTTCCGTCCCATCTTGTATTTTTCTCTTTATTACTTAATAAAGAAAAACAATTATTTTCTATTAGTTAATCCATTGATATTTGTTATGTAGATAAGGTATTTTGCACGTACACTAGAAAAAAAAAGAAAAGTCGTATTTTGAATGCCGATTTTTGCTGGGACCCATTCGTTCCAACCGTAAAATTACATTCTTCTTTTTCAAAACAAAGTTGTATTGAAAGGGTTAAAAAAAAGCTTTTATACGAGGGGCACGCACACATATTTTGAGATGCGCATTAACTATATTAACTATACCAGTTAAAACCGGCAACAGTGCATTCAGTTCATTTGCAAGCGTCTTACAGTGCTCGTGGTGTAAACATGGAGTTGTCTCGAGAGAATTATCGCGCTATGATTTAATGACCTTAAAGACGGTTTAACTGCACATCAATGTATCGAACGGTTACAACAGGCATTTGGCAATGAAGCTCCGTCGCGGGCACGTGTGTTCCGCTGGTATGCCGAATTTAACAGAAGGCGTGTTTCATTGGCTGATGAAGATCGTAGTGGTAGGCGATGTGACCCCAGAAAACATTGCTAAAGTTTAGCGGCTAATTGAAGAAGATTCTCGTTGCACATATGCGACTACAGAGGCAACTCTTGTGGTAGGATACGCAACAGTGCACACCATTTTGCATAATCATCTTCATTCAAAAAAAGGTGTTGCATCACGACAATACCTCTAGCCACACTGCCCAACTAACTGTAGACTTTTTACACCAGCGAAACATCAATTTCTATAAGATCCGCCTCATTCGCCAGATTTGGCAATGTGTGGCTTCTGGCTTCAAGAATTTGAAAAAAATCTGCGTGGTCGCAAATTTTCGTCTGGAAGAAGAAATCGATCAAGCAATTGATCAGTTTGTTGAAGGCATTCCAACAATTGACTGGTTAGAAGCATTTCATTTGTACAAGATCATGTTACAGAAGTGCAATGACGCTGGAAGAGAATACTTTAAACATAAATAAACTAGTTTTCGAAAAATAGTTTTTAGTTTTCGTGTATCTCAAAATATATCGTGTTTAGAATATACCCAATCACTATTCAACTCTTCACATGCTAACACCTAAACAATTTACCTAAACGCTAATTATTCTTTCCTCGCCTACTGGCGAAGAAGTATTGTAATCGCGAAAATGAGATGTTATATTTTTTGTATATTATATGACATATACGCACATCGCGAAAAACTGTCGTTTCGTCGGTCTGTTCGCTAATCTTATAACCGCCTATAACTTGAGAAGTACCTTCGTTGAAATTTTTAAACAATGTTACTGCTAATGCCAAGGTCGCAAAAGCATTGTAGTGTTTGAAAATCGTCCAGTGGCAGCGGAGAAAAAGGTCAAAAACAAAAAAATTAAAAATCGCTTAAACTTCGTTTTTTGGCGTTTCAGACGATCCTGACCATTTTCGGGAAAATTTTGAATCCTCTTTAGCTCAAAACAGGATAGCAACACTTTGCTAGCTGCAGTTGCAACTGGCGAGACGTTTGTCAAAGAATGTCTTGAATGATTTGCAGTAGCTTCTTGATAAAGCTTGGCCATCTATCGGAGGCAGATTTCCATATAAGTGCCTCTTATCCGATGGGGTACAGTCCTGTTTTTTTTAAGCATTTAACTGAGCTATATATTTTTCACAAGGTAGTGTCGTCTAGGCATTTTTTCAGAGAGGAGGTTGTTCCCAGATTTCTTTCTCCAGCCTATGGACTATTTTTTTTATACCGAAGCTGCCGCGCAGGCAGAAGCCTAGATGCCGGGACACCGCGGCTGTTGTCATGATCCCAAATTAATTTTGTAAATCCGTCTGTCTAAGGTTAGTAGAACTGGGAAAAACTCTTGTAGATTGTTCCACAATCTCGACACCATCGAGACAAAGGAGCGGTCGTATCGGCCAGTTCTGGACTACATGGTTAGGATGGGAGGCCAAGGTCAGACGGGTCTGACTGGCAGGGACATCGCGCGCCGGCATCATGGAAGAGAACTCTGAGGAGCAAGACCCATTGGTGTAGCGGTAGCGGACAGATAGATCGGCGCCGGCCCGCCGGTCCGAAAGGGTCTCGAGACTGTCTGTTACAGAAGAGTCATCGATCAGTCAGACAGCCCTCCTCTGGACAACATTGAGCATAAATAACGTAGTCGGGACGGCAGCACCCCAAACGTGTGAACAACACTCGAGGCTATGCCTTATCTGAGCCTTGTATACTCGTAGAGTAACAAGGTCATGCGGAGAAAAGTACTCAGCATTGTATACTGTAAGAACATTGGCAAAACCCTCTTAGAACAGCTATACAAGCGGAATGGGCATACCTAATAGGACACTTCAGTCATTTAAGAGGTTGTATAAGGGCTGCAGGTAACAGTTATACAACAAAAGTGTAAGCCTCTTGCAGCCGCTATAGGACATTTGCGTCAGTGCAAGATTCAGTTTTTGTCAACTATACAACTATTCTGTTACGTGATTGTACTTTATTGCAACCAAACTATTTATTATGTATTGTATAGACGAAGTGAAGAATATATAACTAATATATTACAGTCATCTTGCTTACTTACATATCGGCCATTGTGAATTTCATACACAGGTATATGATAAACTTCTACACTGTGGTGGTATAGGGCTATTGAATTACTTGCGCAGCAAATTTTTTTGTGATTATCGTGCAAAGTAGTTACACAATTTCTACGGGCTTCGTATTTGATGCATATTTTGATAATGATCAAAAGTATGTCTCGATTTTTAAGATGGAAAACTGAACTTATCTGCGTTAAATCTTCCACAAATCCTATATTTAGACACAATTACACTAATATGTATCACTTTATATCTGTACTTTCGAACTGATACATAATTATTTTATATTAAATAGAGGAATATATGTTTGCCAATATGGCGGGTGGTAGTGTATAATTATGGTATCGTCCATGTTGTCTTTAGTTTATTAGAATATTTTGGTGTTGCCTGCAGGTGTTATACAACAATTTGACAAATGTCTGAAATGAAATACCGACAGAGTCGAATGATTTACCCAGAATTTGTACCAGACTATATCTTCTGTTTGAACAGTTGATAAAACCTTTTGAAACAATATATATGCGTTGTTTGTCTTAAAACATTGGTTATGGCATTTTAACAAAAATATGACAGCAGAAAGTTAGGTTATGGTGAAATTGTATACCAACATATTTAGCATATGTACAGCCTTTAACAGTTACTAACCAACAGTTGTATAAGTGCTTCCGTTGGGAGCAATTTGTTGGCTAAAGTAGTAAATTGCACAGCAAAATAACAAGGCTCGGGTTTGTTTTATAAACGTTACAATGGGTGCCACAACACAACCATTTTGACTAACGTGCAAATATGCCGTATAAAATAGTTGTACAAACGTTTATGCAACAGTTAAAAATTTGCCCTATGAGGTGTTGGATAACTATGCTATAAGAATATCTTAAACACCTCATTTTAGAGCAAATATGTTGCAGAAAGCAAATTTGCATTCCACACAATATTAAGCCAGCATTTTGGTGTTCAGGCAACAACAATAGAGGGCTTTTATGGCTGAACGGTTCTTTTACCAAAAGCTTATACCACTACTTTGCTAGTTGGGCGGTGATCTGGGCTTTTTGGCAGAACTCTTTTTGTTCCTCAAGATACATTACTGTGTTTAAGCATTAAACTGTACAAGATTGATGCGTCCCCAAGAAGTGATAACCTCCAGCTCTCTCATCAGTCGTCGCTAGTCTTCGTTTTTCCAGCTCAGCAGCCGAGATCGACTTGCCACTCTGAATTCCTGCATGTAGAGTGCTGTCATCAGCGAAGTTGTGGATTCCGTTGATCGTGGAGGAAAGTGTATGTTTTTGATATTCGCATTATTGCACTTCAAGTCGAGTTCATACCGATGATGTATTCAGTGATTTGGTCAGTCGCAAATTTGAACGAGTAGATTATTGTTACATTGGAGACAGAACGCAGGCTGCTCGATTAGCCTTAATGTTTTATTAAGATTGAGCCCAAGGTATCGTATTTGATCAAGGACGGGGGCTACAACTGTTCGCTCCCCATTTTCTGCTTATTACAACTAAGTCCCCACCGATCATTGTACTAAAATACTTTTCCTAATACCCACTTTGCTCTCATGTTGGTTGTGTTTTGCTGTTTGGTCTCATTTGGCACGCACAAATCATCTGCGTATTGTGACATCCTGTGTCCCACAATCCCTGTGATACTCCGTAGCGCTGGAGGTATATTTTTTTGTTTGGTAACATTGTTACGGGTGTCCGTTTGTTGTAACTTGTAAATAGATTATTCGTAGATACCTGCCACACTCTGCAAATCGGATTAGTCGGGTAGTATTTGTGTATACAACGCAAAACTACAAAAGTAGTTTTTCCCAAGCACCTTTCAGTCTCGTGGGCATTGAAAACACGGCTAATACCTCTAAAATCTGAGGGAACCTCATTTCCGGCAAGGTTTACAGACTACGATAAGTAGGGTCACGCGCGGAAATCTTTAATATCTAGACTCCCAGAAATCAAATCTTTTTCAATGAAGGACAGTGTCAGTAAGGCCGCTCTCTGCAGCAGAAGGGGTCTTGCGCTTTATTTGCTCCAAATAGTCAAATATGATAATAGAATCTTTGAATGTTCATTTTTTTGTTGAAAGTGACTAGTTAGTCTATTTCACCAATTTTATCCGAGCGGTGAAATTAAAAATGATAGAAGTCATGACTGACCTGATTTTGAACCACATTCTTATATATAGGTGTATATATTTTTCCCCTAGAAATCGAAGGAGGGGAAATTTCTATGTCATTGACTATAAAAAATCATACATTTGTTACGGTACTTCTACAAAGTGCATCGCCATCACAAGTATCAAATAAAACTGCTTCGACCTTTATATAACCCCCAAAAGTCAAGGTCATGTCCAAATTCAGAATTTTCCCCTCTTAATATCTCCGGGGTCAAAAGACCATTTAAAAAAATCAAGTTGACCTTGGAATGACCTTGACGGACAAATATCATTGTCAAGATCACCGTTAGATTGCTTGAATAATCCTACATTTGCGTTGATCATTTTCTGAGATGAGCGGTAACTTTTTAAACACCCAGTACGTGAACGTCAAAATTGAGCCTATGGATGGTCATCTTCTTGACACTGACGTAAATAGTTGTCTTGAGCGCAAAGAATGAACGAAGAAAGAAACTGGTTTGACCTCCAAGTGACCCTACTATCAGTATTCCGTGTACCTTTGTTTCAGTTTCCGGCAAAGCTGTCGGTGTGGATTTTGGGAAAGCCTCTCGTTTGTTTGCGCTCATGGAAAGCATAATCCGATTATACGGACTGCCAATGCCAAATTGACTTTCAAAGGGACTGTATTTTGTTTTAACGCGAAAGTATAATGGATTTCGGATATGGATGAAGCATACAGGCGTTTCGTGGAACAATAGAAAGGTAATGACATATAGGATTGTAGGCAGGTGTGATTAAGCTTAGTTCCATAGTATTACCTTCTGATAAACTGCCAGTTGTTCACGTGCTCGTCTGTCATTTTAAGATAAGCGTTACCGACAAATCCTAGTCCCAGAACTTCTAATACTGTAATGCCACAATTAAGCCAGTAAATCAATAAACTAAGGTACTGTAATTTGAAAAAGGACACCGTAGTGTCCGAAACGACAGTAAAAATTAAATTATACATACGTGGAAAATCACAAAGTTCTATAAGGATGAAAACGACAAGATAAGTTTCAGGCAAAATGAGACAGCGCAATGCGCCATCTATCACCCCAGAATCGACCGACCACTGTGGAAAACGCATAACTGGTATAGTTGGAACTGTTAGGGATCTCACTTAACGTTTAATAACTCAGTCACCACATAACCGCTATTGCCATTGCCATCTACTTTACAGCCAGAATCGTCAGACATCTAGCGGTCACGTGGTGACAGGACTATTAAACTTAAACGGAGATTCCAGTTCCAACTAATAGCAGCAATGCGCTTTCCGCTTTAGTTGCGATGCTTTCGTTTGTTTGTCCACAGGCAAGACACCAAGCCTAGAGCATACTGATGAGTAGCCAAGAAGCACGACACAACTATCCATGGTTGGCTGTTTGTTTGGTCGGACTGATGAAAGCATCATGTTTAGCTTTAAGTTTCAGTCATTGCACAATGGGAGAAATACTTCAAAAAAAGGCCACCGAGCTGGTTGAAATGTCGGTGTTTTTTCTTTCTCTTGTGTGGTATTATTTAACGGACGTATAAAATACATACCTACAAACAAACAACACCAAAAACGTAAAAAGGGTTGAATAAAAATCATCACTATTCATTTTAAGTGCTGCCTCATCATATGTTTTCTTTGTAAACACTATTTACATCTGTCGCTGGTCTATTCAAAAGCACGAGTTTGTTTACCTCTTCCTAAATTTGGGTCTATCTAGGTCTTCAACTGTGTTCAGCCAGATGGTTTTTCACGATATAAACAAACATAATGCAGCTCTGATGGAAGAAACATCGAGGACGACGACGAAATTCTGAGTGGACGCACGGAGTATCAATAGGATCTTGAAGATGCCCATATTAAATCGCTGAATATACAAAACAACGAAATCTAAAAATTTCAAAGCCTACCTCAGAACTTCTGTTGTTTCTGGAATAACTAGGGCTAGGCAATGTCAATGTATGACATACATAATATTTACAAATCCTATTCATCTGTACAAAAACCCAATATGGTGTCGATAATTATGCTTGGTGACTTTAACGTACGTAAATTTATCCTAATTGATGGTGATAACCAGAACAATAAATAATTTTATGTCTCTCTTAGATCTGAAACAGTATAATAATGTAATGAACACATCCAACAGGCTCTTAGATTTAGTATTGAGTAATGTTGAATGCACTACTGAGTGTGACCATATTCCTCTAGTGCAACCCGATGACCATCATCCTGCTCTTATCATTAAGCTTCCTCATATTAATCATCAGGAACCATTATTTGGCACCAATAAGCATTCTAAGGTAAATAATTTTAAAAAAGCCGACTTTGTTGCATTATACAATGAGTTAACCATTATTGATTGGTCATTTTTGAAAGCATTTCAGGATGTTAACAAAGCAATTGACCAGTTCCACAAAAAGTTTTATGGAATCTTGTATAAGCATGTACCATTATACAAAAACTTCAAGCGGAAGTTTCCAAGATGGTATAATTCGTTAGTAATTAAAAACATAGAAGATAAGGCATGAAACCATCGTAAATGGAAACAAAATAAAAACAATTGTTACTTAAACGAGTTCATTAGACTAAGATCACTCATCAAATCACAATTAAAGGTAGCGTACGAAAGCTATTTGCAAGAAATTCAAGAGTCGGTGAGAAATAACCCCGGTTTTTTTTGGTCTTTTATATATCAGATTCCATGTCATGTGACTCATCTGAATAATGATTTCGGTGATCCTCAGTCAATTGTAAATGCTTTCGCTGAATTCTTTAAGACAGTTTATTTGCCATCTGATACCTATTGCGGTGAAAACTTATCGTCTAACATCCAATGTATTGTCAACATAACTCAGGAGGGTATAACTGAAAACGAAGTATGTGATGCAGCAAATAACTGAAGCCCAAGATGACCTCAGTGCCAGATAAGCTCCCTTCTTTCCTGGTCAAGGATTGTGCGCTTGGTATAGTAGATTCTTTGGTTATTCTTTTTAATCTCATATTATCTACAGCTAAATTCCCAGATAAAAGGAATGAAACCAGGGTTTGTCCTTTTTACAAAGCGTGTGACCGTGATTCAATTGAGAACTATAGATCGATCTCAAGTTAGAGTATGCGTCCCTAATATGGAATCCCTACTATAACTGTTATATAAATAGGATAGATTATGTTCAAACAAAGTTTCTTAAATATCTAGCTTTTAAGTGCGATAGAGTCTACCCACAACGTGGGTCGGACTATCAAATTCTGTTAGACAGATTTAAAATGACGACTTTCAATGTGAGAAGGAAGCACAGTTCTGTTATTTTTTTATTTAAACTCTTGCATGGATCTATAGTTTCTTCGGACTTGTTATCACAACTACAGTTTTTAACGCCAAGATCACTATCAAGATGTAATGTTACTTTCTTTTGCAGTCGTGTTAACAAATATTTGATTTTGAAATCACCTGAAAGGGTTATGTGTTTGAATTATAATGGTATTTGTAAGTTTTGTGACATATTCTTATGTTCTATTTCGCAGCTGAAATGTGTTTTGCGGGAGCGCCTTAGATACCTTTATAAGTTAAGCTTTTGTAATATTATCTAATTTAAGATTTTGGCCTATAAATGGAATATTATCTATTGGGCAATAAAAGCTATAAATAAATAAGAATAAATAAATAGAGAAGAAAAAATAAACTTGATGCTTGAGGACAAGAGAAGAGACAACATATTGAAATTCTAATTATGCCTTCCTGTAGAGAAGAAAAAGTGCCAATGATAATGTGCAATTTATTTTTAAATCCCACTGTAAATAAAGCCAAGAAAAGATTAAAACGATTTTGGGAAAATTCCATTTTTTGCCTCTCTCCACATTTTGTTGATTATCAACTTTATTTTTACATACATACTCTCACAAAGTTGTCAGTGAGCGCGATAAAATCACACATTGCCATGGTACACCATATAAATCACGAGCAAAAACTATCCCTAAGCCTCATAAAACAATAATGAAGCGACATTTTTCTCTATTTTGCTGCAAAATTATATAAACAAATACTCAAAAACTAAAAACAATTTCGAAATACACATGATTTAAAAAGAAATATCCGAATGGATACGCGCAATAGGAAGACAACACATTATTGAATTCCTATCAAATATTCCTTAAAAATTATCATCCTCTACATCCACACCTCTTTGATATAAGTTTTCCTTTAAGTTTCTTTCAACTTTTTTGTTTTGATTTTGGAACACATTCCAACATAAGACTGATCCATGTACAGTCATTGCTCTTCTACGGATTGGAACATTTATTTACCCATTCTATGTTGTTGTTCTTATATGAACGGGGTGTTTCAGTTTATTGTTGCATAATTTTAAGATTCGATAGAACTTTTAAAATTAAGGCATAAAGCCTATATAAACATGGGTCGAAAAATGCGTGGCTTCCGAAATACAGAGTGTTTAAATTTACTTTCTAAAATAGTTTTTTTTAAATATTTCGAACAATATTTGATGTATAACAGTGAAAATTGGTATATAAGGGTTTTTTTGGTACGACAAAACGAACCATGGGCATAGTTTTACTGTAGCCGCTAGAGAGCGCTCTCTACTGTACCTGCAGTGTATTAAACTGACCGAAAAAATTTTCTTAGTGCAATTTTTTGCTTTTTGAATAAAAAAACTGATTATTCGCACTTTTTTGCATAAAAAAGCTCTCCTGTGAGTTTTCGTTATAGTTAGCCGTTTTTGAGATATTTCGATTTTTAAGGTTCCATGCATTTTTTATTATTTATGGGAAAATAATATTTTTTTTTACATTTTCGATTTGGGCGTTACAAGTAATTGAGATGATCGTTTAGATTGTGTTTTTAAACACAGCAATAATTCCTAACTCCAAATAAACACAAATAAACAGAATATTAATTTGTTTAACTTTCCAATATTATTTTTAACAAATTAAATTAATTATTTACAACTAAAATGCTATTGGATAGTTATGACAAACATACAGAATCTAAAGTAGTTGCTCGAAATGTAAACCCAATTGTTCAATACACAATTCACATCTACGAATGATCGAACGTGGTATAGCATTATTCAAATAAGGCCTTATTTCAACACATGCATTCCTGATTCTGTCTATTAGCATATCTCTTGTGGTTACGGGAGTCCGGTACACTTTTTCTTTTAGAAATCCCCACTCAAAGAAATCTAATGGATTTAGGTCAGGGGATCGTGGAGGCCAGGCGACTGGTCCTCCACGGCCGATCCATCTTTCTGGATAATTTTCGTCCAGCCAGTTTCTAACTATTCTCGAATAATGAGCTAGACAACCATCAAGCTAGAACCTTCTTAAATCTAACATAACATCATCCCATATATTTACATGTTCAGCCTTTAAAAATTCCAAGAAGGTCGCAGGCAAAAGGTAGGGTCCAAATAGTCGATTACGGTAGATACCAATCCACACGTTCACACTAAATTCATGCTGAAAATTTCTTTCCCGAATTGCATGCGGATTTTCATGCGACCAAATATGTTGATTATGAAAATTTACCACTCCACGTCTAGTGAAGCATGACTCATCGGTCCATAAAACGTTATTTAAAAACTCCCTATTATTATCAGTTCTATCAAGAATCCACTGACAAAATGTGATTCTTCGTTCTCCGTCCCCTGGCTGTAGTCCTTGCACAGGTTGCAAATAGTAAGGACGTCTATGGTCATTTCTAAGAACACGGTGAACATGGCTTGCTGAAATTCCCAAGGCACCAGAAACTCTCCTAACACTTGTGGTCGGATCTCTATCAAACTCACGCAGAATCATACGGGTAAATCTGCGCTGACGAACATTTATGTTTTGATCCCTTTGGAGATTTCCAAAACCATTTTTAGTTATTTGGCGATGCACTCTTACAAATACTGGGCGAGTTGGATGTCGCCTGTTTGGAAATCTTCGTGCGTATTCTCTGGCTGCTTCTGCTGCGTTTACCATTTACAAAGCCATACACAAAATGAATATCCGCTAACTCTTGATTGGAGAATAAAAATGGCATTTTTATAAAACTTACAAAAAAAAAACAGGTAAAAGAAACTAGATTTCGTGCATTCACAATTGCAAAAAACGTTTCAGGTTTCAACAGACAACAAAACTAACTGTCAACTAATTGACGTTTAACCTTATTCTGCTTTCAATTTCAAAAATATTTGCAGGCACAGCCTACTTCTAAAAATTATCGAGATACTGACTTTTTAACGTTATTTTATCATAAATAATTAAAAATGCATCGAACCTTAAAAATCGAAATATCTCAAAAACGGCTAACTATAACGAAAATTCTCAAGAGAGTTTTTTTATGTTGAAAAGTGCGAAGAATCAGTTTTTTTATTCAAAAGGCAAAAAAATGCACTAAGAAAACTTTTTCGTTCATTTTAATACACTACAGGTACAGTAGAGAGCGCCCTCTAGGGTCTATAGTAAAACTATGGTTCGTTTTGTCGTACCAAACAACCCTTGTATACCAATTTTCACTGTTATACGTCAAATATTTTCCGAAATATTTAAAAAAACTATTTTAGAAAGTAAATTTAAACACCCTGTATTTCGGAAGCCACTCATTTTTCGACCCATGTTTATATAGACTTTATGCATTAATTTTAAAGTTAAAGTTATGCAACAATAAACTGAAACACCCTGTATAACGGAGTGAATAAACGTCTACTACTAGTACTATGTTACTACCTAAATGTGCATATTTATCTCCAGTTAAGTGACTTCGCATCTCTTACAGTTACGGAGAACCCAATGATGAGGGTCGAATTTAGAACACCCTGTATAGCGTGCTTCCTCTAGAGGCAACATTATGAAACCCTCCAGCTCTAAAAATGTCAAAACTTCGTGCTATTTCTTCAAAATATTTCACCAAGCTACTTACTCATTTCTTGTTGAGTCTGCCATCTCGTTTGCCCAATTTACAGGGTGAAATGGAAAGTTAAAAGTAAATAGATAAACTAACGAAACATCATGCCTTCGTCCGCCCGACCAAAAAGACAGCCAACTATGGTCAGCTGTTCCGTCCTTTTTATCTCCTCATCAGCATGGTCTAGGCTTGGTCACCTTTCACAGTAGTTGATTTTGGTGTGGTCTTATTTTTTAAATAAACTAACCTTATGTACAACGGTTTCATCCTCAACAAAAAGACTATCGACGTTGTCCGCTAGCTTGAGCACCTCAGAGGGAGGTCGATAGTTTCTGTACCCCGTTGGAGAAGGCGACGTTGAGGCATGTTGAGATCTGCCATCTGCTACTCTCAACCTTACGTCCGCGTCATCAGGGCCATCGTCCACGAAAACATCGTCGTCCATGCTGTCTGCGTCGCCCATGCCCGATGAGGCCATTGCGAATGTCTGGAAGAGAAGAAAAATTGTGTTTGGAGCTCACGTGTTATCAAACGTGTCCGTTATTATGTATGGTCGATCTTGATTATGCAAATGAAAAAGATGGAATATCATGACGAAGTCCGTATAACAAAAATGGAATCAAGTAGATTGACTCTATGAGAGTACGAACAGTTCGAAACACAGCCCGACATTGGCAAGTCTTTAACTTCACCTGTTTGTTCAAGTTTCTGCACCAACTGACGAATGGTGTTGACACTGGGCACATTATTTCTTGTCATAGCTTCCGAATCATTGCAACAATCAACTCATTATTTAAGCAAAACGTTTTAACAATACGAATGCGTTGTGGGATCGTGTAGCACTCCATGATGAATTGGACATATGTGCTTTAAACAACTACTACGGGGCCACCTACTAAAATGCGTGTAGCAAAAATTGCGCGCAATTTAAATCAGTCAGTTATATATTGGCCACCCTGTAGTAGGATCTTTACAGATATTCAACGTGTCATCATAATGGAATAAATAGGTTAAGACAATGGCATTTATGACGCTTGATAAAACACTTTTTGGACACACATGAACACATAACCATGTAGATAAACATTGCAGAGACAAACAATACACAATTTAAAGATTTAAAAATTCTGACAGATTATAAGCAGCCGTGCAACGAAAACTCCTTTAATGAGTTCTTGAATGAAGTATCAGTTTTAGAACATTTTATAGGTGTTGGCAGAGTCGTAAAGTTTTTGGCCCATGTAAAATGGACTACTTTCATACAAAGTTGCATTATACTTGATAGATCTTAATCAGTTGCTACTTCTGGTATTATATACAGGGTGTCGCATTTTCGATAATATTACTTACTAGTAAATATAGGGAGTTACGGATTTCGCAGTACTGCGCTACTTGTTTGTGAAAAGAAAGATGGTATAAACAAAATGTTCATAGCCACCTTCGTTTCTGAGATACAGGACGAAATTGAAAATATTGTATTTTGGTAGCCCCCTCGTATCTCCGCAATCCTCTAATAAAAGCTAAAAACTGGCTCTTACGCAATTTCTCAAGTAAAATTCAATGGCGTAGTCAGATTTTTTCTATGAGATTGATGAATTTTTAGCTAGACAGGGTGTTAATAAAGAATGTAGACAAACTTTAACCATCGAATCCTTGGTCAATTTGAAGACTAAATGTTCATAATATGAACATGGGTCCGTAATGGCTTTCTTTTCGATCTAGAGCGCTATCACTAAAGAAATACGAGTAATGTTCCAAATATTTCTATGAATAATGAAAGTTTGTACATTAGGCATCAGGCGTTGCAGAAATCTATCACCATACAAACGTCGTGCTCGTCGAGCGTCACCCAGAGCCATTCCGTAAACGAAATGCATATTTGTCATGTCTTGATTACTGAACATTATGACAATTAGTAATCACCAAAGCTTAGAAATATCTGGAGTCTTAGAATGACCAAACAAGAAAGCAGATATTTGACAGCTCCCGAATTATTTGAGAGAATAAATTAATTCAATTGTTTTGGGGTACGTCATAAGTGTCTAGATAAGCACAATTCTTAAATATACTAAGTGACATATAAATCCGAACACCCAGTTTAAATGGTTTTATTTTAATAAAAGTTGGTGAATGTATTTATCTTACTGTAAATAACAAGTGAAAAAATTTTCAGCCTTATCAGTTGGACATTCCGGTTTTTATACTGCTTTTTTTTAATTCACTAACGCTCTAAAAATGAATATTTCAGCCGCAGTAAAGAATCAACGTTGGCGGATTTTGGTTCTTGACATCCTTTACGATCGGTTACGATGCCTAGAGTACGAAGACCTGTACGATTTCGTCAACTTAGTGAGTTTGATAGAGGCCGTATAGTGGGACTTCAGGAAGCTGGACTTTCTTTTCGGGCAATTGCAGTTAGAGTGCAAAGAAGTGTAGACACTGTGGTTAGGTGTTGTCAGGCATGGCTTCGAGAAGGCCGTAGGCAAAGAGCAAGGGGCAGTGGACGCCGCCGTAGAACAACAGACCGTGAAGATCGCCGCCTAAGATTATTGGCCTTAAGGGACCGTTTCTCCACTACCAGGTCCATTGCAAATGAATGGTTTGCAGAACACGGAAGACCTATTGGCATGCGAATGTGTTTACCGACGAATGAGAAGTTTTGGCTTGTTTTCATACCCGCCACACTGGGTCCTCCCTTTAACTCGAGAACACCGACGTAATCGCCTTGAGTGGTGCAGACAACGGTCACTCTGGGATGAGGAATGGAACAGTATTGTCTTTAGTGACGAGTCTCGATTTTGTTTAGGCAAGCACGATGGTCGTGCCAGGGTTAGAAGGCGACGTGGTGAAAGGAGGAATCCACAGTTTTTTGTTGAAAGACATGTTCATCACACTGTTGGAGTTATGGTTTGGGGTGCTATAGCTTATGGTTCCAGGTCACCTTTAATCTTCATCAGAGGTAACATGAACGCGCAGCGTTATATCCACGAAGTTCTAGAACCCCATCTTTTACCCTATCTTGACACCCTGGCAGATCCAACTTTCCAACAAGATAATGCCCGACCACATGTTGCAAGAGTCACAATAGACTTCTTTCAACATAATGATGTCACATTGTTACCATGGCCCCAAGATCTCCCGACTTATCCCCAATTGAGCACGTGTGGGATATGATGAGTAGGAGATTGCTCAATTTGCAACGTCCTCCTCAGACTCTAGAAGCACTTCGAGAGGAGTTGGTGGTTGCCTGGAATGAGATACCACAGGAGGACATTGACCACCTGATCAGAAGCATGCCTAGGCGCGTTGGAGAATGCGTAGCACATCAGGGTGCATCCATACATTATTAAAGGTCAAAGGGCTTTAAAGCAGTGCAATCATTTTGAAATTTTTATCATTTACTTATTATGCTTCATTAAGTACTTATACAAAATTTTATTATAATAAAACCATTTAAACTGGGTGTTCGGATTTATATGTCACTTAGTATATTAAAAGTAATGCGATCAAAACAAATCAATGTCATGTCATTTTTTCAAAAAATACTGAATAACATTATCCGTATCTGCGTACATGGAGGGTCTGAAAACAACTGTAAATCATGTGATATTCACCACAGGGCATACTTAATAAAAATAGAATACGTTCCATTCTTTTATAAAATTTTAGAACAATATCATCATTTCTTTTAGTGCTAATAGGCTCTAGCTTGAAAACAAAGCCGTTGCGGACCCATGTTCACATGGAAATTTCGTCTTCAAATTGACCAAGGATTAAATGGTTAAAGTGTGTCTTCATACTTTCTGAACACCCTGTATATCAAACTTAGGTTTTTTAAGGGCCCAGCCTGTATATTTTTTGTCGTTTGATTGGAAATTATATATATTTCTGTAAAGCATATAAAATGTTCGATCAAACGAGGAAAAATATACAGGGTGTCCCATTAAAATCCTAAGATTGATTTATAGCCAAAAATTGACCGCTCACAGAAAACATTTGAATACGTCGCTGTATTCTTCGTACAAAAATTGTGTATGGGCCGGTTTTCAGCTTTGGGATATGTTGAAAGATAACGGAAATATGAAGGGGTCCCAAAAAGCAATATTTTCGATTTCGCCCTGTATCACAGAAACGGAGGGGGCTATGAAAATTTTATTTATATTATCTGTCTGTATTGCACAAACCCCGTAATATCATCGAAAATGGAACAACCTGTACATCACGGTTTTTTTTGTTATGTGTTCAAATAACTTTTGTAAATATACACCGATGGCAAAGTAAGATCTTATAAGTTTTGGATGCTGGTCGACAAAATTCTATAGGGTTTAAGGAATATGATATATACATCAAAAAATCATTTCAATGATTTCCGTCGGTCTGTCTGTCAGTATGTCTCTCTCCTGAAAATTTTTAAAAAAATTTTAGAGGTAAAAAATTGGAGTACCACAAGCTGTTCATGGTTGGTCGTCTGTGGTCGGACAAGCGACAGCTATATTTTACTTTATATGCGTATTTAGCTTAAGGCATCGACAAACAAGAAAACAAGTACAATACAACAATAGGTAAAATTTGACAGAACCGATTTACCCAAAAACAACACTCTGTATTTTGGAGTTTCTGCATTTTGTTTACATATTTGGAAACGTCACGAAAACAGAGATGCACTCGGCAATGAGCGGAGATGCTTGAATCAAGTATTCCTCTCTGGAAAGTGGCAAAATCGCTCAGAAACGGAAGGCAAGAACAACTACCACATATTCATGATCCTGGAGGCATAGTTTTCAGGACTGAGGATAAAGTGGAGGTTTTTGCTGATGTCATGGAAAGGCAGTTCTCTCCCAATTGTGATCTGGACAATGACCTTGACGAGGAACGACAAATTGTAAGATCTGTCAGGAGATATTTCAGAGCGAATGGCGATATCAACATCAGAGCTAACATCGGTGACTCCTTTTTAGAATATTCTCCTACGGAAGACTCTTCAGATGAATCTCAGCAGAGCTCCAAGGCCACATTAAGGTGTGTAAAGCACCTGGAGAGGATTAAATCACCAACAAAGCACTGAAGTTGCTTTCGCTCCAGGCTTTGATTTATCTGGTGGCAATAATCAATGCAATGGTCAGAACTCATTACTTTCCTAAGGCGTTGAAGATCGCTGAAGCCATCATGATCTCAAAGAAGGCAGGTTCGATATTCTCCCAGGATTACCATCCCATTAGTCTTCTGTCAGCTCCTTCTAAGCTCGCTGAAAAGGTGATTTATCGTCACCTTGAGAATTTCTCGTCAGATCACCATGTGAGTCCTGACGTGCAATTCGGCTTTCGGTCTGAGCATAGTACGAAGCTACATACAGTTAGACTGGTGGAGCATGTAACTAGGGGGTTCACCTTGAACAAAAGTACTGCTTTCTCGCTTTTAGATGTATCAAAGGCATTTGACAAGGTGTGGCACATGGGCCTCTTGTATAAGCTCAGCCAAAAGGTTTTCCATTTCGGCTCCTAAAACTGTTGAAATCTTGTCTAGAAGGAAGGAAGTTTCGGACCAAAATTAACAATGTGTTGTCAACAATACGGCCCGTGAGAGCCGGTGTTCCTCAGGGTTCGGTCTTAGGACCAATCCTTTATTCACTTTATATTAATGACGTCCTTTGCCCCAGCAGCTATGACAACACTGCACTATTAGCCCAGTCTTGTTCTGGTAACCTGGTTCACGACCGGTGGTTGATCAAAATTAATACTTCGAAAACGCAGGCAATCTACGAGTATTGTCCTAATGAAACTCATATACCATGGGAGCAATCTGTCAGGTATCTTGGCGTCATCATTGACAAGGGGTTGACCTGGCAGAAACATATTGATATTTTGAAAACAAAATTCCAAATTACCTTTCGGCAGCTTTATCCTTTGTTGTGCAGAAATTCAAAATTAAGTTTGATCAACAAGATTCGGTTGTATAAAATAGTCATAAGACCCTCAATCACCTACGCATGCGCGGCTTGGTGTTTTCTTGCCAAGACGCACATGCAGAGACTGCAAGTCCTGCAAAACAGAACCCTACGCACAATTACTAACGCCCCTTGGCCAAAATTATTTCAGTATACAAAACCAATCAAAATTATTTTTTGGAGCTACAAAATAATTCGAGTAGTCAAAGCAATAGTGCTTAAGCTATTTCAAATGATTTACTTCTTTTCTTTGCTCTATTTCCTCCTTCGTTTCTTTCCTTCTTTCCATTTTCCCCTTAAACATGTTTGGCATCTGGGTAGTCAGACCTGAAGAGCAAAGGTCCACCGGACCGCTCTGATGAATAACGACGAATAGTAGTAGTCACGGAAACTTCATTCTTACGATTCACTGTAGACTATGTGATCTATTAATTTTATAACTTAGCATTTAAGACTACATGCACCACGTTAGTTACTTCATCTAGATAAAAGAACATACTTGCTTGTCCGTATTAAAAACTAAAAGTTTGCGGTTACGTATCCAGTACTGAAGAAATGTGCATTAAGCACGTCTCTCAAATTTACATACAGAAGATTATTATACAACCCGCACATCTCAAGCATTATAAATGGCAACTAGCAACTGCCCTTCCAAATGCTGAGTGGTTTAATGACCCAGAGAACGGCATTGAATGAGTTCAAACCTGTATTTTTTCGCGTTCCTTTCACAATCTATTTAATACCCAGTTTGAAAAAGATATACAGGTCGGTTGTAAAGTAATGAGACTATAAAAAAATGGTCAAAATTGATAAAACATCCTCTGTGTTTTGCCTTACACTTTGAGCCATCACTAGTAATCCCTTGGCCTTCTCGATTACAATACTTAACTTCGAGATACAACAGGCCAAATAATCCAAGCATTATGAGAGAAGCATTGATTCTATGACCTGAGTGTAGAACTGGCAGCAAAAAATACTTCAAAGCAGCCAGCTGTTCCCTGCTTCATTAAATCACACACCATTTGAATGGCTACCCCCCGAGCCAGTGTTGCCATTTACGCTGCAATGTGGCTGGGTACTAATTTGTACGAGCCCCTTCCCACTTCAGTTGGCCCACTTCAAGATTTGTACCAAAATATGCCTTTATAAACTAAGCATAACGAGACTATTTACTTCTAAAACAATTTATTTTCTCAAAAACATTTTAGATACACTCTAGTCGTAAAAAATACATATTTGAAATCACTTAGACCTATAACTAATAGAACATCTGAACAAATAAACAATGTGCGAATAAATGCGCGAAGTTAACAAAGCAACAATTGAAAGATTACCATTAGGTAACATCACCTTCATTTTTTATTACGGCTGAAATTCTTTCGGGCATAGTGTTAACCAAGTTTTGGCAAAAATTTGATGTAAAACAATCCCATATTTCTTGAAGCTTTTGTCTCAGTTCGGTGATTGTACGAGCAGGATGTTGTCGTAGAACCTTTTTCATCTCGTGCCACAAAGTTTCAATAGGTGACAGATCTGGACTACTAGAAACCCATTTCAAAGGCCTTTTTTGAGGTATGGCACGCTGCACCATCTTGCTGAAACACAAAATCTTGGCCGGATGTCAAACATTCTTCCATCACTGGTAAAAGCGATTCTTCTAAAATTGCCAAATATTTGTTTGTATCCACATTTCCATCAATAAAATGAAGTTTTCCTACTCCTTTTGATTACATACTGCCCCAGACCATAATGGTTGCTGGAAATTTCACTTTTCTCTTTAGACAGTCAACATGGAATGCTTCATTTTTTTGCGAATAACTCTACAGCGACTGTCACCAACACAAACTTCGAATCGGGCCTCATGACTCCATTGTATTGCACACCATTGTTGAGGTGTCCATTGTCTATGTTCTTTAGCAAATCTAAGCCGATTTTTCTTTTGCAGTGGAGTTAATAGTGGCTTTTCTTTGGCCTATAAACAAGTTGTGCAACTTTAGGGTTGTTATTTCACTTTTTTTTAGGTATAAGAAAACTTACCTTGCAAGTGCTAAATCCCAGTTTGTGGGCCTCTCTATGAGTTGTGAAACTCGAAATTCTCCTTCCAACAGCGTCACTCCACAGAGCACTTAATTGTAAATAAATGGCACGCCTGTTTTTCACGATTATTCTTCTTAATGCTCTTCGGTCGGCATTTGTGATATTACTTTTTTTCACATATCGTGGCTTAATATTGACTGAAATAGTTACGTTATATCTTCTGACAATATTTCTCACACTGTACCGCGATGAGTCTAACAAAGTTGCATTTTCTGAGTTTGATTTCCCAGAATTAAAAAATTTAATTATCAGTAACCTAATTTTCTCACTAATAACCTTACCTCTACCCATTTTGAAAACCTTAATTACCCAAAACTATTTTAAACGTATTCTGACAGCTGTGATTAATAAAAACAATTGTCATGGCTTTCATTTTTCACAGCCACCTATGCGTTATAGACTTATTTTGCATTGAAATGAAAATAGGTTGATATGCTGTAATTGCAACATGTGTTATTTTTATGCTGCAAATTTGATTAGGGAGTGATAAAGTTTTCTACTATATATGTATTATCAAAATATTCATTGTTAGTATTTTAAACCTATAACACCCTGCTACATTTTTATTATTTGTGTTTGATAAGAAAAAAAAACTAAGATTTCAATAGTTGGGCCAACTGAAGTGGGAAGGGGCTCGTATGCCAGAGAGGATGAGAGCTGTTATTAAAGCCCGGGGAGGGAATACTCGTTTTCGATAACAATTTCTAATTACCAATGAATTTTTTAAGTTAAATTGCTTATGGTTATGATTCTCATGGTTTTATTACCAATGTTGTCACTGTCATTTTTTTAATTAAATTGTTTATGGCTATGAATCGCATGATTTTCTTCAAAACAGCATATATTCTTCAATAATTGAAATATTGACATGAATCAAAAAAGAACTATTGAGAAAAGTTGAGGCTTAATATTCTCATACGAAGACACATTATTCAGAAATCCAATGTTTCCATACGGTGCTCAGATATTTAGGGCAAAATGCACCTTTTAGTTACACCCTGTATAACAACAAACATTTTCAATTTTTTTGCAAGATCACCAGTCGATAATAATGTCAATGAAACCTGCAACTTGAAGAAAAAATTAACGAAATTGATGCAAAGGTTAAAAAGTTATTTCAAATATAATTTGAACAAAATTTTGTTCGTTCGGTTAATTTTGCTTGGCAGTGTAGCAAGATAAAAAGTTAATAGACCATAAAATCTCTACAACAACAACAAAATTCGCATCTCCAGCTATTACAAAATTATCTGCTGAAATAACAAATGTGAATCATTATAACGAAGTTTCTATGATCTTCCCAAATGTGTGAATGAAACTCAAAAATTTCTATATACATGTTATTTTTGGGTAAATCCGTGTTGTCAAGTTTTAACTAGCCCAGACCTGCATTTCTTTTCCTGTTCATGTAATAGTCGACTCAATAGCATATAAGCTGAATAAAAGTATTACGTTTCAGAGAAATATAAAGGGTAGTTGAAAAGTTATGAGGCCAGACAGAAATGGCAAAATCGATCTCGGTTATAAGATCATCTAGATTCATCAACTATAGCTTCCTTATAATCACCTCAGCAGCCTATTTCTTGCTAAAACAACATAAGTCTAGAACAGCTTTACAGGCTTTTTTCATTTTCTATACAGGGTGTTTCAAATTCGACCCTCCACATTGGGATCTCGAAAACTGTAAGATATGCGATGTCGCTTAAACGTAAGCTAAAATGCGTATTTAGGTAATCAACAAAATGCCTCTTAGAAAGTTTCGAAATTCAAAGTTTCTTCTACAGAGAGCCGGGAAAATCTCAATCTTCCCAAGATGGTTTTAATTTTTTCCTGACTTTATTTGTAGTGGGATTTCAAAATAAATTGCACGTTGTCATTGCAACTTTTTGTCCTCTACAAGATGTCATATTTAGAATTTCAATATAACGTTTCGTCTCTTGTCCTACAGCATCAACTTTATATTTCCTTATAGACGCCATATTAGATTTTTGCACAATTTTTAAATCTGCTTCCAAAAATGCATAGCTATTGCCAAAAGTAGTTATTTTAAAAAACAAGTAGGCCTTAATATTATCAGATAATTTGTTTCGCATGTATCCCAAACTCACTTTTATTTTTTCCTGTCATTGCCATTTTTTTCCTTTACAAGATAGCATATTTTGAATTTCAATATGACGTTTCATCTCTTATCCAGCATCAACTATATTTATTGATGCCACATTGAATTTTTACGCAGATGAATGAAGTTTTTTATTCTGATTTTAAAAGGTTATACGGTATTTTAGTAATTATCTAAATGCGCAACTTTGCCCCCATTTGAGCAACTTCGTATAATAACCTTGACTATCATCTTCAAGATCATATGAAGGTCAAGACAGTTTCCTTAAATGGAAGCCCTACTTTTGACACCGGAAATGTAAAGAAAAAGAACTTTTACATTTAAGTATAGCCTTGCTTTTTAAATCCTCAATTGCACATTGCTGATAATTTTAAGTTCGAGTATATCCTTGCCAATAAATCTGACTACGATCTTCAAGATCATTTTAAGATCAGATAAATTTTCAAGTAATCTCCTTACTGTTCGAGGATATTAAAATGCAAAACGCTGAAACTGATTTATTGTTCCATTAAAATGTTGTATAAAAATATCAATTTCCAAAGTAACTATATTGAATTGCAGCAATTTGCAGCTTTTTCTCCAAGACCAAACTCCTTCACCTTAGTGCAAAACGAGTGACCTGCAACTTTCACCTGCGGATCCACCCGGGTGGAGCCGAGGACTTAGTCTAGTTAATAATAAAATGTGAAGGTTAATGGAGATTTCAATCTTTTCAGACCTCCTCAAACACCATATGAAGCTCAAAAAAGTTCTTTAAAACCGATTCAATTAGATTGTGCTCAAGTAGGTGAAAATCTTCCCATGCTCGTCCTATACGATTCCTTTGTAGGGGACGATCGTTAGAAGTGATGAATTTTTCAAAATACTATGCCTACTTGCTTACTGCCCATTTCGTCTGTCTGCAACACTAGACCTAAAACTTATACCGCACTGATCAGTTATTAACGAGGACGAAACAGCGCTGTCTATGGTTGGGCATAATTACAGAGGATGAAAGCAAATATGTACATTACAGTTAATTAGATGGGCTGAAGTTTTCGAATTTAAATTAGCAAAGTTGTCGATGTTCATTTGAATTCAACCCCATATTTTAAACATGTATTGCGTGCTCCAATGCCCCCAGACGTTTTTAATGTGTTTATTTATAACCCATACACGCACTGGCTAATAGCCACCATGTATGACGGCTTTTATATGCCCATAGAAACTAAAGGCGTACCCAGGGCTGGGGCAAGGGGGCAGCTGCCCCCCCCCCCTTTCCCTAGCTCGGCGGTTAAATGGAGAGAACATCTTTTATAAGAATTAAATTATTCATTCAAGATTCTCAACAAGCTGATTCAATACTCATCAGATAAAAAATTACTAGGATTAGTTGAAATCTATGTTAGATATAAACTTAATTGTGCTAAAAGCACTATATACAGGGTGTTCCTTAATGATATGCGAATATTTAAGGGTGTGAATCTACATGGAAAATTAATGTTACTTTGCTTTACAAACTGTGGTCCAAAAATGTTTCCTTACAAAAACTCGGGATGTTGAAGTTTTAGGAAAGTGGAAATTAATTAATATTTTCAGAACCGCTTCAGACCTTTGCTCTTCTACATGGTGACAGGAATAGAATTTCGATCTGACGTTCCAGCTCTCAGTTTTTAAAATCGTACCATTTTCGAAGTCTTCATCATTACGCTTGAATGATATTATGTTGTTTCTCACTCGATAAGCTTGAACGAACTATATGAAATTAGGCACTTGAAGTTTTATATCAATGCGTCACATGATCTTTGAAATTCTATGAATGAGTAAAAAAAAACGGCATGCGTGAGAAAAGTACAGACGAGTAATAATAGACGAAAAATCATATTAATGTTGTTTCTACATATACTAAGTGACATATAAATCCGAACACCCAGCTTAAATGGTTTTATTTTAATAAAATTTTGTATAAGTACTCAATGAAGCATAATAAGTAAATGATAAAAATTTCAAAATGATTGCACTGCTTTAAAGCCCTTTGACCTTTAATAATGTGTGGATGCACCCTGATGTGCTACGCATTCTCCAACGCGCCTAGGTATCTCATTCCAGGCAACCACCAACTCCTCTCGAAGTGCTTCTAGAGTCTGAGGAGGACGTTGCAAATTGAGCAATCTCCTACCCATCATATCCCACAAGTGCTCAATTGGGGATAAGTCGGGAGATCTTGGTGGCCATGGTAACAATGTGACATCATTATGTTGAAAGAAGTCTATTGTGACTCTTGCAACATGTGGTCGGGCATTATCTTGTTGGAAAGTTGGATCTGCCAGGGTGTCAAGATAGGGTAAAAGATGGGGTTCTAGAACTTCGTGGATATAACGCTGCGCATTCATGTTACCTCTGATGAAGATTAAAGGTGACCTGGAACCATAAGCTATAGCACCCCAAACCATAACTCCAATAGTGTGATGAACTGTGGATTCCTCCTTTCACCACGTCGCCTTCTAACCCTGGCACGACCATCGTGCATGCCTAAACAAAATCGAGACTCGTCACTAAAGACAATACTGTTCCATTCCTGATCCCAAAGTGACCGTTGTCTGCACCACTCAAGGCGATTACGTCGGTGTTCTCGAGTTAAAGGGAGGACCCAGTGTGGCCGGTATGAAAACAAGCCAAAACTTCTCATTCGTCGGTGAACACTTCGCATGCCAATAGTTCTTCCGTGTTCTGCAAACCATTCATTTGCAATGGACCTGGTAGTGGAGAAACGGTCCCTTAAGGCCAATAATCTTAGGCGGCGATCTTCATGGTCTGTTGTTCTACGGCGGCGTCCAGTGCCCCTTGCTCTTTGCGTACGGCCTTCTCGAAGCCATGCCTGACAACACCTAACCACAGTGTCTACACTTCTCTGCACTCTAACTGCAATTGCCCGAAAAGAAAGTCCAGCTTCCCGAAGTCCCACTATACGGCCCCTATCAAACTCACTAAGTTGACGAAATCGTACAGGTCTCCGTACTCTAGGCATCGTAACCGATCGTAAAGGGTGTCAAGAACCAAAATCCCCCAACGTTGATTCTTTACTGCGGCTGAAATATTCATTTTTAGAGCGTTAGTGAATTCAAAAAAAGCAGTATAAAAACCGGAATGTCCAACTCATAAGGCTGAACATTTTTTCACTTGTTATTTACAGTAAGATAAATACATTCACCAACTTTTATTAAAATAAAACCATTTAAACTGGGTGTTCGGATTTATATGTCACTTAGTATATTTATGCCACCTATTTTGAAATCTTATCCTGCTATTCAGACTAGGAGGTTTTAGGAAAATTAATTCCCTTTTTCGTGTATACCTGGAGATACTGGAAGCGTCAGAACTTTTCAAATGCATTTACTAAAATATATATATATACGCAACTTTGCCACCATTCAACCGACCGAGTATTATGTATCGTGAAAAGTGACATTAAGTCAATTTTTTTGATATTGCATTGGTTTTTTGTGGTTTTTCTACGAGGTGTTAACTTAGCACTAGCTGATGGTCACGTTGTGAACTCGTTTTGTAGTTGTACGTGTTGCCTACACGTCATGATGCTTCAGTTATCAATCTTTGGCTCTGATGTGATGTAAAATCTGCTGCAGAGATTGCATTACTGGAGGTCCAGTACATATGCAAATTTGTTGAATCTCAAAAACGAGAGAGATAAGAAAAGAAAATCCCTGGTTGGTGGAGGATCAGGTGAAAAAATATGTTACAGTCAGGAATATTAATGAGAGTGAAAAGGTTATTACATTATTTTATTTCCAGTCATTTAAATTTTATAGAAATTTATTTTGCGTTGTCAATAGAAAATACAAATAAGCGTCTAGATGTGGGGCATTGCAAAAATGTGCACACATTGGCGATTTCTCGTAGTGCTCTTCAAACTTCTTGAAAGCACGAAAAAACGGGAAATTTCATAATTTATAACTTTGAAAATGACCTGTCTTCGGAAAGGACAACATATAAATAACCCGTCATGCGCAGCTAATAGATATACTTCATTGGCAGCATATTCAGTAATAATTTTCTGACATAGCAAATATCACTGATGTAGACCCATATATAATCATCCAGATGCGATCTTGCCATTCAACCAACTTTCTTCGCAGAGATGAAAACTGCAGACTACTGGACAAAACATATGCAACCAACAATGCGTGTAGTTGAGTCATTCCTCCATAGATGGACGCTTACAGCGCTCATAGCAGCAAAAGTGGAATGAACTATTTACACAATAACTATCAAGTATGCAAGATTTTATAAGTTTTTTTGATGTTTTATAGGTATTTTTACATAATACCTGTGTCTTATCTCGTATAAAACTATCTTTAGCTATATGATATACTATATGAAGTGTTCCTTTTAAGTATTGCAAACTACTAAATCATTACTTCAAAAAACATGTCGAGCAATTTTTGCTGGAATGTTTCTAAAAAGCAACCGTAGTAGTTCTCTGTCTTCATGTGAATAGTCATATCATCCTGGAAGACTCTATATAAATGAAATGCAAAAAGGAAAGATGTCAAGATAATGTGATTTGTGGAACTTTCACCAAAACTTTTTGAACTGGGTACGCCCTTGATAGAAACCATGTGATTTGTTTGTGTCTGGATGGATGTTGAATAATTAGGTCATCTAACCATAAAATGAACTTTTTTGTTGCCCTTCAATCCTCACAGGTGACTAGGTGTTTGTAACGCAAAAATACACGTAGCAACAGCCATGTCATGACCCCAATACATTTCATTATGCTATTAACGTAAGTAACGAAGTTACCTTACAAGTTTTATTTTCGACAAATAGGGTAAAACTTATAATTCATTACGACATTTGTGTTTTTTGTCGTCATGTACTAGATTAGCTTCAGCGGTTTCTAGAAGAAACCTCTAAAGATGTCAAGTGTCATTCAACCTCTACGTAAACATATCGTCTCAAACCCCCTTGATCTATCCCACTCAAGCACCACGAACGCACGTGACAAACAGCCATATGATATCTAGTGTTTGTCCTTCCAACGCCATAGCAACACCCTGGTAACCCCCTAACCCCCTTTCGATGCTCTTGGTAGGAAAACTTACCGGCCCTCCCTAAAGGTCATATGTAATGCTTCGTTGGGAACAAACACAGCACACAGCACAATCACAGGCTTGCGCAAATAACAATCAAGCAATCCTTGGTTGGAATGTCCCTGCAACTGTCATCACTCACTTCAAACAATCGACGATCGTGACGGCGGCGTGGGGCGTCGTGACGTCGGACGTCAGCGTCGGCGACGCGCCATCTTGAATACGGCGTGAGGTGGATGACAACGGCGCGAGCACAGAATCGGATTAGGGAGAGCAAGTTTACCCCCCAATAGGAAGCTTTGAAGTCGGTTATCGCAAGTAATAATACTGCTTTCGTCCGTTCGATCAACAGAGCTCCAAACGTGTACATGTGGCAAACGGCACGGTCTACACTTGGTCTCCAGGTAGGAGAAACACCAAAAAGCGTGGTCAATTAATCAGTTTTTTTGGTAAATTTTCATTACTCGTAATAAATTTTTCAATTATTCAAAGTGACCGAATTGTTCGGCTTAATTAAACTGAATTTTAATACCAGTTTAATAATGAAATAGCAAACCGAGCACCTATTAGTTTAAGTAGAAAAGGTACATTTAAATCAATGAAACACTTTATTAAAAATAGTGAAACTGTTTATTTGAATCACGTACTCGGCAGTACCCGGTCCATCATTCGAAAATGATCGGGAGTATGCCGCAGATGCGGTGCCGGCGACGCACTTCGAACTCCTCAGTTTCATTCGTGATTTTCTCGATGAGCTTCATATTCGAATGTTACCGCTGTTGATGTATTAGTTGCGTAGTAGATCAGTTAGTATGATCAAGTGAAATATTCCAGCATAAGGCGCTTAGTGACCTATAACGACGGTTTCAATATTTCTTGCTCCCGACGAAACACTCTGTATAAGTAATAATAATAATAATAATAATAATAATAATAATAATAATAATAATAATAATAATAATAATAATAATAATAATAATAATAATAATAATAATAATAATAATAATAATAATAATAATAATAATAATAATAATAATAATAATAATAATAATAATGCAACAAAGTAGCCGCAATAATACACCAGCTAATCGCACACAAAGAAGGTCTAATAAAAGCAAAGGTGCCCTACTACAAATATCACCCTGTGTCCGTTCTAAAAAATCAGAACCTATTGATGTATTGGGATCGCCCAATAACCATTGATAGGCGCATAGAGCATAATCGCCCTGATTTAGTCCTTATAGACAAACAGAAACAAACGGGAATCATAATCGATATTGCGGTTCCACTTACACATAATCTTAAGTCCGTGGAAACTGAGAAATGCTCCAAATATCAAGACCTCAAAATAGAATTAGCACGGATGTGGAAGTTAAAAGAAGTAATGATTATTCCCATCATCATATCAGTGGAAGGGGTGGCCACGAACGCTTTGTCGGAGAATTTGAAGGTCTTGAACCTTCCAAAGGGTACATGTATACAACTGCAGAAGGCAGTGATCCTCGACACTTGTCGGATTACAAGAAAGTTTTTATCGATATCGGAAATTGAGGGCGGGTCATGATGAAGTTCATTCCCACCCAGAGCCAACATCTATAAACATCATTCGAGGTCGCCCAGATACTAGCAGCTTAAGCTGTGAAAACTCAGGATAATAATAATAATAATCTATACATATTTCAAATTGTACAATAACATTACAAACATTGTATAGCCAATACAAACTGAAATGTTGCCTCACTATCACCGTAACTATAGTTGTTACCTGAGACCATTTTTTGTGTTACATGGTTATTTATCTTGAAACAGCTACAATCTGAAACTATTACAACTCCCATAGAACTCATCTATTGTATAAGGCTCTGACTGTACTAGAAATTGCTTAATAGTCTTTTTAAAATTATGTTTATGTTTTTAATTTCATTTGGTAGGTTGTTAAAAAATGTTAAACACATGGAAATAGGGCTTTTTCTGTGGAGGATAATCTATGTATTGGATAATTGACATTGACTGTTCGAGTATCATAAACAGTTTGCACCTCAAGCTCAACTAAATTTTTATTTTAAAAAAAATATATAAGACACTGATACACATAGATGCTTACATAGTCACGATTTTTTCAGTTTTAAACACCCTCCTGCAAGTTTCATTGAAATTTAGTCCCTTTAGCAGACGTACTGCTCTTTTTTGAACAACATTTTTATTTTAATAAATCTATTGCGCCCCCAAAAAATAATCCCATACTTTAAAACACTTCCAAAATTAGCATGGTACAATATTTTCATACTCGTATTATTTAGATATCTTCATATTACCCTTTTGTTTCATATTGAATGTATAGGATGTGGAGCTGTGAGGTCAAATTAGTTTACATGGTGTATATAAATGCGTTGAATCTAGATGAGTGCCGTATTGTTTCATTATTAGAAATAAAAGTACAATTTTTTACGCATGATCAAGTGACCATATGCAGTTTCTGGTATCCCCCTCTCTACTCTCTGAATTTTTAACAAACAAATGAAATAGCAGAAGCATTGCTCTACGAAGACTTACCAAGGCTAGTAGACGCCTGTCTCTCGCTTTTCTGCTCAAAAAACAGAAGAACATTGATCGAAATGGAAATTAACCCTAAAATCTATTATTTCCGGCTTCCTATAATGAATGAGTGCAAAAACCTGGGACTGGATTGAGAACTAAAATACAAAAAACACGTAAATTCGTATGTAGTGCATCATCAACTCTTTATTTTCTCAAATCATTTTATATACACTCTAGTCGTAAAAAATACATATTTGAAATCACTTAGACCTATAACTAATAGAACATCTGAACAAATAAACAATGTGCGAATAAATGCGCGAAGTTAACAAAGCAACCATTGAAAGATTACCATTGGGTAACATCACCTTTATTTTTATTACGGCTGAAATTTTTTGGGGCATAGTGTTAACCAAGTTTTGGCAAAAATTCGGTGTAAAACAATCTCATATTTCTTGAAGCTTTTGCCTCAGTTCGGTGATTGTACGAGCAGGATGTTGTCGTAGAACCTTTTTCATCTCATGCCATAAAGTTTCAATAGGTGACAGATCTGGACTGCTAGAAACCCATTTCAAAAGTGGTACATTATTTTCTTCCATCCATTTTATAGCCTTTTTTGAGGTATGGCACTCTGCACCATCTTGCTGAAACACAAAGTCTCGGCCGGATGTCAAATATTCTTCCATCACTGATAAAAGCGATTCTTCTAAAATTGCCAAATATTTATTTGTATCCACATTTAAAACAATAAAATGAAGTTTTCCTACTCCTTTTGATGACATACTGCCCCAGACCATAATGGATGCTGGAAATTTCACTTTTCTCTTCAGACAGTCAACATGGAATGCTTAATTTTTTTGCGAATAACTCTACTGCGACTGTCACCAACACAAACTTCGAATCGGGCCTCATCACTCCATTGTATTGCACACCATTGTTGAGGTGTCCATTGTCTATGTTCTTTAGCCCATCTAAGCCGATTTTTCTTTTGCAGTGGAGTCAATAGTGGCTTTTCTTTGGCCTATAAACAAGTTGTGCAACTTTAGGGTTTTTACTTCACTTTTTTTTTATAAGAAAAATTACCTTGCAAGTGCTAAATCCCAGTTTGTGGGCCTCTCTATGAGTTGTGGACCTCGAAATTCTCCTTCCAACAGCGTCACTCCACAGAGCACTTAATTGTAAATAATTGACACGCCTGTTTTTCACGATTATTCTTCTTAATGCTCTTCGGTCGGCATTTGTGATATTACTTTTTTTCACATATCGTGGCTTAATATTAACTGAACCAGTTACGTTATATCTTCTAACAATATTTCTCACACTGTACCGCGATAAGTCTAACAAAGTTGCAATTTCTGAGTTTGATTTCCCAGAATTAAAAAATTTAATTATCAGTAGCCAAATTTTCTCACTAATAACCTTTCCTCTACCCATTTTAAAAACCTTAACTACCCAAAACTATTTTAAACGTATTCTGACAGCTGTGATTAATAAAAACAATAAATTGTCATGGCTTTTATTTTTCGCAGCCAGCTATGCGTTATAGACTTATTTTGCATTGAAATGAAAATAGGTTGATATGCTGTAATTGCAACATGTGTTATTTTTATGCTGCAAATTTGATTAGGGAGTGATAAAGTTGGTGTTTTCTACTATATATTATCAAAATATTTATTGTTAATATTTTAAACCTACAACACCCTGCTACATTTTTATTATTTGTGTTTGATAAGAAAAAAACTAAGATTTCAATAGTTGGGCCAACTGAAGAGGGAAGGGGCTCGTACAAGGAATAGAAATATGATAGTGATACCCTTACATTCTAAGACTGTCTACAAAAAATCATTCAGCTACAACGCTATTAAATTATATAATGATCTGCCTGTTACACTCCAAAACTATACATTATTTAATTTTGAAAAGAGGCTTAAACTAAAACCACAAGTCGAGGTCTGATGATGAATACAAAATGCTAGAAATATGGACTATTCTTGTAATTGTTCTGTTTTTTGTGTTGTTAATTATTTAGTAATTATTGAGAATTATGGATACATTTTTATTGGTGGTTTATTATATATTTTTTTTGTTCTTTCAGAGGTTAAGTTGAAAAATGCTAATCTTAGCGATACTTCGCCTTTTTTATACTTTTACCTAGGTACGAAATAAAGCCATTTATTATTATTATTATTATTATTATTATCTAGTGAATGGTGATATATCATAAGTTGTTTTTGGACAATAGGACAAATAATTGGTAAGACGTGATCCCATATATAATAAGTTCACAATTAATGAAGATAAGAATATCAAATTTTACTAGGGTTACAAAATCAATACCGAGTCTTGCAATTTGTTCTTTAAATTCTAAATATTATCCAAGTATCCTCTTAGGTTTAAATATAATAATTTTATTTAAACTAATTAAGCCAATTTAATAAACATAATTAAACTGTTTTACTTGGAGCAGGTAAACTTATTTCGATAATTCTTTAACTTCATTTAAATTACTCAATCTAAGTAAGCGGTTTAATAAATTTAATTAGACGATTGCGTTTAGGCTTAACTTGACTAGTTTCATAGATAGAATCAGAGTTTAATTAGCCTAATAAAACTTGTTAGCTATCACATATTTAATTAAATTTGTAATTGGCCCCATTATACTTTCTTCTCGGTGAACGAACGAAAGCAGGGCCCGTATTTTTGAAAACGGTGTTAAAAGACGTATGCTGAAATTATCATTGTTGTCGTAACGACACTGAAAGCTTGCTATACTCACAATATACCGAGAGACTGTGGCAATTTCGATAAAATCAGTACAAAACGCAATATTGTCTTCCTAAAATGACCTACAGCAAGAATATGAGTCTACTACTACGCAGACAATAAAAATAAACTTCTTTCACCTCATGTAATAATATCTTACGGACGCCATATTTGACTTTTGCACAGATGAATAGTTTTTAATTCTGATTCGTCATACATTGACATTGCATTATATTTTCCTGACTTTATTTGAGATGTGATTTCAAAATGAGTTGCATGTTGTCAATGTGACTTATTCTACTCTACAAGATGGCATAGTCAAATTTTCAATTCGACATATCTTCTTTCGACTTCCAGCAAGAACTTTGTTGTTTCATATGGACGCTATATTAGAAATTTGTACATCTAAATCGACTTTCCAGTCCTAAATTCCGTGACGTATTTCCTTAGTTTGCCATGAGTTTGTTGTTCGATGAATATTATAAGGAAATAAAAAGATATGGTGAAACGTAAACACAAAATGAAGGTTTTATTGATGGTAATAACAATAACAGTCATAAATGAGCATAGGTAAATCATAGCAGATGTTGTATAAAATTACTTATTAATAATACCATATGAGTCTGGACTCCACAAGACCGTAGTATATTCTGACCAGCAAGGGTATTAGGTATCTTGAAAAGTGACGTTATATTTTTTTGACATTATGTAGGTTTTTCGACAAGATGTCAACTTAGCACTAGCTGCCAAGCTGCTAGCTGCACACTTTTGTCAACTCGTTTTGTAGTTGTACATGTTGCCTAAACGAGGCTTCAGTTATCAATGTTTGACTATGATGTGATGTAAGATCTGCTTCCGGCAAAGTGAGGGTTTGTGTGCTGATAATATGTGTTGATGATAATTCCATTGGATTCTTGTCTAGAAATTAGTTGCGCATCCACTTTTTCTTATCCATTCTGGAAATTACATATATGCAATTTCGAAAATCAGAAAGATAAAAAATAATTATATTCACTGTACACTGTCGAATTACAAGTCATATACATCAATTACACACAACGCGGGCGCGGTGGTGGTTTCCCGTAATTCTCCTCAAAGTTTTTGAAAACACCAAAAAACGTCAAAAATCGTAATTGATAAGTAACTTTGAACCTGTCTTCCGAAACGATAACATATAAATAACCCGTGAGCACAGCCATTTGATATACTTCATTGGCAGCATATTCAGTAATGATTTTCTCACCCAGCAAATAGCACTGATTTTATATACATGCAGACCAGTACACACAATTATCCAGATGTTATCTTGCTATTTAACCAAATAACCAACTTTCTTCTCAGGGACTCAGAGATGAAAACTATAGACCACTCGGCTTCACAAAACATATGCAACCAACAATGCGTGTACGTGTAGTTGAGCCATTCCTCCATACATGGACGCTCACAACGATCCTAGTGAGCAAACGTGGAATGCCTGTTTGCACCCTAAAAGGTTTTATGTCTGCAAGATGTCGTCTTATACGTTTTTTTGACGTTTTGTAGGTTTCTTACATAATACACGTGCAGCTGACTTCCAGAGAGAACCGAATTCAAGTTTTTAAACGAATAATCGAGATACAGAGTTAAGCTGTGAAACCAGGTAGTCGTAATGTACTCTAAAATATAACTTATGGTCTAGAAATATTCCCAGAAACTTAACATCACTTGTAAAGTTCAATGAACCATTCCTATGTTTAACGTCAGGGATATGTATCTTATTTTGTGGGTTATGAAACCTAATTAAATTGGTCTTGCCAGTGTTCAAAGATCTTTGCAATTACCTCATTGTATCTATCATTTAAGACATTTTCCAATTTGCTCGAGATCAATATTGATGCATCATCTGCATATAGTGTGAACGCTTTTATCAGGTTATAAAGGTTGGTCCTAAGGATCTGGTGACGTATTGGAAAATAGTAACATCATGAGCAGTGGCGAAGCGTCCATGTAACCATTGTTACCATTGGTAATAGTTAAAAATCCTAAAAATAAATATTTTATGACTAAGTACTGTGAAATAATTTCATTTATTTGTTTACCAATAGCGATATGTAATAGTAATTCAGTAAATAGCAAATTAGCCCTGCAAAAATAATGCGCCCTATAGTGTCTAGATTTTGCGAACACGATGAAGCTGACTCGCCTCGACTTGGTTGTCGGTTGTTACCATTTTTATTTATGGATATACACTTGGTAGTCTGTCGGGGACCGTCGGAACCGGCTCGTGTCTGATCGCGGTCGCCCGAGTGCGTGGGGGGGCGCGTGGTTACCGACTGCAGTGTGCGTGAAATTAATCATGTGTCGCTGCGTAATCGATCAACTACTTGAAAAGTCATTCTCCTTGTATAAGTTTTAAGAAAAAAAGGACATCATTGAAAATTTTAGACGATTTTAAAAAGGAAATAAAAAAACGTAGTTTGATATTTTAAATTAAGTTGGTTTATGGAAACTCTTGTTTATGTGGTTGTAAAAAACAGATTGTATTGTTGGCGATGTCTTTTGTTGTATACAGAATAAAATGCAGCGGAGTCAACGATTTAAATAGTTTTAGGGATCTAAAGAGGAGACATGAAATTTCTCCGTTGCATGTGAGAAGTGTAGCCAATTTAATTCAGTTTGGCAAAACAAGAATCGAAAGTTGTCTTAACCAATCTTTTAGGCCACACACTTCTAGATACCGTATGTTTTTTGGCAAAACAGGAATTACCGTTCATTTTGAAGGGGATGACTCTGACAATAGACAAAATTTCAGCGAATTGTTAAGATTCATTGCCAAAAAAGATCAAAAATTTTCCGAACATCTAGAATCGTCGACTGTGTTTTTCGGACTGCTTTTATTAGTCATAGCATAAGACGATAAGGTATATCAAGTGCCCCAGACGCTCAGTCCAGGAATGTTTACCTCAATTTAAAAATAGTTTAAATAAAATACCTAAAATAAGCAAAAACTCATATACTAAGTGACATATAAATCCGAACACCCAGTTTAAATGATTTTATTTTAATAAAATTTTGTATAAGTACTTAATGAAGCATAATAAGTAAATGATAAAAATTTCAAAATGATTGCACTGCTTTAAAGCCCTTTGACCTTTAATAATGTGTGGATGCACCCTGATGTGCTACGCATTCTCCAACGCGCCTAGGCATGCTTCTGATCATGTGGTCAATGTCCTCCTGTGGTATCTCATTCCAGACAACCACCAACTCCTCTCGAAGTGCTTCTAGAGTCTGAGGAGGACGTTGCAAATTGAGCAATCTCCTACCCATCATATCCCGCAAGTGCTCAATTGGGGATAAGTCGGGAGATCTTGGTGGCGATGGTAACAATGTGACATCATTATGTTGAAAGAAGTCTATTGTGACTCTTGCAACATGTGGTCGGGCATTATCTTGTTGGAAAGTTGGATCTGCCAGGGTGTCAAGATAGGGTAAAAGATGGTGTTCTAGAACTTCGTGGATATAACGCTGCGCGTTCATGTTACCTCTGATGAAGATTAAAGGTGACCTGGAACCATAAGCTATAGCACCCCAAACCATAACTCCAACAGTGTGATGAACATGTCTTTCAACAAAAAACTGTGGATTCCTCCTTTCACCACGTCGCCTTCTAACCCTAGCACTATCATCGTGCATGCCTAAGCAAAATCGAGACTCGTCACTAAAGACAATACTGTTCCATTCCTGATCCCAGAGTGACCGTTGTCTGCACCACTCAAGGCGATTACGTCGGTGTTCTCGAGTTAAAGGGAGGACCCAGTGTGGCCGGTATGAAAACAAGCCAGAACTTCTCATTCGTCGGTAAACACTTCGCATGCCAATAGGTCTTCCGTGTTCTGCAAACCATTCATTTGCAATGGACCTGGTAGTGGAGAAACGGTCCCTTAAGGCCAATAATCTTAGGCGGCGATCTTCACGGTCTGTTGTTCTACGGCGGCGCCCAGTGCCCCTTGCTCTTTGCGTACGGCCTTCTCGAAGCCATGCCTGACAACACCTAACCACAGTGTCTATACTTCTTTGCACTCTAACTGCAATCACCCGAAAAGAAAGTCCAGCTTCCCGAAGTCCCACTATACGGCCCCTATCAAACTCACTAAGTTGACGAAATCGTACAGGTCTCCGTACTCTAGGCATCGTAACCGATCGTAAAGGATGTCAAGAACCAAAATCCGCCAACGTTGATTCTTTACTGCGGCTGAAATATTCATTTTTAGAGCGTTAGTGAATTAAAAAAAAGCAGTATAAAAACCGGAATGTCCAACTGATAAGGCTGAAAATTTTTTCACTTGTTATTTACAGTAAGATAAATACATTCACCAACTTTTATTAAAATAAAACCATTTAAACTGGGTGTTCGGATTTATATGTCACTTAGTATATTTGGGAGGTTCAAAATAAACTTTTTTTAATAAGATTTTTCACATCTGGTTTTGGTGACAGTTTAAGAAAAGTCACGCGTCGCCACTGATCATGAGTCTTAACCATGCGTATACAGCCGCCTGTCCACAAGAAAAACACGAGCTTCTGTCCGCACTTTAGTCAAAAGTTCAAATTTACACTAGTACCAAGCATTTCTTTATTATTTCAGTTTTCACGTTTCTCTTATTTTGACCTACTCCAACATCAGTTTGAACTATTCTGTAATAGTTAATATCCACATTTACAAGACTTTTTTGAGAAGAGATTTCGACGCCCATCAGCTGCTTCTGGCATTTGCAAAAAAGAATACCAGCCAAACATCGTAGCTGAATGTACGGGTACGTCTTTTAAAGAGCTATCCAGTATGAACTTTTGGTCTATCTTAACCTCTATAAATATTGCCAATGTATTCTGAATCCCCCTATATGTAATAGTGCAATAAAATAATCGCAATGAAAGGAATTTGCTAAATTAACCATACAGACGCTGTATCCTGATGAAGGAATTATTAAAATACAAATATATTACTGATTATTATGTGCATAAATTCAAAAACCTGCGGAAACAAGAAAGTTCGGTTGTGACGTCAGCTTTGTTCCAGTCACACACCTTCTGAAACGTAATGAATTCGATTTACCTTGCAAAATCATTCTGATGTCCCTGTTTTAATCTATATCGTTTCAGCACACATTTTTCGACAGAAGAAAGTTTTTATGTCAAGCGCAAATATTCGGGATAGGCGTGAGGTTTATCCCTTTTTCCCGTTATCAGAAGACAAAGATTTTTAAAGTGATCCGAGGAGACTGAAGCTTTTACATTAGACAAATCAAACGAACATATTCACAGAAATAGTTTATGCTGCCATTTCCAATAATTTTGGAGGCTCGTACTCAAAACAAGGTATTCAACTTGTGCAACACGTGGCGAAACCTTGTTATCTTCGCTCTAGGAAACAACCAGCGACTTTTAATGGCTAACACCATTGTAAATTTACTGAAAAAATCGTTCTTTTATTATTCATGAAAATACTGTATACCGTTTAGAATTTGGGCAGATATTTCATCCCTGAAAGTATTTTTTTTTTTGTAATTTCTGACTTCCCAAGCGCGTCGGACTGTTTCGAAACCTTACCTTTTGATTTCCATATTCTCGAATATCCTTACAGATATAATTTTAAGGCGTTCAAGATTAGATAGAATCGTTTATAATCAATAATACGTTAATGTAGGCACAACACGTGTACAGAAAGGAAATTCATAACTACTTTTATAATGCTTTTCAAATCCTCAAATGCATTTTTCTGGAAACACGATTTTTCAAAGCGGCACGCAGCATAACCCGAACAGTTGTCTTTCTTTTTTTTGGAATTCTTCATATATTCGAAATAACATTTTGAATTTCAGAAATTCTCGATAAGCTAACGTAGTTACCTTTTTGTCGAAAATAGAACGACTTAATTCGAATACTCGCCACTCATACAAAAATCAATGTTTTTAAAATCCCCTTCGCATTCCTTTACCTATAAAAATGGGTTCTCCTCTTCATCCCACAATGTCAACGCGGGTGTTCCTCAGGGATAGGTACGAGTATTCGAATAAGGTAACTAGTATACCTAAACATTGAACTAATCTTCTTGTATGGTACATATTCGACCATCAGATTCCAAAATATCAATAATCAACAACTAAAATTGCAATGTATTGTAATTTGTGTATTGCAATATTTGGAAACATCCTCAAACATTGCTATTGGAGTTTTTTCTATAGGAAATACCAGTGATCATGCGCTTTTAAGTACCATCTAAACCCGTACTTGTCATCCTATTAGTCTACCCAAAGTGGAATTTTTCCAAGTACAGCTATAGAAATTTAAAGCCATTACATAAATCTGACATGGAATTTGACCCATAGTCTTTACGACGGATGTCTTTTAAGTTTTGTATATAGAAACATAGTAGGCCGCGCGGATCGAACGTCAGTACTGAATCTTAACCGTCACCAGAAGGAGCAGTTGACGCATTCAAAAATGCCGTTTTGGATCTGCCAGCAAACGAGTGGAATAAGTGCTTCGAAAATTATTTCGAGCGCATGCAGATGTGTATTAATTTTCGTGTGAATACTTCGAAAAACAATAAAGTCATTTAAGACTACCTAACCGTGTTGTTTCATTTCCATATGCAAAACTTCAAAGACATCCTCGTACAGTATGTTACTGCATCCTTTTTCGTAGAGACTATTAAAGAACGGATTATTACGTATCTCTTTAATGCAAATGATTTATTATTTTTTGTTACATTTGCGCAAGTTATGTTAGCGAAAACATCCGACCAAGAATTTGTTTTTCTAGAAAACAATATGAATCAGGAAAATGGATTTACGCTTCAGATTGAGTCAACTGTTTACCTCGACACCTCACGTGGATTTTCTATTTATTGTTTCATGATATGATTTTAATTTATACATCATACTCAATTTACGTTCTAATAGAAAATTGCGTCCAACACAGTCTAAAAGCGTTAAAATTGGTGTTTACTTCAAACATAATTTCAGTCACACGTGTTAAGTATAAAAAATCGCGGGCATCGAGATTGACAAAGCTTGCTCTGCATAATTATGTTTAGGAGAGAAAAAGCTTTGACAGTTAAAGCATCTAGGCGTGAATTCTTGAAAACGAGGAAATGAAACAACTGATAAAAAGGGCGTGGTTTCATTACCTTTCGAGAAACTGCATTTTTTAATATTGTTTGTTAGACCAATCTGCCGATTCAAAGATGAAATACCAATCTGCCAATACAACGTATTTATTGATGAACATTCACAATGATTCTTTATCAAATTCAATGACAAATATTTATGACAAAATGTCCGAGCGAGATCAGCATTCATGTCCACGAAAACTGATCAGAATGATTGGCGAGCATAGTATATGAGCAAGAATACTAACTCTATTCCCGAGTTAATCTAAGGTACCTACTGTTAGCATGATAGTATGGTCATTTCCCATGCAATTTTTAGGAGAAAAGCTGACCCATCTCTATCTAATGCCTTGACAAAGTTTTTCATTAGGCCCAACTTGATATGCAGTGGTGGTAATAAAATTTTTTTCGAATCTACTAATGGCATATGCTGTACATTTTTTTGACCTGGCTCTAGGAATTGACGAGCAGGCCAGTTTTGTCTGGTGTAATGAAGTGCCTTTGCCCGACTGTCCCATTCACACAAAAAACAGCAAAACTTTGTGTAGCCTAGCTGCAGCCCAAGTAAAAGTGCAACAACTTTCAAATCGCCACAAATATGCCATTGGTGCTCATCGTATAGGTACTTCATATTGTCATATGATTCTTTCATGTGAACTACATACCCTACAGGAAGAGATGGTAAAATATTTCCAATATGCAATAACACTGCCTTTAAACTCAATGTTGAACTGTCTATACGTATAAACAATCTCCATTCTTCTGGGTTATAGTTTATATTTAAAGCCGCCAGTAAGCCGTTAATGTTACTGCAGAAAACCAACTTATTCTCCATATTGAAAAATGGTTCTAAGTCTTTGTGGCGTTTACGAAAAACACATACCGAAATATCGTCTTCTAACAAATTCCACTGCTGCAGTCTTGATCCAAGTAACTCTGCCTTACATTTTGGAAGTTCTAAATCTCTTACAAGATCATTTAATTCTGACTGTGTTATTTTGTGCGGTTGGTGGCATGACGTGCTCGGTATAAAATCAGGATCTCTTGACGTTGATGGCATATCTTCTTCCTGACGAATCACTCGATCGCCATGATCTGATTCGTTTTCTGATTCGCAAGTATAGGATTCTGGGGGTTTTGGAATAGGATTCTCGTCACTGTGAGGCACAGGTCTCATCGCAGATGGTATGTTTGGGTAGTTAATAACGATTTTTTTTTCTTGGACATACCTGTGGCTTGTCCAACACAAGGTACCATGCAAAAGTAACAATCATGAATATCATTTGTAGGCTCTCTCCAAACCATTGGGACAGCAAAGCGCATAGACCGTTTTTTGCCATTTAACCAGCTCCTCAGATTTGAAGCACATGTATTACAGCAGATTTGGGGTGCCCACTGTTTGTCTTGATCACGTAGTTTAGAACCGAAATAAAGCTGATATGCCTTTGTTATTAGTGAAGTAATAGACCGTCTCTGAGACGCAAAAGTCACATCACCACACACGTAACAAAACTGATCTGGATTGTTTACACACTTTCGAGACATCTTGCATGAACGCTGTCAGCCAACTGAGGAAAAAATGGCTAATATAAAACAATATAATGTACACGTATGTATAACGTAACACAATCATGCCGATTACATCATCTTTCCTTGCCGAATATAAAAATGTAGCACGTGCATTCTTGTGAATTACAGTATATTAACACTGTCACAGCAGGAACACATATAATTACCGTATCTCTAAAACTTGAACTAATATTGAAAAAATAAGTTTCATTCCGGTTCTAGCACATTAAAAATAGTAATATTTTGTTGATTTTATTTAGGATATTTTTTGGCTGTTGATCAGAGTCAAAGATTGTATTCATGTCTTTGTTAAGCCGTTATTAGAAATATACAATCTGACTATAGAAACCAACACATTCCCTGATATTTGGAAACATTCTAGAGCGACACCTATTTTCAAATCAGGGGATAATACTGATATTAAAAACTATAGAGCGGTGGCAATATTGTCGAATTTCTCCAAATTGCTGGAGATAATATTGCATAATAGAATTTACTCCGCAGTTCATATATCTCTGTCCCCTTTTCAGTATGGTTTTCTTACTAAGAGATCCACAGTAACTAATTTAACAATCTTCACTCAGTTCGCTATTGAATGTGTCGATCGGCAAGGTCAACTAGATGTAGTATATACCGATTTTGCTAAAGCGTTCGATAGGGTGGACCATGGCACTGGGACTTTTGAATAAACTTTTTTATTATGGATTCCATTCATCAGCTTTAGCACTCATTCAAAGTTATCTTCATGAAAGGAAGCAATATTTTACTTTTAATGAGTTCAAGTCGTACCAGTATATAACTAAATCGGGAGTGCCTTGTGGTTTAAATCTTGGTCCTTTATTGTTTACCTTATTTATTGATGATTTTGTGCATTATTTAAGTTGTAAAAAGCTGCTCTTCGCGAATGATTTAAAATTATTCAGGATAATTGAGTCTGAGACTGATTGTATTGCACTTCAGCGTGATATTGATTCCCTAGTGACTTGGTGTGACGAGAATAATTTATTTCTTAATGCGTCTAAGTGTAGTGTAGTCAGCTTTTCCAGGAAAACTTCTGCTTGTAAATTTAATTATAGAATTGGGGATGCTTACATAAATCGTTATAACTCAATCAAGGATTTGGGTGTAGTTTTTGACCATAAACTTAATTTTTCACTCCACATAGCTCAAAAGGTGAGTGAAGCTTCGCGGGCGTACCATTTTATTCTGAGAAACTGTAGAAGCTTTAGTCGCCCAGAGTCACTGTTGGTTTTGTATTCTGCATATATACTAAGTGACATATAAATCCGAACACCCAGTTTAAATGGTTTTATTTTAATAAAAGTTGGTGAATGTATTTATCTTACTGTAAATAACAAGTGAAAAAATGTTCAGCCTTATCAGTTGGACATTCCGGTTTTTATACTGCTTTTTTTTAATTCACTAACGCTCTAAAAATGAATATTTCAGCCGCAGTAAAGCATCAACGTTGGCGGATTTTGGTTCTTGACATCCTTTACGATCGGTTACGATGCCTAGAGTACGGAGACCTATACGATTTCGTCAACTTAGTGAGTTTGATAGGGGCCGTATAGTGGGACTTCGGGAAGCTGGACTTTCTTTTCGGGCAATTGAAGTTAGAGTGCAAAGAAGTGTAGACACTGTGGTTAGGTGTTGTCAGGCATGGCTTCGAGAAGGCCGTACGCAAAGAGCAAGAGGCACTGGACGCCGCCGTAGAACAACAGACCGTGAAGATCGCCACCTAAGATTATTGGCCTTAAGGGACCGTTTCTCCACTACCAGGTCCATTGCAAATGAATGGTTTGCAGAACACGGAAGACCTGTTGGCATACGAAGTGTTTACCGACGAATGAGAAGTTTTGGCTTGTTTTCATACCGGCCACACTGGATCCTCCCTTTAGCTCGATAACACCGACGTAATCGCCTTGAGTGGTGCAGACAACGGTCACTCTGGGATCAGGAATGGAACAGTATTGTCTTTAGTGACGAGTCTCGATTTTGTTTAGGAATGCACGATGGTCGTGCCAGGGTTAGAAGGCCACGTGGTGAAAGGAGGAATCCACAGTTTTTTGTTGAAAGACATGTTCATCACACTGTTGGAGTTATGGTTTGGGGTGCTATAGCTTATGGTTCCAGGTCACCTTTAATCTTCATCAGAGGTAACATGAACGCGCAGCGTTATATCCACGAAGTTCTAGAACCCCATCTTTTACCCTATCTTGACACCCTGGCAGATCCAACTTTCCAACAAGATAATGCCCGACCACATGTTGCAAGAGTCACAATAGACTTCTTTCAACATAATGATGTCACATTGTTACCATGGCCACCAAGATCTCCCGACTTATCCCCAATTGAGCACGTGTGGGATATGATGGGTAGGAGAATGCTCAATTTGCAACGTCCTCCTCAAACTCTAGAAGCACTTTGAGAGGAGTTGGTGGTTGCCTGAAATGAGATACCACAGGAGGACATTGACCACCTGATCATAAGCATGCCTAGGCGCGTTGGAGAATGCGTAGCACATCAGGGTGCATCCACACATTATTAAAGGTCAAATGGCTTTAAAACAGTGCAATCATTTTGAAATTTTTATCATTTACTTATTATGCTTCATTAAGTACTTATACAAAATTTTATTAAAATAAAACCATTTAAACTGGGTGTTCGGATTTATATGTCACTTAGTATATTAGATCGAAATTGGAATATGCATCGTTAATTTGGAACCCAATTTACAACTGCTACATTGATTCTCTTGAGCATGTTCAGAGAAAGTTTATAAAATTTTTATCTTTTAAAGTTGACGGTATATATCCTGAACAAGTACAGTCTTTATAACTGAGAAGGAAGTGTGCATCAATTATGGTCTTGCATAAACTACTTCACAATCAAATTGATGCTAATGAGATTGTGGCTCAAATAAACTTTAATGTTTCATCTATTCAAACTCGTACAGCTAAAACATGTTATTGCGACAGAGCTAGAAATTGCTTGGATAGTTTATATGTTACTCACCTGAGTGAAATATGTTTTTTTGCTTCTTTTTCTTGTTTGTTTTTTTTTTCTTTAGACGTTTTCTGTTCTTGTTATTTTGACTTAACTTAGGATTGTCAAGTAAATGGTTTTCTTAACTGTTGGGCAATAAACGCTATTTATTATTATTATTATTATTATTATTATTATTATTAAAGATAGGAAGTACTATTTATCCTTCAATCAACTCACTATTTAAGAAATTCCAGGGTGGTCTAAATTGTTTCAAGCCATTAGACTTATGTTCAAATCAGGACGGTCTAATCGGTGACATAACACTCGCTTGAGCCTTCCTGAAGGATAAGGCTTCGTCACGCTTTTATTCTTGATTCCAACTAAGTCGCTCTCTACCCAGGAGAACTGGAGAATCATCCTGGATTCAAGTATTAAAAATATAGAATAATTTCCCAGGATAATTTTTTCTACTGATCTAAGATCTAAGGCAGTTTTAATTACTTTTCAGCGGTTTTAATTAAAAGTAACATAAATCTTAATCGTATCTAGACTATTTAATAAATGGTTGTATGAATGATAATCAATTCATCGAAGGTTCGTGGTCACCATAAACATTCCAGTAGCTTCATTTTTCATCAAACATCAAAAAAATTCCACTTCTTTGAGAAAATCCTTATAATAAATTCATTATTTTTCCGATATTCCACTAAGGTGACGTCAGATTGTTTTGGTTTATTGAACTTTCAAGAGAAAATACATAAACGAGGTATTGCATCAGCCAACTTTGTGTATAGTTGTATTCGGTCTGTAGTATACGTTCATTCAAGACTGAAAAAGGATGATGCAATACTATAAGAGTTCATTCACAGACTCCAGACTACAATCTTGTCTAATATAATCCTTGTAATTTTGGAGGAAACTTAATTACTAGCCTCTCACCGCTACCATAGAAAATGCTTGATTTTTCAATAAAATCTGCCTCAATCAGGTTTCTACGAGGGATATCTTTTAAGTTTTGCATATAGAAACATAGTAGGCCGCGCGGGTCGAACGTCAGTACTGAATCTTAACCTCACTCTTTAGTAAACTTAAATTCAAAGTTTCACAACAATACGTGCAGTGTTCTTACTACAGTGTATTTTTAAGTGTCACCAAGTCATTAGAAACCGAGAACATTTTCGCGCCATAATTTATTATAACTTACAGAGACAATTATCACAACAAGAATGCCTTGCTGAGTTACTGTCTGTTTTCGGCAACAAAGCGCCACATCAGTCGACAATTTCCCGTTGGTATGGAGAATTCAAACGTGGACGGGTAAGTCTCAGCGACGATTCCAGGGTGCGTGCACAAAAAACGACAGTCACCCAGGAAAACATCGATGCTGTGCGCAAACTCATCATTGAAGATAGACATGTGACATATCGCGAGATTGAGGCGTCCTTGAAGATCTCAAAGACCTCAATTCAAAAAAAATTACATGAAGTATTAGGTGTAAGAAAATTAGTTTCTCGTTGGATATCCCACCTGTTGACTGAAGAGCAGAAAGCAGCCAGGGTTAATTGGTGTCAAAAAACGCTTGACTGTTTCAATTCCGGAAACCCAAAAAATGTGTACAGGATTGTTAATGGTGATGAATCGTGGATTTACTGTTATGAACCAGAAACTAAACGACAGTCGGCTGTTTGGGTGTTCCAAGATGAAGAAAAGCCAACAAAAGTCATCCGTTCTCGAAGTGTTCCGAAAAAGATGGTCGCGACATTTGTGTCAAAAGCATATTACAACAATTCCTCTTAATGAGCAAAGAACTGTTACTGCGGATTGGAATACCACCATTTGTTTGCCAAAAGTCATCACCGAGCTTCTAAAGATCAACCCCGAAAGAATAATCATCCTCCACCGAGACAATCCAAGCTCGCACACAGCCCAAAAAACAAGGCAGTATTTAACGAAAGAAAACGTGGAATTATTGGACCATCCTCCATATAATCCCAATCTAAGTCCTAACGATTTATTCACTTTCCCACAAATTAAAAACAGACTGCGTGATCAAAGGTTCCAGTCACCAGAAGAAGCAGTTGACGCATTCAAAAATGTCGTTTTGGATCTGCCAGCAAACGAGTGGAATAAGTGCTTCGAAAATTGGTTCGAGCGCATACAGATGTGTATTAATCTTCGTGGAGAATACTTCGAAAAACAATAAAGTCATTTAAAGCTACCTACCGTGTTGTTTTATTTCCATATGCAAAACTTAAAAGACATCCCTCGTAAAAGCAATATTGATATCAAAACTGCGGCTAGATCTATTTAACGTAGGATGTGTTGTTCCTTTCTTTGTACGCCCTGTATAGTTTTTAAAAATTAAAAGCATAATCTGTACATGTATGTTTCACTGCGAAAGCCTGTGTTGCTCTATGTTATTCATCATATGTATACTTTTTCTGTCTACCTCATCGATTTTGACATATGTAATTACAAATTATTTAATAACAGTTTCAATTATTCGCTTATTTGGGTGCTCCCCTCCAGTGGTTGAATAGAGTAGTTGTCAGCTAGACTTCGCCACTGGTATTATATATATTTTTTCATTATACTGATTTTTTTTTGAAAATAAAAGACAGTTTATTATTATTATTATATCCTTATATGTAATAATAACATGGTTTCACAACAGATTTCCATTACATATATTACAAAGAAATACAACCCTATACATAAAAATCGTCCAAGGGGAATATTCCGAAGCGACATAGGTTCGCAGATACTGCGTTGTCACCAGGCACTTTTTTCTTATATCTCACTATGTAGATAATCTGGTTCTACCGCCAATTTTGCATAAATTTTCAATCTCAAGGATACTGGACTATCAACTTCGTATACCTATATGGTAAACAATCTTCCATTTCTCTCAACACACCAACATATAAAAGCTGGTCTTGATATTAGGCAGTTTCATTTCCACACTGATTTTCCATGTAGTTCTTGTGTGAGCATGGTAAGTTTTACTTATCTTTTCATAATATAGGTGCTCCTTTAGCTGCTTATGTAGTCTCATCATCGTAATAGACCGTTCAAAAAATTAAAATTAGGTGTTAAAAGTGAGAAAATATCGATAGAGCGTTTCCAAGCTTTGCTTTGGAGTAGGCCTCATGGAAAGAAAAGCTCGCCGCAGCTTTTAGGGAAATTTGGGTGATGCAAGACACTGGCAAGTATTGCATCATCTTTTTCGTGGTCGCTGTGTGGCGTTATCGCGGTGAATTCAGTATCTTGCGCGATTTCGAAGCGATGATTTCAGTTGTTCAACATTTTTGATCGTAAAGTATTAATAGTTATAGTAGTAGTATATTTAACCAAATTCCAAACATAAAATTCACATGACAGGTCAAGAGAAAAGTAGATTAGTTAAAATATCACAATAATACAGAGTATGTGTTGGACACTATTAGCGAAAGTATGAATAAATAAAAAATAGAAGTTCATTATAACTAGATTATATAGATAATAAGCTAATTAGTTTTTTGTTTTTGGTATAGTAGTGGTCAAAAACAATGTTGTGGTAAAATAGCTACTTGTTAAGAGACTATATAAACAATGTAAAATAAAAACATATTGCTTACTGATTCGGAAAATTTGAAAATTCATTTACAGAGTAAAAACATTTCTCACATATATACCCAAAAACATTATTTTTAAATTTGATGTACCTCTCTATATCTGGAGATCTCGAGGTAGGAATGATAACCCGTTGAATTGGGGTGACTTTTTATATGCATACTTCTAAAACGATTTGCTTTTAAAATGAAGTTTCTGATCTTAGAGTTGTGATGTTCATTTTGTATGCTGAAATCGTTGATTTTTCGTTAGGACTTAGATCGGGACTATATGGAGGATAATCCAATAATTCCACGTTTTCTTCCATTAAATACTGCCTTGTTTTTTGGGCTGTGTGCGAGCTTGCATTGTGTTGGTGGAGGGTGATTCTTCTTTCGGGGTTGATTTTTCGAACCTCGGTGATGACTCTTAGCAAACAAATGGTGGTATACCAATCCGCAGTAACAGTTCTTTGCTCATTAAGAGGAATTGTTGCAATACACAAATGTCGCGACCATCTTTTTCGAAACACTTCGAGAACGGATGACTTTTGTTGGCTTTTCTTCACCTTGGAACACCCAAACAGCCGACTGTCGTTTATTTTCTGGTTCATAATAGTAAATCCACGATTCATCACCACTAACAATGCTGTACACATTTTTTGAGTTTCCGGAATTGAAACGGTCAAGCGTTTTTTGACACCAATTAACCCTGGCTACTTTCTGCTCTTCAGTCAACAGATGGGGTATCCAACGAGAAACTAATTTTCTTACTCCTAATTCTTCATGTAAATTTTTTTGAATTGAGGTCTTTGAGATCTTCAAGGACACCTCAATCTCGCGATATGTCACATGTCTATCTTCAATGATGAGTTTGCGCACAGCATCGACGTTTTCCTGGGTGACTGCCGTTTTTGGTGCACCCACCCTGGGATCGTCGCTAAGACTCACCCGTCCACGTTTGAATTCTCCATACCAACGGGAAATTGTCGACTGATGTGGCGCTTCGTTGCCGAAAACAAACAATAACTCAGCAAGGCATTCTTGTTGCGATAATTGTCTCTGAAAGTTGTAATAAATTATGGCGCGAAAATGTTATCGGTTGAGTTTCGTATTTCTAATGACTTGGTGACACTTAAAAATTCACTGTAGTGAGAACACTGCACGTATTGCTGTGAAACTTTGAATTTAAGTTTGGTAAAGGGTGAGGTTAAGATTCAGTACTGACGTTCGATCCGGGCGGCCTACTATGTTTCTATATGCAAAACTTAAAAGACATCCCTCGTAAAACGATTTGTTTTCAAAATTGATTTACTGATCTTAGAGGTGCGATGTTCATTTTGTATGCCGATTTTTCGCTTTACATAGTTCGCACACTTGTATATGTAAATACAAGGAAATATCAAAAGTTTTTTTGCCTAAAAGTGTATTTGCAAGTTTCACCAAAACTACGGTTGAACAACAATCTAATTATCCGTTTTTGTGATATAAAAAAACTATTGATGCTTGTAGCTCTACCCCTGCATAGGATGTTATAATTTAAACGGCTGTATACGAGAGCATAGTATAGCGATGATGGTCTCTTTTTATCTAAATACTGCTTTATATTAATGACATAATAAGCTTTATTTAAGTTCAGGCATACAATCTCAGTTTGAATGCTGATAGATCTGCATCAAACCAGCTTCCAAGGAGTTTCATGCTATCCACACACAAAAAGAGTGGCTATTGATTCAAGAGCATGAGATTCTTTGAAATTATGATATCGGTTCGAGATCACATATACTTCAAACGAGGTCATTTCGTTGTTTGAAAGAAACGTGGCACTTATAATTGTGAAATTGCCCTTAATTCAAATACATATCGAAGTCACGGTTCCTCAATTGAAGATAGTTGTTCTTGAACCAAGATCATTCTTTTTTGTGTGAACTGCAATCCAAACTCTACCTTTAATGTTGTCTTAGTAGTTGGATGTATGACTTTTCTAATATGAAAGTCGATTGCGGTAGTTTTATTTATATTTAGGATTAGGATCAACTTGTTTCTTTGGCACCAAACTTCCATTTCTTCGAAAACAACTAAGACGTATTGCATTTTGAAGCTTGGTCGTAGCAACGCTGAGATAGCTTTAATAGTGAGAAAAACATCCACATGTGGTGACCAAATCTCCTACTGTAGTAATGGCAACCCACTTAAACGTTTTTGTTTCTTGATTTTGCATAACTTTTCCTAATATAGCAAGATTGTAGTTCAAATATAATATTAAATACGTGTTTTACAAAATTAATTCATCGACTATAAACAAATTTCGATAATAAGAGTAAAATTCAGTTAATTGTGAATTCAAAAACTATATATGCAATGAAAGTTCAACGTTTTTCAACTAAACTTCACATATGGATGGATAGCGAAATGCTTCTGCATATTTGACATGGTGAATCATATTGCGTCCAGCAACAAAATAATACTGCAGTTTCCTTTTGTCGATTTAATTTCGTTATCATCCAGATATTTCTGAGTAAGTTACAGTTTATTGCTACTATTATAAACTTGCTGAATGTAATAAAGGTCAGTTAGAAACAAATCTGTATCAATATCTTGATATCTCTCTTTCATGTTATATATCGCAGAAACACTTCTAATTTGTGGATAAAAAACAAAAGATAATGTACCAAGATACTTCTAAATATTTTACCTTTGCGTCGTATAACCATAAGGGTATCTGCGATAGTGGCTATTTTAGTATAAGAAACCCCAATGACATGTTTTGAAGTTGAAAATGTTTAGTGAATCCTTAAGTGCTGTATGATCGTATGAGGATCTAGTTTTGGGATGTTTTGGAAAAAAATAAATTTAAGCTGCAAGTTCCGCACACACGTCTGATATTTGCTTTTGCAATCTAACACTTTCTGTCACATCATGGTGACAGATGCATACCAACTATAAGTTACAGCTATAGTAACTAAGCGTTATGATTTTTTGGTATCCTTTGGTATTCCAAATGCTGTCCCTCTTTGACATCACTTGTTTACAGCACAACTCTTACGATGTATACGTATATACGAGTATTGTGACTTGTGACTAATCTAAGTCTGGGTAATATATTATCTATACAGATTGCACTTAAAAAGTGATTTATGTTCTGTTTGTTGCTCAATAGTAATTTGACTGATTTTGTTCGGGGTTGGTGTTGCAGCAAACCATTATGTTAGATGAATGCCTAAATTGGAAATAGACATTTATGAGATTTGTTTAGCGGTACGACTGTGGCCTGTCTAGAAACTGCGTCGATCGATGCTCAAAATCAATTCCACACGTCCCGCATCTGTTCTCGCGTATGTGTCTATTTATGTTGCTATATTGAATTCGTTTAAATCACGAAGCTGCTGCACTATACGTGAATATATACAGCCCTGTATTCCAGTACTTGTTTAGTACAAACATACATTATCAAAATAATTGCGATCTAACAGATATAGTTTTTTTCCAAGGATTTCCAACATTTCTACATGAGATCAACACCGATTCGAAATCTGAGAAAACAACCCCTACTGAGCGGAGCCGTGGCAAATGCTTGTTCCGGAAGTTGTTGTATCCAGCATACAACTTCTTCCCGTACACGTGATTGTACACCCGTTAAGGAATACCTCAGTACTGCTTGCCGGGTGGCGGTACAAGTCCGCCAACGGGCCACTTCAGGTCTATTTAATATCATTAACATGTAAAAAGAAGGTGGTAGACAAGGACCAGTCCACCGAAGTGGTACCACCCTATAGCTTTTCCCAGGGTGTCCTATAAATGTCCGCATGTTTCCACACCCAAGCTATGCAGTCGGTTATATTCCAAAACAAAGAAATTAATGATGATGGGTCCCTCGAGTACTAAGAATTTCGGATGTAAGCTCACTCCTGTCTCAGAATGTCCGGGTGGAGGGTGGACTCGAACCACATCGAAGATAAAATTTGTTTCACGAACGTCTGCGGGATTAACAGTAACATTGATGCTGTTCATCACTACTTGCAATCCAATCGTCCCACCATGCTTTTCTTGGCCGAGACAAAAATCTCAGAGTCCGCACCAATCAACCATCTTAGCTTACCAAATTACGCGGTGAACTCCAATCTGAGAAAGAACGTGGAAGTTGTGGCCTTTGTCCTTGGAGAAATGTCTCATACTGCTGATATAATAGAAGTGCTTGATTGTGTCAGTATTTGCACCATTTACTTGATTTGTTTAATGGGCAGTTCAGAGTCTTAATCCTTGAGCTTATTACATACTATAGGCAGTCTGGAAACGATTTCTAGACACGATCTATAGATGGTCTACATGCATCCTTCTTTGTCTTGTCTAGCGTCCATACGATAATGTGAATTTTTAGGTCTCATGTTCGTTTCCGCAATCAAATACATTGTCTCGGGGTCCCTCAGAATGTTTTATTTATTTTTTGTCGGTTAACAGAGCAATGAAGTTTTTTATGTTTGAGTCTTTAATATTATTACACTAGTTATTTTGTTCTCATATAATAAAATATTGGCTTTCTTAGGATTTCTGAGCAATTTCAATGACTTTTTTTTCAAGCTGGCCTTGACCAGATAGAACACGATGGATTTAAGAAGCAATAATAGGATAAATTCTATAAAAATGACCAGCCCCTAATATCGTCCCCCCCCCCTAGACAAAATCGTGAATCCGCTCTTGGTTCCACACAATCCTGGGAAATTATTTAGGTTCATGGGCTTGAAAAGTATTTTTCCGCTAAAACAATAACCTGCCTATTCAGCTTGAATTTGCTTTTACCGAAACCCCAAGACGACAATTTGTTGCTGAGATATCGAATTTTTAGTGGAAAGGATCACTTTTGGTTTTGATCATCGATACTTCAGACACCAATCATTGTACATAAAACCGAAGGGTGGTTTCAAAATATCAATCACTGATCATTTATGGAACACCATTTTTTCATCCTTCATATCGGCTGTAAAAAAACATGAAAAAAATTCTGCAAAAAAATGTTCATATTTATGAATTATTTACATGTTTTGTAAGAAAAGTATGGAAAAAGCTGAAACGCAATTTATTCTTTTTTCAAGGTTTTATCAGCAATAAATAAGATCTTTTATTTTTTTTATTATTCAAAACAAAAAGAAGGTACTGGGTAGATCAAAGTGATATCTTATAGAGTTATTATGGGTATATGGAGCTCAACATTAGCCGTTTTGTCAATAATTGAACAGCACTTGATTATCCAAAAAATCGTAAATTATTCCTTTTTCCCTGTTTTTTGCAGCTCATATAAAGTATTAATATTGATAAAATGATGATTCGTCCTTTTAGTGAATTCATTCCAGCTTTTGGAACCACTCTCATATTTCCTGTACGATGGTGGCTTGCAAATGCAAATAGCACTTCAACAGATGACTAGTAATTTACAATTATTCTTATTTCACTCCTCAATTGTTTCCATTAGAGTAGCATTTCGCACTGTCATATTTTAATTGTATGCTCCCTCGTACCACCAAACTGAAGTGTATTTAAATTGACACTAATCATCTTTCTTTCCCTTTCCAGACCTCTTATTCTGACAAAGGACCGAAGGTGAGTTGAATGTGATTTCTTTAATAAAAATTATTGATACTGATGTTTATTAATAATAAAATATGTTAATAATCATTTTTATAATACTAATTATGATGTAATAATATCTAGTGGAATATTCATAGAATCTCGATAATTTACATTATTTTTTTTCCTCTAGCCTACAAACGGAAAGTTTCTGTATTTTGATCACGTCACATTCTATGTTGGCAATGCAAAACAGGTGAGTGATTATTATTATATAGACACTTCTAAGAACAGTATTTCATTTATATTAACTTAATTTGTCAGTTTCGACTATTGTGGACAAAGTTACTTAATATACAGGGTGTCCCAGAAGTCGACGTCAAGCCGAAACCGGGTGATAAGCAAAGTCATAACGGCTATCAGAAAAATATTTAAAAAAATTTTATGTATGTGTTTTGAAAATTATAGGTCTTTGAAAAAAATATAGAAATTTCACACCCTACGGCAGTCTGTCAACTCCTGTTACTACAAATATTAACTTTTTTTGGATTTTATTTTTACAATGTAATGATGAATAATGCATCTTCAAACTGGTGTCTCAACCTTACTGCCAACTTTTCTCGTTCAGGAAAAATTGCCACTTATTTCCCAACCAAGCATTCCAAAGTAAAACTTTGATCAACTTTAACTGGCTGTACTGGAAAAAAATGTACTACGAGAGTTTGGCAAGTAACCTTAAAAGTTGGCGCATTTAATAAGGATTCCAAAATGGTATAACACTTAGAAGATTACTCGTTAACTTATGCACAATTTTTATTTGAAGAAAAACTGATGAAAATTTTTCAAAATTTCCTAATTAAACAGCGATTATGAAAACGCACAAGGACCCTTAAGGATAACTGTTTGCACAACAGTGGGCGTCAAAATGCTGCTGATGATGATTTACCTTTACAGCAAATGCTCAAACTGTTTTCCTTCAGCCGCAATACACGCTCGACATCTTCTTAAAAAAGATCGGGTTATTAAACGAGCGAATCCACGGTTATTAACAATCTCAGCTGCTTCCAATAGTCTTTGCCGTAGCTCAGCTACATTTTGAATCGGCTTGAAATATACTTTTTCTTTTACAGTCCCCCAGTAAAAAAAATCTAACGGATTCAAATCTGGTGACCGGGCTGGCCACGGCATTGTACCAGACCGCCCTATCCATCTGCCTGGAAAGTTTTGATCGAGATACTCTCTCACTGAGAGTGCATAGTGCGCTGGGCAGCCATCATGCTGAAACCACATGTCCCTGTAAATACTCAATGGCACGTCCTCCAATAAATTTTCTAAATGATTTTGCAAAAAACCTAAATAAACCTCAGCAGTCAAAGTCTCTGGGAACTCAAACGGACCGATTATTTTACCATTTAAAATTCCTGTCCAATGGTTTATCTTGAAGCGATATTGAGATTTATCTTCTCTCATCAAATGTGGGTTTGCTACGTGCCACTCGTGTAAGTTATGCAGGTTCATGGAGCCATCTTTCTTAAATGTGGTCTCATCTGACCATAAAAGTTTTTCAAAGAACCGTGGATCTTCCCTGTGTCTTTCTAACATTGTGCGACAAAAAGCAACTCGGGGCTCATAATCCCGGGGCAGAAGAGCTTGAACACGCTGTACGCTGTACGATGGAGCACGTTTTTTTGCAAGATTCTATGGGCTGTACTTTTGGGCACACCTGTTTTTAGTTCTATTGCAGCACGTCTTCGTAAGGAAGGAAAGATCTTCCCTCACCGTGTGATTGGTTTGGTAGTTGGCCCTCTGAGAATAGTAAGCGGTGCACATTTGTGAACACTCGATGATCTGGATGACGAGCTGCATTCGGGTACCTCTCACAGTAAAGTCTCGCTGCAGCACTAGCGTTGCATCTGCATTCCCCATAAATGAGGTGCATGTTAGCATATTCTTGTACGGTTTACACGGACATAGCGGCACTGCACAATCACACTATCAAAGATAGTCTAAGGAAAGCAAATGTTGTTTTGAAGAGCAATTAAACAGTCCAAATCCAAATCACAAGCGATCAACAGTCCAGTTCACGAATCCAAAATTAGTAACAGTATGAAATCAACAAGCACGAACATGTAAAGATGGGCAGTAAACGAAGGAGTACTGATCGGTATCAAAGTGTGCAATAGCAAGTAAGTGATGTGCTTCATCCATACCACATACAGCGTGTTCAACCTCTCCTGTCCCGGGATTATGAGCCCCGAGTTGCTTTTTGTCGCACAATGTTAGAAAGACACAGGAAAGATCCACAGTTCTTTGAAAAAATGTTATGGTCGGATGAGACCACATTTAAGAAAGATGGGTACATGAACCAACTTACACGAGTGGCACGTAGCAAACCCACATTTGATGAGAGAAGATAAATCTCAATATCGCTTCAAGATAAACCATTGGACAGGAATTTTAAATGGTAAAATAATCGGTCCGTTTGAGTTCCCAGAGACTTTGACTGCTGAAGTTTATTTGGATTTTTTGTAAAATCATGTACAAAATTTATTGGTGGACGTGATACTGAGTATTTACAGGGACATGTGGTTTCAGCATGATGGCTGGCCAGCGCACTATGCACTCTCAGTGAGAGAGTATCTCGATCAAAACTTTCCAGGCAGATGGATAAGGCGGTCTGGTACAATACCGTGGCCAGCCCGATCACCTGATTTGAATCCTTTAGATTTTGTTACTGGGGAACTGTAAAAGAAAAAGTGTATTTCAAGCCGATTCAAAATGTAGCTGAGCTACGGCAAAGACTATTGGAAGCAGCTGAGTTTGTTAATAACCGTGGATTCGCTCGTTTAATAACCCGATTTTTTTTAAGAAGATGTCGAGCGTGTATTGCGGCTGAAGGAAAACAGTTTGAGCATTTGCTGTAAAGGCAGCATTTTGACGCCCACTGTTGTGCAAACAGTTATCCTTAAGGGTCCTTGTGCGTTTTCATAATCGCTGTTTAATTAGGAAATTTTGAAAAATTTTCATCAGTTTTTTTTTCAAATAAAAATTGTGCATAAGTTAACGAGTAATCTTCTAAGTGTTATACCATTTTGGAATCGTTATTAAATGCGCCAACTTTTAAGGTTACTTGCCAGACTCTCGTAGTATATTTTTTTCCAGTACAGCCAGTTAAAATTTTACTTTGGAATACTTGGTTGGAAAATAAGTGTCAATTTTTCCTGAACGAGAAAAGTTGGCAGTAAGGTTGAGACACCAGTTTGAAGATGCATTATTCATCATTACATTGTAAAAATAAAATCCAAAAAAAGTTAATATTTGTAGTAACAGGAGTTGACAGACTGCCGTAGGGTGTGAAATTTCTATATCTTTTTCAAAGACCTATAATTTTCAAAACACATACATATTTTTTTTTTAAATATTTTTCTGATAGATATTATGACTTTGCCTATCACCCGGTTTCGGCTTGACGTCGACTTCTGGGACACCCTGTATATTTTTCAAGTATGATAATTAGATAAGATAGACTGAAAGATAGTAATGCCAGAAATACTTGATTTACTGTAACATATTAAATACTATTATTTATAATGATTATTTTATCGTTTTTCAGGCTGCCTCTTACTATGTAACCAGGCTGGGATTCCAGCCCTTGGCATACAAAGGGCTGGAAACTGGAAGCCGAAAATACGCGCACCATGTAGTTCATCAAAATAGGGTGAGTAAGCTTGTAAACGCTGGTTTCGTACGAAAAGTTTCAGGGCCATTGTCAACAGGGCCATATTTACAGTACTTTAGACTGACTCATAAAATTACTCAAAGATTATCAAATTATTTCATTTGTGTTCAGTCCTGCATCATCTAAATAACTCAAACAAATCTAGTCATGTAATGTGAAGGATGATTCAAAGCATATTCCCAAGTTATTCAAACATTAAACTGAAACTAGAGTGTCAAATCTATGCTCTTAAAGGCCTCCACTATTGGAAATTGTATGCAACATAGTTGATACTCGTAGTTGAAGAACCAGCAAAATGAACACAGTTAGCAGTAGCAAGGCATCCCTTTAACCGGCGCACTTCACCCTCTTTGCTCTTTCCCCTTCCTTCCTTCCTTTCTTCTTCCTTTCTTTCTCCCTGACTTCGTCTGGTATCTGGGCAACCAGACCTGACAGACCTACTGACCTACGATACTTTAACAAAGACCGAAGGTCCCGCGGACCGCAGTGACGGACAACGACGAATGGAAAATGTTATCTTTACTGGATCGGTAATTGATTTAAAAGTTCATTTACAGTGAAATTTCAAAGTTGTCAAGTCCCTATTGCAAAACCCGACATTTTTTTATTTCCGAATAAAACGTATAGAATGAACCAGTTGACTGAGATTATAATTTTTTCAGATTATCTTCCAGTTCGTGTCCCCGTATGAATCGGATGACAAAGAAGTCAATCAACACGTCTCAAAACATGGAGACGGAGTAAAGGACGTTGCATTTGCCGTAGAAAATCTGGATGCAATCGTAGCTGTAAGTTTATTTCAGTTTCCTCGGTATAGTGCGTCTAGCATACGAGCCCCTTCCCACTTCAGTTGGCCCAACTATTGAAATCTTAGTTTTTTCTTATCAAACACAAATAATAAAAATGTAGCAGGTTGTTACAGGTTTAAAATGTTAACAATGAATATTTTGATAATATATAGTAGAAAACACCAACTGTATCACTCCCTAATCAAATTTGCAGCATAAAAATAACACATGTTGCAATTACAGCATATCAACCTATTTTCATTTCAATGCAAAATAAGTCTATAACGCATAGGTGGCTGTGAAAAACAAAAGCCATGACAATTGTTTTTATTAATCACAGCTGTCAGAATACGTTTAAAATAGTTTTGGGTAGTTAAGGTTTTCAAAATGAGTAGAGGAAAGGTGATTAGTGAGAAAATTCGGTTACTGATAATTAAATTTTTTAATTCTGGGAAATAAAACTCAGAAATTGCAACTTTGTTAGACTTATCGCGGTACAGTGTGAGAAATATTGTTAGAAGATATAACGTAACTGGTTCAGTTATTATTAAGCCACGATATGTGAAAAAAAGTAATATCACAAATGCCGACCGAAGAGCATTAAGAAGAATAATCGTGAAAAACAGGCGTCCCAATTATTTAAAATTAAGTGCTCTGTGGAGTGACGCTATTGGAAGGAGAATTTCGAGGTCCACAACTCATAGAGAAGCCCACAAACTGGGATTTAGCACCTGCAAGGTAAGTTTTCTTATAAAAAAAAGTGAAGTAAAAACCCTAAAGTTGCACAACTTGTTTATAGGCCAAAGAAAAGCCCCTATTAACTCCACTGCAAAAGAAAAATCGGCTTAGATGGGCTAAAGAACATAGACAATGGACACCTCAACAATGGTGTGCAATACAATGGAGTGATGAGTCCCGATTCGAAGTTTGTGTTGGTGACAGTCGCAGTAGAGTTATTCGCAAAAAAAATGCAGCATTCCATGTTGACTGTCTGAACAGAAAAGTGAAATTTCCAGCATCCATTATGGTCTGGGGCAGTATGTTATCAAAAGGGGTAGGAAAACTTCATTTTATTGATGGAAATGTGGATACAAACAAATATTTGGCAATTTTAGAAGAAACGCTTTTACCAGTGATGAAAGAACGTTTGACATCCGGCCAAGATTTTGTGTTTCAACAAGATGGTGCAGCGTGCGATACCTCAAAAAAGGCTATAAAATGGATAGAAGAAAATAATGTACCACTTTTGAAATGGTTTCTAGCAGTCCAGATCTGTCACCTATTGAAACTTTGTGGCACGAGATGAAAAAGGTTCTACTACAACATCCTGCTCGTACAATCACCGAACTGAGACAAAATCTTCACGAAATATGAGATTGTTTTACACCAAATTTTTGACAAAACTTGGTTAACACTATGCCCCAAAGAATTTCAGCCGTAATAAAAAATAAAGGTGATGTTACCCAATGGTAATCTTTCAATTGTTGCTTTGTTAACTTCGCGCATTTACTCTCACATTGTTTATTTGTTCAGATGTTCTATTAGTTATAGGTCTAAGTGATTTCAAATATGTATTTTTTACGACTAGAGTGTATCTAAAATGTTTTTGAGAAAATAAATTGTTTTAGAAGTAAATAGTTTCGTCATGTTTAGTTTATAAAGGCATATTTTGATACACATCTTGAAGTGGGCCAACTGAAGTGGAAAGGGTCTCGTAGATAAAATCGTCGAATAGTGTTGAATTTTCATGTATCAGGTGTTTCTTAGAGGATATCAACTTTGAAGTATAATATAACAAAGAAATAAAAAAAAGACTATATAAAATTAATATAATTTTGGACGTGTATTTACATTAACATGAGACATTAAAGCTATAGCTTTTTTAACATTTCTTTGTTTCATTCAACATATAAGGACATGTATACTAAGTGACATATAAATCCGAACACCCAGTTTAAATGGTTTTATTTTAATAAAAGTTGGTGAATGTATTTATCTTACTGTAAATAACAAGTGAAAAAATTTTCAGCCTTATCAGTTGGACATTCCGGTTTTTATACTGCTTTTTTTTAATTCACTAACGCTCTAAAAATGAATATTTCAGCCGCAGTAAAGAATCAACGTTGGCGGATTTTGGTTCTTGACATCCTTTACGATCGGTTACGATGCCTAGAGTACGGAGACCTGTACGATTTCGTCAACTTAGTGAGTTTGATAGCGGCCGTATAGTGGGACTTCGGGAAGCTGGACTTTCTTTTCGGGCAATTGCAGTTAGAGTGCATAGAAGTGTAGACACTGTGGTTAGGTGTTATCAGGCATGGCTTCGAGAAGGCCGTACGCAAAGAGCAAGGGGCACTGGACGCCGCCGTAGAACAACAGACCGTGAAGATCGCCGCCTAAGATTATTGGCCTTAAGGGACCGTTTCTCCACTACCAGGTCCATTGCAAATGAATGGTTTGCAGTACACGGAAGACCTATTGGCATGCGAAGTATTTACCGACGAATGAGAAGTTTTGGCTTGTTTTCATACCGGCCACACTGGGTCCTCCCTTTAACTCGAGAACACCGACGTAATAGCCTTGAGTGTTTTTTGTTGAAAGACATGTTCATCACACTGTTGGAGTTATGGTTTGGGGTGCTATAGCTTATGGTTCCAGGTCACCTTTAATCTTCATCGGAGGTAACATGAATGCGCAGCGTTATATCCACGAAGTTCTAGAACCCCATCTTTTACCCTATCTTGACACCCTGGCAGATCCAACTTTCCAACAAGCTAATGCCCGACCACATGTTGCAAGAGTCACAATAGACTTCTTTCAACATAATGATGTCACATTGTTACCATGGCCACCAAGATCTCCCGACTTATCCCCAATTGAGCACGTGTGGGATATGATGGGTTGGAGATTGCTCAATTTGCAACGTCCTCCTCAGACTCTAGAAGCACTTCGAGAGGAGTTGGTGGTTGCCTGGAATGAGATACCACAGGAGGACATTGACCACCTGATCAGAAGCACGCCTAGGCGCGTTGGAGAATGCGTAGCACATCAGAGTGCATCCACACATTATTAAAGGTCAAAGGGCTTTAAAGCAGTGCAATCATTTTGAAATTTTTATCATTTACTTATTATGCTTCATTAAGTACTTATACAAAATTTTACTAAAATAAAACCATATAAACTGGGTGTTCGGATTTATATGTCACTTAGTATATTTATCAATTGCATAAAAACTGTATGGATATTTACTCAGATGAATGATGTGCGGGAGAGACGTTCATTTCTTGATGTTCATTATTAAGCCCAAAAAAGAGTGTTATTGTTTTAACTTTTGAGTCCGTGTATGTACTTGTTGTCCAAGGCACTACAGCTCCTAAGTGAATAAGCTGATTTTGCTTTCCTTTTTTGTTTGAATAGTTAACTGATTCAAATTGCTCTTAGCTATAGTACAAGAGAATCTATTCAGTCATTTAGTTCACAGTTTTTTAAGCTTTACTATATAGTGCTTTTCAAGAAAATTCCCTCCCGGTACTTATTTTTTGAATGGAAGTACTTTATGACCCTAGAATCCAAAATACGGTAAGGGTTTTTGTGCATTGTGTAACTCAACAACCAATCATCAAAATATATTATACCAATCTTATTCAATTAATATTAATAAAAGTACCATTCTACTTGAAAAAATTGTCATTATCTGTCATTTTTTTTAATCCAATGTCCCACATTTTATTGCACATTATATGCGATAGTGTACAAAACCGCACAACTTTGACAGCCAATTTGAAAGATTTTTCTATGCTCATTGGGAGCTTCAAAATCAGATATCACATGACCCTCATTTCATTCAAAAAGATGTTACATTTTTTACATTCATGATCTCGTATTTCAGCTTGCTAACTTTACTTGTACAAAAAATAGGTGGGGGACTTTTTTGAAAAGCGCTGCATGCATTTTTCAACTTTTTTTTATCCATTTGCAGCATGCTCGGAAACAAGGCGCAAAGATAGTAAAGGATATATGGGAAGAATCTGACGACAATGGCAAAGTTCGTTTCGCCAAAATCCAAACGGTAAGTTCCGGTCACATTTTTTAGTTATCTATGTTTTATGATGAGCATTATTTTTCAGTACGGTGATACCACCCACACTCTGGTCGATCGCTCAGCATACAAAGGGTTGTTTTTACCGTGCTACATGACACTACCCAACGATGAGTTAGGAAAGAAGCTGTAAGTATAGTTTTTTTAGTTTATTTTGCAAGCGGTCACGGACAAGAACTATTTTTTCTGGTGCACAGTTGTCTAGAAGGCACAATGCTGGCAAAAAGGATTGGTCCAAATAGCATTAACATGATTAAGAGTCAAAACTTCCTTATCATTATAAGTAGATGGACGCTGCAAGTAGCAAATGAAAATTAATGATATTATCATAAGCTTAACATATAAAACTCATTTTTTTGTCAAAAATGGACTTAATGGTTATGGCAGATATTGGCTGATATTGTCACTGCATTTACGACGAATTTATATTCACTTACCATGCATTAATATACGTTTATTTTCAAATTTCTGATACGTACAAATTTAATATTATAAATAATATAATATTAGTCATAACAATTTAAAAACGTGTGCCAAGTTCAACGTTTTTGAGGCCTCTTTTTGACTATACGCATCCATCATAAACTTGAAAAAATGCTGGAAAACATAATTTAAATAATCTGAATCTGATCTTGTTTTTTGAAAAAAGAAATTTTTTGCAGACCTCCAGGAAAACTGGACTTCGTGGACCATGTGGTAGGAAACCAGCCAGATCACCATATGGAATCTGTAGCGAAATGGTACGAATCGATTTTGCAATTCCACAGATTCTGGTCGGTGGACGACAGTCAGCTTCATACAGAGTATTCTGCTTTGAGATCCATAGTAATGGCTAACTGGGAAGAGACCGTTAAGGTAATAGTTCAGTTTAAAAATTGAAGATAAAAGCGTAAAATATGGTGAATAAGTTTTTCTTTGGAATTTAGAAATGGTGAAGGCTAGAATCATTTCCTATTGAGTTTCAACTTTTCTGAAGATGCTCGTTAGCTTCTTGCTGGTTGTTCTCTAAGTCTCCTAGGGATCATCTGGGGAGATTTTCTAACCCAGTGGGAGGGCTTGCGATGCAATTCAAGGTTATACAACGAGATCCAAGGAGATTAAGAAAATCGGCAGGGGTATCATGTAAAAAATCTATAAAACGTCAAAAAAATCTATAAGGTGTCACCTTGCAAACTAGGTAGTTTTTAGGGCGTATTCATTCCACGTTTGCTCACTAGGATCGTTGTGAACGTCCATCTAAGGAGGAATCACTCAACTAAACTACACGCATTATTGGTTCCATATGTTTTGTGAGGCCAAATGGTTCCTCTCTGTAGTTTTTATCCCTGAGAAGAAATTTGATTGAATAGCAAGATCGCATCTGGATGATTATGTGTATTGGTCTGCATATGTATGAAATCAGTGATATTTACTGTGTGAAAAAATCATTGCTGAATATGCTGCCAATGAAGTATATCTATTGGCTGTGCCCGACAAGTTATTTTTATGTTGTGCTTTCCAAAGAGAGGTTATGTTCAAAGGTATTAATTACGAAAAACTGAGGAGAATTACAGGAAATCATAACCGGCCCGCGTTGTTTGTAATTACATGATAGCATGTATTTAACTTGTAATTCGACAGTGTACAGTGAATATAATTATTTCTTATCTCTCTCGTTTTTGAAACTCAGCAAATTTGTATATGTAATTTCCAGAATGTATAAGAAAAAGTGGATGCGCAACTGATTTCTAACTGTGAATCTCCATTAAGTGTATTTGAGACAAGAACCCAATGTAATTATCATCAACACATACAACTTACAGCTTAGACCTCCAGTAATACCATCTCAGAAGCAGATTTTACAGCACATCAGAGCCAAAGATTGATAACAAGCCTCATGAAGTTTAGGCAACACGTACAACTAAGTGCTTAGTTAACATCTTGTAGAAAAACGTACATAATGTCAAAAAAAACAGCATAATGTCAAAAAAAATCGGCATAATGTGGTACGTGATACCCGTGCCGGTACAATCCAAGATCTGAGTTAATCAGAGGCAGTCTCTGATCTGCACAGATGACATGTTTTTAATTTTACTGATCCTTCGGTAGATCTTACAATTTTGTCCGATGTCGATAAAGAGGTCCGAGAAAATTCTAGGAAATCTCAGGATTTAAAAAGAAATAACCAAAGAGTGATCCAGCAGAATCCGGATTACCATTCTTTGAATTTTTCGAAACTCAAGTCCATCCAGCTCCTAATCTAGTTGGATTTTGCGCAGTTTTGTAGATAACGCGATGCAGTATTTTTTTGTAATATCGTCAATATTGGCAATAGTCAAGGAATCGCCCATTCAATGTTTGTTCACGCTTAAGAAACTATTTGGTTTTATTCCAGATGCCAATAAACGAACCGGCAGCAGGAAGAAAAAGAGTCAGATTCAAGAATATGTCGACTACTACGGAGGTGCTGGGGTCCAACACATCGCTTTGAATACTCAAGACATCATTTCATCGGTAAGCAGGTTCACTTTGTACTATTTTATATAGCAAGAACTAAAAAATGATCTCGAATGGTTTGAAGCCCCATGCTCTACCTCCTTAAATATTAATGTTATGTTTATGTTTTCAGTTGTTGTTGTTCATTATCCCTAATGTAGTTTAATTTTTTTCCAATTAAATTAATAATAATTTTGCAAGTTAGACAATGGAACGGTTTTTATTGCTTTACTCAAAAATGGCGCATCGAAGGAAAACAATTCCAGATAAATCATTTGTTTTAAATTAAACGGGGAATTCAAATATTATTTTTATTTAGCAAAAAACCATTGGCGTATCATTTTTTTCTTAAAAAATATCGAAGTTAATACCCGTACGCACGCCACTGTTAAAGCTAAAAATTATTTTTGCATTGAAAAATATGCAACATTATTAACTTTCACTACATACTAAATATCAGTGGAATATCTAAAGCGGTTCTGGAAATATTAATTAATTTCCATTTTCCTAAAACTTCAACACCCCGAGTTTTTATAAGGTAACATGTTTGGACCATAGTTTGAATAGCAAACTAACATTAATTTTTCATGTAGATTCACACCCTTAAATATTCGCATATCATTAGGGAACAACCTGTATAGATGATTTTTTACGTTATGACCACTTACGATTTTGAAATCATCTTAACCCTGAAACTCGAACATACCACACCCATGATTTGTTGACACTCCTCCCCCCAAACTTTTTTGGAAATTTCGTTTGATTTTTGGGAATTTGGGAGCCCCATCATGACGGCTCAATAAGCTCGTGCTTCTCTACTTTCTAAACGCAAATCAATGTGATTGTAAAAAAACATCCTAAATGCTTCGTTTTCCAGGTGAGAAACCTGAAAGCAAGAGGCATAGAATTCTTGCAAGTTCCGGATACATACTACGACATGCTGAGACAGAAACTGAAGCACAGCAAAGTGAAGGTGGTCGAAGAGTTGGACATTTTGCAAGAGCTGAAGATATTGATCGACTACGACGAAAATGGATACCTCTTACAGATCTTCACCAAAAATATGCAAGACCGGCCAACTCTGTTCCTTGAAGTCATCCAGAGAAGGAACCACAATGTACGTATTTGGATCAAAAACATATCTATAACGATATTTTCTGACAAAAAGTATCTCCAAAAACGAGTAGTGACAAAACTTGTACTTCAAAATTCAAACAAAAGTTTGCGTTCAAGCGCGACGTAATTTTCAGAGTAGATTAATAAGTTTTTTCACGCGTGCCCTAGGAATGCCTTGCCTTAGGCTGCCATTAGGACACCAATTCTTGAAAACTAAGGAGTAGAGAACAACTACTAGAAAGTGGGCTTGGATGCTTTTTCTGGCGTTTAATATCAAAATGAATTTCTGATAGTCCGGCAAGTTGACGTCTTAAAGAGAAACCTACAGTGGCAAAAAACGAGAATGTCACTTTAAGAAAAACGTTAGTTATGATTTGATTTGCAAATTCCAAAACCAGATAATCTGTTAAAAAATGACCTATACCTATACCCTATTTCACAAGTATCCATCACGCTTTGACGTCTACTGAGGTGAACAGCTCATCAGCAAGTAACATTTTTGCGTTACAGTCTGCAACGTTACTATAATGAATCGGGTGTAAATATAGCAAAGATTTGTTTGTAGCGTTTTGTTTTTTCTATGCAAATGAGCTTTTCTAAATAAAGCAGCTTTAATAAAGTACAAAATATGAATCTGTAGCGTACCGGAAACCAAAACAAAATATGGCTCTGTCCACGTGGCATTGATAACCAGCTGTCATTCAACCGTAATGGATACTCGTGAAGTAGGGTGCTAGTTCAACTGTTAAAAATAAACGCACGCACAGGTAGTAACTATAATCCTTTCTGTGGTTGCTTTATTTATTCGAGTAATTTATGCTGTACTCTCATGGTGTTGTAAAGCATCATATCGAATAAACTAATATCAACTTTGTCTTGGTGGGAAATACCTCATTTTCTTTTCTGAAAGATAGAATCGGAGTTTTTGTTCCATAGTTCCAAATACTCATTACTATTCACAAAGAGCCATATTTTTTTAATGGAATTCTTGAAACTTATCCTTTGTTTGGCCAAATCAAATCACATATATGTTTTAATTTTGTTTATTGTACGTTTCCACCACCGTGGCTTTTTTCAAGCACAATATCAATTTACGACAGTTTATTCTTACAGGTTGATTTATTTTTTCTTTTCTCCATTCCTATACACTGTGTTGTGACAATAGACAGAACTGTCCTGTAGCATGATGGTTAAAAATGGATGAAGGAAATGAAATTAATAATATTCTCCAAGCCGAATGATGGACCATAAGTTTTTTAATACCAGTTTTTTTTATAGTTAGTTATTGTATCTCAAATACGCAGATCTTTCATTTCACCATCCCACGGTCCAGCTATTGTATCTTATATTATTTCCTCACAAGGCAAACAGCATTGTTCACATGTCGAAGTACTATTTCTTCCATTTCAGATTAATGTACAATGCACATTCGGCATTAGTAGTCGAAGATTGAATAACAATTAACCGGCAGAGTTATTACGTAAAAAACCTATATAAAGTCAAAAAACCCAATAAAATTTCAACTTCAAGTAGGCTAGTGTGCAAATAGCCCATTCCGCGCTTGGTACAAGTGAGCATGAAGTGAACGTCAGCTAGTTCCAAATTGTAGGAAGACTTACCCAATGTCATAAAAAACCCACATAATGTCAAAGAAAACCGACACTTTTCAAGTTACGTAATACCCCTGCCGTATGTTGCGACAATAGCGCAGGGTAGGTCCTTTCGCTTTCTCAAAGGGCGTTTAGCGTTTTCGGGACGATGAACGAGGCTGATGTGTCTGGTACATTAAAAAAAATACGACAGATAACCTCATGCTCGCTTGTCGCTTTGGGGTGCTGGAAGTGCTTTGGAAACCTGTACCGTCTTAAAAAAAGACAAAAACATACTGTCATCGTACTTAAAAAGGTCACCGTGATGGCCGAAACGTCGTACAAGAAACAGAAATTAAGCCATGTATAGTTTGATTCGGCCAGAAAATAGAATCACAAAGCTTAGCTTTACTCAAATATCTAAATTCGTCTTCTCTTGTATTTTTTCAGGGGTTCGGCGCAGGAAACTTCAAAGCCCTCTTTGAAGCCATTGAGTTGGAACAAGCTAAAAGAGGCAATTTGTAATGTTGCATTACATTAAAAAAAGAAAACCCTGATATAAGATTTTTACTTTATACACTTTATTAATAACTGCTTTTCATAATATACAAAAATAAATATATCATTAATATAAGAAAATAGAACTTAAACATTTGTACTTAGACACTTTAGGTTTTATCATCCACTATGTAATATCGCTGAGTTATTTTAAGGAGGACGTTCATAATAAGTAATTTTAGTTATTTTGTATTTCATATGATATGTTAGCTATGTTGGTGCTGTAGACAATAAAACATCACTTTGTTTCAATTGTCTTGCTGTTTTCTTGCACCTCCTGAGATGTGACTGTCAGATCCCAATAACCTGAAAAAAAAATATATATATATATATATAAAGAGAAATATCATGCGGAGAAATGTATATAACAAAAAATAGGAAATAATGGGCAAAATCCGCAAAAAGAAGGAAAGTGGATTCGAGCAGAAAATAGGATAGGTAACCCGAGCGATACGTATTTCTGCTGGTTGGCTTCATCAGGCCCGAAATGAATGCACATATGTAACAACAACAGTAGATACACATTCCCATACATCCGGGTACGGGTGTATCGTGAGGAAACGAAGATGAAGGGAAAAACATCACACACAAAGTCAACAACAAGAGCCAACCTACACATTGTAGTAGAAAATGGCTAGAATATCTCGAATTTTCAAGGAGACATCTAACCACAACCACGCGGCCGGTTATAGCCACTTGCTGTGGTACTTCAAACCACATCTAGGTGGTGATTTGTATTTTCTATTGAAATCGCAAAATAGAAACTTATTGAATGAATATTAAATTATTGGAAATAAAAAGTAATGTAATAACCGTTCTAACCTGGCATAGTATCTGGGGGAGGGTTGTACTTGTATCTATGTCTAGAGCAAGCATCCATTTTCCTTTTCAACTCTTCTGGTGACAAATTCATGTTACTATAGAACTGCAAAAAATATAAATATGAGAACTGCCTACAGTGTGTTAGGACTAGGATTGCACGACTCATATGCAGTATAAAAGGTAGGGTACTGCCTATAAGTTCAATGATTTTACTTACATTTCGACACTCCTGACATGAAAATCCTGGCAACAATTTTCTTGCTTTGCCTCTGACCACAGGATTAGGTAGTACTTTTTGCCTTCTATAGATAGAAAAAGTAATTACACTAATTTCCTTTAAAATATAAGCAGAGATACTGAAATCTCTGATGTCATATATATGCTTACTTAGGTGGGATCTCTTGAGGTGAAGCTATGTCACTGTCATTGAGAACAATAGCATTTGAAAATGCATCATTACTACATGACGAGATGTCTAACGGCTCATTTTCTGACTGAATGTCATCCATGTTAGGCTTTGCTGCAGCCTGATTCATATAATCTAAGAAATCTGTAAGCCCTTCAGTTGCACTCTCATCGATTCGAGTTTCATCAGAATCATTCTCATCATCAGCATTTCTTAAAAAATGGATATGGTCAATAGAAGCAATTTATAAAAAAAAGATGAAGAAAATTCAAAACATAATAAAATGACGCACACATTCTATACTTACATCTTAGATGGATTATAGAAAGCACTACGGTACATCTGTGTCAAAGTTGTATTTTTCTTTTTTCTACTCTTTTTTGTTGTTCTACTTGAAATCAAACTTGTGACAGGTTTAGAAGAAACATCTGGAGTACCAGCTATCACAGATTCATCAGCATCAGATTTTCTGGGAGTGAAAATATTTCTCTTAAATCCCAAATCTATGCTGTCATCAAACTTTCTGTTCAAGTTTTTGTGCTTGAATTTTTTCTTTCTTTTGTTAAGTGTGGGACTGCATTCAGTCTTAGAGATTGGAACATTTTCATCGGACAGAGAAAGGTCTATTATCGTAGAGGAAGTATTGGAATTGTTTTCATTCGAAACATTTTGGTCTATGACTTTGAACAAGTCTGGACTTTCTAGTGTTGTGCTTAGTCTCGTTTTTGCAATTGGAATATCCATGTTTTCTGGAACAATATTTTATGTAATATATGTATGTTCACCTCTCTTATCATGCTTTTGTGTGCCAATAACTGTAATCCCCTCTTACAGTAACACCAATTTATAAAATTACTCTCTACTCTATGTTGTACTAGTTGAGGTAGAAGAAAGTAGAAACAAATCTGAACTTTAAACTAACTACTCTGAAAATGTAAGGTTGCCTAAATTCTGTATGACAATTATTAAAATAATAAGTGAGGTTTCAGTTATTAACTAGTTGCACTATAGATCATGACTTTTTATATACGTAAAAGGCAGAACCATGTGAATGAATATACCTTTATCTTTCACTTTGGGTGAAATTTTTGAACAGCCACTGAAAAATAAAACAAAAGTATGTTTCATTAGAATATCCACCAACAGGCTACTACTTGTAGCACATAATACTCTGAAGGAGTCAGTAGTACATAATACTCTGAAAGTGTCAGTAGTACATAATAATCTGAAAGTGTCAAGAGGAATTTAACCTGTAACATACTATAGGCAAAACTATAGTCTGTTCATACAATGCATCATTCAAAAACGTTTAGCTTTGTGTAAGCAGGTAGATAACAGCCTTATGAATTGAACTCTGGCTGTTCTTAAATTAAGAGTCTTGTCAATATTATAAACAAATATCAATTCAGGGATGAAGGATCCTTCACCATTTAAGACCCAAATTAAACTTTATTGTATTAGGCTCAGTTCGGGGGGTAGCACATTTTCTTAGGGTAAAATACCAAATCCTATGAATCCCCAAAATTGAACACAAAATCATCTAAATATGCAAATTTTAAGGTCCACAGGATTATCGGGGGACCCCCTCCCCTGTGGACAGCCCATGATTATCTTACGAATTATTCATTTCCTCCAGAAAATCTTTGTGTTCCAACTGTTTCCTCAACTTTTTCATTTCATTCTCCACGCCATGATAAACATCTAAAACATAATTATCTTGGTATAGTGAGTTGTAAAATAGGGAAAATGTCAACAGCAGTACTTTTTAGCTCCTTCCTCAATGCAGTCATCACCATTGCAGCTTTTCGTAATTCCTGTCTCTCGTATTGCCATATTTCTGCGATATCATCATCAAACAGCTCTACCCAGGTGTTATAGGATGCTAAATTCATGATGGTTAAACAATATTTATGAGTTCGAAGCGATTTTAAACGATCATCGTTCAAATCACAAGCATAAATACTGACACTGATTCAAACTTTAACTTTTAGGTTAAGTAACGCAGTGTCAACAACTGTCAAGTTGCCATTCGGTACGGAACGAAATGGGTGGTCAAAATTTAAATAATATGAGATGTATTGAACAACGTTGGAGACATGCCATTCGCCACATTGTGTGGGAGCGCTAACGGATTGCATGTGTCCAACGTTCGCCACATGGCACGTTCGAGCTCTTAACGATAAATTTGACCCGCGACAGAGGACGTTACAACGTTGGAAGCATAGTTCGTTACGCTCCCGCACGAGATGTCATGTGTTTGATGATTTTAGGTTAGAACCAGTAGGGGCGACATGTATACATTGCGTATACAATGAATAAAATGATGAAGACAATAATCAAATTCAAGCGGATAACCAAATGGAAATGGTATTTACCATTTTAGGTTGCTATTTACCAATCCGTTCAAGCGAGTGTAGTTATCAGTTTGATTATAAGATCCGTGACGTCACGAATCAGCTGTTATATGTCATAGTTATCACCGCAAAATTGTGGTATTTACCCAACTCAAGAGTAGTTTTATATTTCTGGTTATTATTTGAAATGTGACAAGTTAGAATTTTGCCGGGTATTGGATATTGTTATTGTACTTCAGCTTCATTTTTGAGAAAAATGATACAGGCTGACATCAGTTTTACCATAAAGTGGAGCACCTTATTAGTTATACTCATTACGGTTGTTGGGGACACTTTAAATGTAGTTCCTATGCTCAACAAAGTATCCTGTGTAGCCATATACCACAAGAATATTAAAATATGGCCATGTAAACTCACTAGATGATATCCACCTGTATACGGTTTTGCTAATTTCTTTTTTTCATCATTTCTGCGGAATCAATAAATGCTTTCTTTGACATGCGGAAAAATTTAGAGAATTGAAAGTTATCATAGCTACAAAGCCATGGTTCAATCATTAAAAAAAAAATCTGAAAAAAACATTTCTCCTATGAATTTTATGAAAGTTTTCTTATTTAAACTTTCCATATACAGTTGTAGACGAAAAAGCACCGATTATTAAGGGATAATAAAAATAATCAGAGATTATATACGCGCTTTTCTAAAATAAACAACTTGCAACAAAACCGCGGTTAAAACCAACGCGTTCAAGCGATTCATGTAACTGACGTCATCAACCCGTATGTCATCTTGAACCATATTATAACCGCGGCACATAACACAGAAATTTTGGTTATTCGCTTGGATTTGATTAATGTATAGAATAGCATAAGTGAGGTTAGATTTATTCGCAAACGTCAGAAAGTTGGTAGACAGTGAACCGACAACTTAAAAAAATATGGTTGGACGCTCCAAGAACAAAGAAATCGATGAACTAGGGCTTATTTAATGTTCCTAATTTATTTAAAACCGTATCTTTGTATACGAATATAAATAAATATATATTTTTCCATTATTTATAAACTGCTTCCACAGTCAAACCAATAATGCAATGTTGCAGAATTTGTATCTAAGCTGAACTTTCATTTCAACCTAAAATCAGAGAACTATTAGGATCGATCTGGAATTGATCCCAAACAGATTCGACAGAAATGTGTATTTGAGCGTAGAAAACAAGGCGTTGCAGCAAGTTACAGTTGTGTTCTGTGGCCTTCAACACTGTTGTGCCAGGTAACGTGGTGTGTGGCGCACTCTTTCTACACAAGTGGTACCCGCTTGTCCCCCTCTCTCTCACTCTTCCTCGTACACATGAAAATCTAAAAGGGAAAGGGACTTTCGCTAGCACTATATGCAAGTAGTTGAACTATGTTTTGCTATTGTATACATTTTATACATTGTATACGTGAATATCGAGACGTATATATTCACCATTGTATACGCGTACACAATGGTGTATTATTCGTGGTGTATACAATGCGCCCATCATTGCTTGTAATACTTGCCACCTGGCTTGCGGCGTTGCCATAATAATAATGTATTACAGGGTGGCCAAGATGAGGATCAGACTAAGTTAAATTCAGTAATTAAAATTACATCAAGCGTTTGTTTGCAACGCCTCGGTACTTAAAATGAAAAAATAGAAAAAACACGTTTGCTTATAACTTAAAAAAAACAAATGTAACGTGATACATCGTTGAAGTCGTAGAAAAAGATGCTATTAGATACAGGGTCGTACTTTTTTAAATGTTGTGCACTTCGGCCACATTTAAAAACACCCTTATGCAGTGACATTAGTTTTTTGACATTTCTTATAATTAAGTCACGAAAATAAAAACGATTTGGCCAAATTTTAGTTTTTCCCAAATACCTCAGTGTATGACTAATCTCTCAGTGTATGCAATGTGCGCAATTTTTTTAAAAAACAAGATGTCAACCCTAACCATTGAGACAATACTTCAACAAATTGATGTTCTCCCTTCGACATCGGTGTAGCCTGCGACATATTCTGGCTTGCGATACTGGAATTTTATTGTTGTGATTCTTGTCAGCATTTTTCGAAGATTTAAGTCACTGACATATTGTTTTGGAGTAAAATGTAAAGGCTATATAGTTTGAATCATTGATTAGCATAAGGCATATAGGAAGAACAAAGGCAAGGGGTAACGTCACTTATATGTTTGATTAACATATTCAACCTGAAGATAGTCAAAAAATCATATCTACCCGTACAACTTATTGGAGCACAAGGGAAGACACATATTCACATGACGCCAATACTGGCGATAAGAAAAGACGCAATGGCTATGGCATCTAGCCCGATTTCATTCTCAACAATTTGGCTTCAACCTCACTCAATGAGTTTACCCTCGTATATCTAGTCCATCTATTGGAGTATCCCAAGTTCGTTCCATATCGAAGTGTTGAGTGTAAAAGGGGCAGTAACGATATAAGGGCATCCATACACATTAAAAATAAATGTAACCTGCCATTCCTCCTTTTTATAATAGTTGTTTATGCATCTAGCGCCTTAAGTGAGCAGTTATTTCAGAGTAGCTTTTAGCAAAAATCAAAAGCAAGAATATTTAAATAAATAAACTGACAGTATATCGTAACCACAGAAAACTAGTTCATAAAGTACATCCCAGACGAGATAAAATCTTCTTGGGTGATTATATAACATATTTATATTGTATATTATATTATTATATGTATAATAAAATACATTTATAAGGATTTAATAATTTATTGCATTAAAATGTTACTACACATTATGAATACCTATCCATACAAATTATTCAATCATGGTCATAGTCCGCAGGAACATGCTATAAGAGAACATCGTCTTGATTGCCTGAAAATTAAAAGATACAAATTAAGATATTCAATAAAACATGGGCGCACCTGCAGGAATTTTTCTCAGGAGAAGAAGATCAGTGGCAAGAGATAATTTCTTGTGAAATGTACCTGTCCAAAAAACTTTTTGGAGAGCTGGGGGTACCAAATTTTCCTAGGTGGGGGGGGGGTCAGGGTGCAAGTCCTAAAAACCCTCAACATTGTACACAAAATCGTGCTAAATATGTAAATTTTAAGGTCCGACAGGATTCCAAATGGGGCCGGGACCAAAAATTCAATTTGTCAATATGGTTCTAAAAGCTGCAGTTTCCAGTCAAAGTTTCATTTGGCCTCACGATAAATGAATCCCATGGTCAAGCACTTTCTCTGGTGGGCACTGTCTTGAGAATGGAATATTTTTCTGGACAACCAATGCATTTTGCTACCAGACAATTGTACATCAAACATAGGAAACATACACAAAAAACCATAAGACAAGTTTCAGATGCTACATCAACCAAAAAATGGTGTCACCACTTAACTTATGTTTGAATGTTTATGGTGACCATGTTGAAAAATGTTTCTAACTCGATTGCAAAATGGTTCTTACTTAAAAAATGACCCTCGTATAAACCGTTACTTCAATGCTATAATTTTTAGGTAAGTAACTGTGGCATGCTGGCGAGCTATAGATTTTCGACTGTACCAATGAACCCAGAATTGTGGAACGACTTGATTTTTCTTCACCCGATACAATTAATGTGACAGTTGACGTTTTCTAGGGGTTTCCCTCGCCCAAGTGCGAATCCAGTCACTAAAAAAACCATATTCCCCTAATAAATAGAGAAAATGAAAATAGTAGTTCTCTTATTAATGATCATGTAATTTTAGATCAAATAGTTATTAAATATATTTAAATAATAAAACTTCGTTTTTTTCTATTGATAGGAGAAGTCCCGTATGTGTAAAAGAAAAACTCACAAATATATTTTATCCTATAAAACTTTGAATTTATAAAAGTGTTTAGAGTCATTAACGTTCCTCCACATAGATGGTGGGAGAGCTACCAAGCTGAAAGTCGGGATAATGAAATTGATGCATTAATACTATATTTTAATGTAAAAATGAAAATGTCAAGATGGCGTCTGAGCGCACATTTAAGAACATTTTTTTAAGAATGAGCAGTCGTGTCATCTAATTTTGAAGCTCTTCACTTTATAACTCTAGAATGTATATCATTTTTGTAAATGACGAGCTGACAGACTGTCAAAGTTGAGCATGTTTGTACATTGAATCGCTTATAATTGAACATCCAGTCATCAAAACGCTATAGTATCTCATATAAGTATTCTTCTATTGGAAAGGTTTTTTTGAATATGAGAGAGATATGGAACAGTCCATTAACAAAAAATGTCAATGTCTCATATGTTATTGTGTGCTTCAATAAACAAAAACGCTCAACTTTGATAGCTTCCCAGTCCGCCATTTTGTAAGGTGCTGATCTTATAATCTATGATTATAAAGTGCTAATGAGATTATCTTCAAAACGAGATATGACACGACCCCTCAGTCTTTAAAAAAATGTTCTAAGATGTCGCCTATCCTCAATCTTGAATTTATAACTAAAGGGTGTCTCAGAAATATTTTCGTTTTTAGATCAGTCCTCTGGCGGAATACGCATGCTCCGGAGAAACGAGACAGTTGACAAACGTTTGGCAACATTGTTAAATTTTAGTTGCAATGGAGCGTTTTACAGGGCCGCAACGTGCTTTTTGTGTTCGCGAGTTCTATAAAAACAAGGATTCTTATGTGCTTGTACGTCGTTTGTACAGAAATCATTATAACATAGCAAGAATGAGAGATGTCCCAAGCGCAAATTTAATTAAATATTGGGTAAGAAAGTTCGAGAGCTCTGGAAACACGTGTATTAGTAAACCGCCTGGACGGCCAAGGTCAGCAAGATCGAACGAAAATATTGAACGTGTGCGCCAGTCCGTTAACGAGGATCCCCGGCAATCATTAAGACTGCGTGGAGCGTCTCTAACTTTGCATAAGTCAACTGTTCATCGCATTATTCGCAAGGATTTGCATTTTCACCCATACAAGATTGTTGTTACACAACAATTAAAACCACAAGATCCCGCTAATCGATTAGAGTTCTGTAGAACAATGAGAGAGCATTTTAACGGTTACAACAACATATGGTTTTCTGATTAATCGAATTTTCACATTAACGGGCATGTTAATAAACAAAACTGCCGATATTGGGCCGAGCAGAACCCGCAAAATCTTCATGAGACGCCATTACACTCGCCTAAAGTTATCGTCTGGGCTGCTATGTCAGGGCAAGGAATCATTGGCCCGTATTTTTTTGAAGACAATCGTGGCCAAGCTCAAACTGTAACATCTGAGCGCTACTGCCACATGATTAGGACTTTTTCAACTCCAGCTATACAGAACCATGGTGGCTACAATAGAAACACGTTTTTCCAGCAAGATGGAGCGACTTCTCATGTCACGAATGAATCCTTGGATGCTCTTCATCAGTTATTCCCAGAGAGGGTCATCAGTCGCAGAGGAGACATTAACTGGCCACCGAGAAGTCCCGATTTGACACCAGCAGATTTTTTCTTATGGGGATACCTGAAGAGTAAGGTATACACCCCACCGCCACAAGATTTGAGAGAGTTGAAGCAAAAAATAACAGATGAAATAAACGCCATTCCTCGAGCAATGCTTCGGAGAGTGATCGAAAACTTCAGTTCGAGATTAAGAGAGTGTGAAAACATGAACGGTGCTCATTTATCCGATACTCTTTTCCATAAATAAAATTAATGTTTAGGCTTTCGTTTGGTAATAAATTTATCTTTGTAAAAATATTCTAAGTATTTTTATTTATGGCATAAAATAAGAAAATATTTATGAGACACCCTTTATTACCCCGAATGACAGCTAGCTAACTTGACGCGTTCAAAAAATAAGTTTCTTTGAAAAGCACTGTATGTAAAGTATCGACAAATCAAAATTATATGGATTCCATAGAACAATATTGGGTCTGTTGTATAAAGGAAACCTTATTAAAAAATTATTTTTGAGTGTTATCTATGGGTATCGCTCTTTATGGTCAGCTCACCGCCATTCCTGTAGGTAGATCCAAATCTAGTAGTCCTCCAGCAGTAAACACAACCCTGATTTGGCTTTTCCCAATCAACATAAGTATTTCTTTGCTGTGATTTGGATAGTCGTACCAGTTACTGAAGTATATGCTGTTTGCCAGTTGTTCTGCCTGAAAATACCGTATGGTCAGTATTATCAGCTTACAAAAAGTAGTTCTGATCACAAGTTATAATCTTGGACAATTAATGATGAACAAGATCATGAAGTAACTGTGTAGGTGTGCATGCGAACGTGGTTTGTAAGAAGTCGATTAGTCCAGGCTGACTGTAAAGGTACGTATACTTTATCTGAAGTCACTTGAAACACTGTGAAATACCGGGTGCGTTTTATATATCTATATTTAACACGCTCTGTTGCTGCAAAAATCACCAAAGTTCGCAGCAAATATCCCCCGTATAAGAGATCAAAGGCAGTTTCACCGGTCCACGTGGAGTAAAGCACGCCTATGCGTGGACATAGCCAATGAGAAAGCGTGTATTTCAGAGCTCTGAACAAGTGCAGGTGGCTACTGAAAATTGAAACAGTTTAGCCAGTGCCGTGTAGCGGTGAATAAACGTGTTTTCTTTAGTCTGTCCGTGTTTTTTCATAGATTTTATTAGTTTGTGTATTTTTGACTTTTGAATACTCAGTTTACTTGTTGATTTAATTGTTGTATTGATTGTTCTTGTGTGTCCTAAATATGGCTCTTTGGAGACCTTGGGAAAATGCTCCAAGCCACGAGGAGATGGTTGATGAACCTGTGCAGGCAGAATTCTTTCATAAAGATTTAGAGGAACAGACCCAAAGAGAAATCCTAAATATGTATGATTGTCTGAAAAACGAAAATCCAGATTCCTCGCAAAATCAAATTTTAAACAGAATTTGTATCCTGACAAAAATCAGTCGATAAATGTATCGGGTTATAAAAAGGGGAGATGTAGTCAACCATTCCTTCCACAGAAAGCGCATAGGGCAAAAATTAAAAAGAATAGACGTGGGTTTTCAGGAAGATATTCGTCGTATAATATACGGATTTTATAAAGAAAATTTGGTGCCCACGTTGGAAATGATACGGGATAAATTAAAAGATTATCCTGAAGATTTTTATAATTACAAATGCTTAGACTCACTGCACTGTATTGTAAAACTGTATGGTTTTCAATACAAAAAATTAGATAAAAGAATGGTGATTATGGAGTCGTTTCGAAACGTTGAATTGCGCCAAGAATTTTTGCACAAAGTTAAAATCTATAGAGAGCAGAAAAGAAATCTGATTTACCTGGATGAAACGTGGTATGATACCCATGATGTTGTGCAGTACGGCTGGGTTGACGACAGCAACAAGTGCATTTTAAATGCACCATGCAACCGTGGAAAACGAATCATTATTCTCCATGCTGGCAGTGAAAATGGATTTATACCTAATGCCTTGCTGTTATCTGCCAAAAATATCAAAGAATCATGTGCCGACTATCATGAGGACATGACCTCCGACTTATTTGAAAAGTGGATAGAGCAGCAGTGAATACCAAACATTTCCCCAAATTCAGTGATTATTATGGACAATGCGCCATACCATTCCCGACAGAAAAACAAAATTCCGAATACAGGCACAAAAAACAAGACATTATTGATTTTATGAAGGATAAGGGAATGGAAATACCACAAAAATCAACCAAAGCCATATTATTGGATCTTATTAAAAGACAAAAATTTGAAAAAGAGTATGTTGTTGACAATCTGCTTCAGCAAAATGGCCATGAAGTATTACGTCTACCTCCCTATTACTGCATTTTTAACCCGATTGAGTTGGCATGGGCTGCTTTAAAAAAAAAGTAAGAAAACATAATCAGACCCCTCAATTAAGTGAATCGCTATTGGCCACAATAAGAGATGCAGTATCTCATATTGCTGCCACAGACCTATGAAAGCAGTGTTCTAGGCATATTATTGAAAAAGAAAATGAATATTGTGTTTTGCCTCCTGTAAATCCCGTTGTAATTCCTCTACAAGATGACTCTAGCGACAGCTCCGAAGGCGAGGATGATATATAAATACCTATAATGTAAGTCTTTATATACCTTTTTATATACCTACCTGCTATGTAAATATTTGCCTATGTCAAACGTTGGAATTCTGTAATTTTTCCATTTCTTAACTTTCAGTCAATATAGATTAAACTCCCAATATAAGTATTTTTTATCCCAAATCAAAAAAATAAGAAGATAGTAAAATCCATTTATTGTGATATAAAAACATTATTATTATCGTTCTAAATAAATAACCGCACGCCTATGATACGTCATGAAATTACAAAGGACGCGCCGACCAAAGGTTTTTATGCTATTTCAAGTGACTTCAGATAAACCATACGTGGATGTTTTCTGAAGTAGCTGAGGTTTTTATCGGAAGTATTTCAGGATACCTTGTATAAGAAGAGTATCGATATGCGTCTGTCGAGCGCCATGGAGATTGGTTAAAAGTGATTTAAAAAATCGCGATTGATGCTGGTACTTTTTCTCACGTTTTATGTTATACAGGGTGGCCGATATGTAACTGACTGGTTTGTATGTTGAATATTTGTGAAATGAAATAAAATACGTCAATTTTTTTCATCTCAACATTTTATTGAAACTTAGAAATTATGTTTGAAAAATAATATCAGACAAATGTCCGCCTCTAGAAGCCGCGCAAATCTGAGCCTTCTTGATTACATCTTCCATCACTTTTTGGCTTGGGGAGGAATATTCTCAATCGCTTCCGTAATATTGTTCTTCAGCTGCTCTGCATAAGCCCTATTTATCAAAAATCCCCATAAAAAAGTCAGAGGCCGTTAAATCCGGTGACCTTGGTGGCCAGTTGACGTCACCAAATCGAGAAATTAATTGTCCCGAAAATATTGTTCGCAAAAGATTCATTATTTCCCTAGCTGTGTGACAAATAGCTCCGTCCTGTTGGAACCACATGTTTTGCAGGTTAAATTGTTGGATTTGGGGAGCCAGAAAGTTTTGCAGCATACTATTCGTCATTTGTTTGTCTGGGCAGTCCGTAGGACCTTTGCCCATTAGTCACTGTCTAATGTACGTCAGTCGAATCTCTCAGTACTGGTTGCACAGAAACCAGACAACGTCAAGGAAAAATAGAAAGGGAAAGAGAAGAAAGATGGAGAAGGGCAAAGTAAAACAGAAGTGTTTAGTTTAAGAGCTTTTTGACTTGATACACGGATTAATTTTGAGGTGAACTAAACAAATTTTTGATTCAATTTTGTTATAGTGTAGTTTTAAGTGTACTAAAAGTTCGCGCCAATTTTTGATTACAGTGCGAGCCGTGGCCTTGAATGTTTACGAACTTGCTCCACTGTGTAGTCCACTGAGTCGCGCAACAGATGGTTGTTGTGCGATTCAGCTTGACTATAACGTCGCTGCACCTGAAGTTTGATATAATCCCCCAAGTAAGAATGTCAATGTCTCTGTGTAGTGTCTCGTTTGGGACATACCATGGAGCGTTGCAAATTGTTCGCAAAGTTCTACTTTGCTGTACTTGAAGACTTTGCATATGTGTCTTAGCAAGAAAACACCAAGCCGCACATGCATAAGTAATGGCTGGTCTAATAATCATTTTATATAGGCGAACTTTATTTATCAAACTCAATTTGGTGGATCTACATAACAAAGGATATAGTTGCCGAAACGCAATTTGGAATTTTGTTTTCAAGGCTGCTGTATGTTTCTCCCAAATCTTGCCTATATCAAGGGTGACACCGAGGTACTTGGCAGAATTTGTCCATGGTACACGATTGCCGTCTACAGATACCTCTGCTGAGGGGCCGCGACGTTTTTTGGTACAACAAGTAGCCTGCGTTTTCGAATGATTAATTTTAATCAGCCACCGTTCCGCTCACTCTAGTACTTCTTACACCGCACTTTGCAACCCATCGTGAACCAGATCACCAGTACACGACTGGGCGACAAGTGCAGTGTCGTCAGCATAAAGGTAGACTTCACAGTTGCTGGGGCAAGGGACATCATGGATAAAAAGCGAATATAGGATTGGTCCTAGGACCGAACCCTGAGGAACACCGGCCCGTACTGGCCGTGTTGTTGACAAAACATTTTTAATTTTGATCCGAAACTTCCTTCCTTCAAGAAAGGATTTCAATAATTTGAGAAGCCCTTTTGGATAAGTTTATAAAGTTTATAAAGCAAGATGCCAGTACTCATGCTGAGGGTGAACCCTCTGGTTACATGTTCCACCAACCTGACTGCATGTAGCTCGATGCTATGCTCGGACCGAAAACCGAATTGAACGTCAGGATCACATGGTGATTTGACGAAAAATTCTCAAGCTGACAGCAGACTTATGGGACGGTAATCCTGAGGAAATTTTGCAGCATATCACGGTAGCGCTCGTCAGTGACAGTAAGAGAATTACCTGCAGCGTCTTCAAAGAAGTAAGATCAAATGACACGTCCATAACAAACACCGCACCAGACTATGACTCGACAAGGATATAGTGGTCGCTGATGGATAACACGAGGGTTCTCTAATGCCCAATTCTGCTTATTAAAAAAACCGCTCATATCGAAGTGGGCTTCATCGCTCATTATCAGTTGTCGGTAAAAATCGTTATTTTGCGTACTAAGCTGCAATATTGCATGACTGTATTGTCGGCGATCTTCATGGTCACTAGGCTGTAGTTCTTGGGTTAACTGAATTTTGTATGGACGCTAATGCAAGTCTTTTTTCAAAATAGTGCATAATGACGTGCGACGAATACCCAGATCTTGAGAGCAATGTCGGGTAGACGTCTCGGGGCGCTAGACTACACTTTCACGGACTCTCTCTATCGATATTCTTGTTAACCTCTATGCCCTTCGATATAGAAGCCAGCTTCTTTAGAAAACATCAGTTGAAGCCCATTGATGAAGACCAATTTAACAGAATATTGTTTGTCGAGAGACTTAGTGCAGTCTTATTAGTAACTCTGTATACAACTTTTGTACAATCCAGGACGAATGCGATTATAATGAAATGAAAAATGACAATGATATATCGACGAACTACTTACATCAACAGTCAAATCTTGGGATGGATAGCAATAACAGATAAAAAATTCAAAAAATATGAAACCTGAATAGGCTAGAATCTTAATTATGTGTTCTATTGAATCCCTACAAAAAAATTATCAACTTTCATCTCTGATACTTCCATAGAGCGGACTTACATTTGAAAAAGTAAATATACCTCAAAACACAAGATTAACACCACCACTGCTATGTACGCCAACATTAAGTATGAAAAAGCTTCGTTTAATATATTCCTGAACCTAAAAAAAAGTTAAATATCGGATATGATCTGGACCTATTATAGAAGAGTAAAAATTGCTAAAGATGGCCATGTCATATTCAAAACAAAATTGTATAAATGAACTAAGTTACAAAAGTGTGATCCTTAAAATTAATATATTCTAAGCGATGGGTCAAGGAAATATTATTTATGAGATGTCAGGAAGTCCTACCAGATAAGAAAGCCTGTTGGGTTGAGTTTGATAGGATTTCGGTCACTGTGTCACTGTGACACATTCTGAGAGTGATTTAAAAAAAGATCCCAAGCTGAATAAAGCATGTGTGATGTGTCTTTCAGATACAATTTCCTCAAGATATCACCAGAACTAAGTTAGTATCATTTAATATAACAAGTGATTAATATGAGAAAAAACAATGTTTGGTAAATGATTAAGCTTCTGGTAGGATGTCAAATCGACAGATTTGGGTCCTCCCGCCCTTCAAAAAGTTTTGCGGGTCTATACTTCCCACCATATTCTTACTCGGGGCTGTTTTTGCTTTTCAAAAAATTTTACAATCGTATGCTTGTACTGGGCCTTGTGGGAAACATTCATCCGGATGACCATGGCAATTGGTGGGATATAGTTGTCAGTCACTATCTTGTCTGTATGTATGGCATCTCTGGTGCTGTGTTATACACGGTGACCAAAAATATTTGCTTTTTCGCTATAGCCCATGTCTATCGTTCTGAAGGAGAAATATTTTTCTGGATTAATTGTGTTATGAAATCCTTGGGCAATGCTTTTTGCTTAATTATGTCTAAAATACAATGTATGTATGCCATCTTTACCAATGGTAGATATGGACAGTGGATAAAAAATTAACAGTTAATATGAATCGAGTTTTTCACCTGAGAAGGAATGACAGGTGATCGTTGCATCGCCTGATTCTCTTCGAAATATTTCCCTCTTTGTCACCTTTTTCTCTATAATCTCCAAATACACGTTCCATTTCGTACCTGATAAGAATGAAGGGATACATTATGCAACTGGGCTATTTTAGCCAGCTAGTGAAACACAGTATATTTCCAAAACCTTGAAAAAACCTATAATAAATGAAAATTTGGGTTTAGGAAATCGCAGTTGTTTTCTTAAACATAACGAAAAGTTCCGCGTCCTGCGGCATGGAGGTACTGAAAACTTTTTGTTTTTTGATTTTTCTGTTATAGTCCTGTAAATATTAAATATATAAAAAGTTTCAAGATAATTTTCTCGCCTGATAACTAGGCTACAAAGGTTGTTTCTATAACGTTTCCATATATACGTTCGCTTATGAAATAGAGTCAATTTTCGTAGATCTCTGCTTAGTCTATACGTGGACACGCAAGGACATGTCTATGACTCCAATCCGCATGTTTTTTCTCAGTCTTTCTTTCAATTTTTACTGGTGCTACACGTACAATTTGAGTAGGCACAAAATTTTCAGACACTACTGACAAGTATGTTCTCAAATTATCACCCGAAACTGTTCACAATGAAAAAATTTTACTGTTTTTACAAGAACATTGTCATGCTAAGTACTCGGCCATGAATGAATATTTAAATGACGCAACGTATAAAGAAGAACTGTTTAGTACATTTGATATGGTTTAATGATGCAACAAAAATGTACTTGATCTAAGAAAGACTAAGAAAGTTCGATCTTTGTTGTGCGGAATCTTCTTTTCTAGAAAGTAGATAATTTTGCTCTTCAATATAATTGTTCTACAACCAATCTAAAATAAAAAACTACGAGCTTTACGCTATGATCATTTTGAAATGATTTATCGCTTAAAGTAACACTAAACCTCAAAAAATGTTGCTCTCTTTGAAATACATTTTTCTACCAGATACATTTTTTAGAGAAATTTTAATATATTCATGTTACAATTCGGCATTTTCTTTGCCTCTTTTGTAATCTTCATTGATTATTGAGTTATCAATCAGATAGCTCAATGAACATAGATATACAGTGGACCTCCGGTAATCCGACAAACATTATGCAGGGCAGTGTCGGACTATCGAATTTGTCGGATTATAGAGCGCTGCCTAAGACCCCCTATAGATCGGAATTTTTTACAAAAGAGTACCTTGTAATCCGAAAAATTACATATCCAATGGTAAGATTATATATGTTATGTATATGTATGTACTTTGAAGTACAAATCATACATAGTTTATGTATGCCGAATTTAGTAAATTAAATAACAATAGAGAGCTTACGTTTTATTATAAAATTAAGCATAAATGCACATACATATGTACCAAAATAATCAAGAATTATTAATCAAAATCATTAATGAATTTATCAAATTATGAAGCTTGAAAATATTCATCAATTTTTTTTTGTTTAAGGTTGTTATAACGCGAGATCAGAGCTTTGTCCCTCAGTCTTCTCAAAAGTAAAAGTTCGTTGTAGGATGTACCATTCTCTTCAACCCATTGTAAACCTAGCTCAAAGGCGTTAATTGCGTCTTGTGCTGTGACTTGTAGAGCAGTTGCAATCACGTCGTCGTTATTTTCCTGATTGTTTGTTGTATAATTAGAAACCTCTTTTATAATCTCTTCGTCAGACATTTCATGAAAAACATTTTCCTCTTTATCCATTCCACGGCACCAGATTTCAAAATCTTCCGGACTTATCTGTGTTTCAGTAGCGACTTGTTCTATAACTTCCGAAGTAACACTGATTTGTGGAACGTTGCTAGGAGTGGTGACTATATCTGGCCATAACTTTTTCCAAGACAATTTAATAGTTGATGACGGTAACGCATTCCATGACTGACAAAGAGCAAAAACCAAGTCTTTCATATTATATTCTTTTAAATTTTTTTCTATTGGTTCGTCTTTTGATACGGCTCTCAGAAGTAGGTTTTTCTTATAGTCTTGCTTGACAAACTGAATGATATTCTGGTCCATTGGTTGAATCAGTGCAGTGCAATTTGGCGGAAGAAACATCGCAGTGATGCATTTATCCTCAGTTGTTAGTTCTTCTTCAGGCGGATGACCGGGAGCGTTATCAAGAAGCAACAACGCTTTTTGAGGAAAATTATGATCTTTTAACCATTTTCTAACTTCAGGTACAAAGCATTCATCAAACCACTTTTTGAAAAGGTCTTTTGTGATCCATGCACTTTTGTGTCCGTAATAGTGTACAGGTAAATCAATGTTTTTGAATGCCCGTGGTTTATTAGATTTCCCAATGACCATCATCTTAAGCGCGTGTGTGCCCGCAGCGTTAGCACATGGTACTCGTAGTATGGTTACACGCTCTTTACTTACTTTTCGTCCAGGTACGGATTTTTCGTTACAAGAAACGAAAGTTTTGTTAGGCATCACACGCCAAAATAGCCCTGATTCGTCTGCATTGTACACCTGTGACGGGTCAAGATTTAAATCGTTCACCTTTTGCAAAAATCTTAATTTAAAGGGCTCTATGCAGGTGGCATCATCAGAAAGTTTCTCTACTGTAATAGTAACTTTTCGTCATGCTAACAATAACCCAAATCCAAATTTCCATCCATTACAGAATTTTTTGTTAAGTCAAAAATGTTGATTTAGTGGGCTATTTACCATGATCCAACAAATCCAATTCAATCCAAGATATGGACGAAAGGATGAGCGAAGGAGATATTCCAATTCAAAACTCATATCCTGGATCTTATTTCCATTCCGCAAAAAACACTGAACATGAGTTTCAAAACCGTATTCATTTTTAATAAATGGGCTCTTACCTAAGAAGTCTATATTGTTGAGCAGTAAGAGACAAAATAGAGCAAATCAAAAAGTCCATTGCCATCTCGATAGAGATCAGTGCTCCCGCAGGTATGTGTTGCCAAGCCAGAAGAAACCAAAAAGACATACCCTCTGGTACGTATGACTCAAAAAGTAGATTGTCCCCTACGGAAATAGCACGAATAAGAGTGGTTGATGATTATGTGAACTTATACAGGGTGTCCGCAAAGTTGGGGTTGTCCTTTTCAGAAACAATTACCCTTGAAATAACAAAGGTAATGTGTAGTGAAACGAGGGCGACCAAGTAAAAAAAAATAAAGGAAAAAGTACTCACTCTCCAGTTGACGAGAAGGGCTAAGTACGTCTCTGCCCGAAATCATACCGCTCCAACAGAAAATGAAATCAGCTGATGCGCTACCGAGCAGACGCAGGCGGTGGTGCAGACCACGAACAGAGGTAAAAAATATGATGGCGTTGCCGCGTTTTCAGTTTTTAGGTAAACGTACTTTATAGGTATTGTTCGAAGTTATCGCCGTTTGATTCAAAAACACAGGTGCGTGCACGACGTAGCCAAGCATCGGTACAGGCTTTGAGAATGGAGTCCCTCCCCCGAATGAAAGCACCAGGTTGTTCAATTCTGAGACGAAGTTCGTCAACCGTATGCACTTCAGTTTTGTACACTAAGCGCTTCATTTCTCCCCAAAGAAAAAAATCACATGGTGTTAAGTCTGGAGATCGCGGAGGCCACGCTACGGGTCCATTACGTCCGATCCACCTATTCGGAAATAATTCATTCAAAAACTCACGCATTTCGCGTCTAAAATGGGGCGGTGCACCATCGTGCAGAAACCACATTGATTGTCTTACACTTAATGGCACATCTTCTAACAAGGAAGGCAAAATGTTGCGTAAAAAGTCTAGGTATTGCATCCCGTCCAATCGATTTGGGAGAATAAATGGTCCAATGAGCATACCGTTCACCATGCCAGCCCAAACATTCACCGAAAATGTTTGTTGAAAATGTGCCCGACGGACAGCGTGCGGATTTTCTACTGACCAAACATGAGTGTTGCGGAAGTTATTCACCCCTTTACACGTGAACGTAGATTCGTCTGTCACCAATATGCACTTCAAAAAGTCCGGATTATTGTCATGTTGATGCAACAACCACTCACAAAACCGCACTCTTGCTGGAAAATCGTCAGGTTGAAGGGCTTGTACACGTTGGACGTGAAACGGATACAGCCCCTCTTCATGCAGCGTTCGCCACACTAGTTTTTGATACTTGCACTTCTCTAGCCACGTCTCTAGTGATTGTTGAGGGATTCTCATCTACGCGATTCAGTAGTTCTTCCTCAACTTACACCATTCGTGCCTCTGTAGCATTTTGAAGACATTCGCCATAAATTAACAACATATCAACGAGTTCATTATTGGTGTATGAGTGTGCCATTATTATTATTTTTTTTTTTGAAACGCAATCGATTATACGGGTTCGTTTACCTCTACACACGTGACCGTAACCGTCGGTTGCATACTGACCTGACACACTGACCCCGACCCAGTTCTGTCGTCGGGTTGAGCCAGTGACCTTGTACCACTCGGTGATGTCGCGGGTCGCGGCTACAGGACGGTATTCAGATATTTTTGATGTTGCAGTGCCCTTTATCTCGGTTCCCTTAAGACATTGGTGAATATGGTACTAAGAAAAATTGCTTATGTTTTCAAGATCCACACGTCGTGTAAAGGAAAACCCCAACTTTGCGGACACCCTGTATAAATGTGTTTAGTACGCTTCGGATACAAAAGATTACACCGACATTTGGGTCAAAACTAAAACTAAGATTTTAGATCGGATTTTTTCGTGGAATGTACCTATGGAGGCATCAAGCTTTGTAAAATTTCAGGGTCGAAGTCCGAACAGTTCTGTGTGGACAAATGTTCGAAGCTTGAAGCAATGTGAGTTTTAGCGTTTTGACGGCTTTTTCATTTTCTCCCCACTCCTGTCCATTGGAAGCATTAGGCTACGTAAAATATTACTATTTCGGGGTACAAATTTTCAATGAAATCTAAACGTTATCTTCAAATTGTGACCAGATAACTCGTTCGACAAATATTCAAGTCAAAATCGTTTTATTCGAAATTTTGCACACTTTTGTTGGGCTAACAATTTAAATGCCTTCCGGAACGAATACTGCTCAAAATAATTTTTTAGTAAAGAAAGACCAAGCATTTTTTACACCCAGTTACTCTTGTCTTGTCCTGTGCATCAATTGATGGATTAGGTACAAATGGGTACCACGTTTCCTAAGTTTTAGATAATCACGTATAACACGAATATCTTTTTCTACCTGCGTGCTAAAAGTGCCACTTTTCCGCAATCATTTCAGTTTGGAAAGTGTCACCTTTCCGCATGGCATGCGGCAAAGTCACTTTTCCGCACGGGGTGCTGAAAAGTAAAAATATCACCCGGTGATAAATTTAATCATCGTTTACAATACGTCATTATCAGCATAAATAGAATGGATGCTGAAGGCTAATTGAATTTGAAACTTGGTTAACTTGTCACAATTTATTGTTGTTATTCTTGTTAGGCCCTGATAGAAAAAATACTGCTACTAACTCTTGCGAAAACCTCCCACTCTCCGCCCTCGTTAGGAAAATAGCTATGTTCTACCAGCGCGCTAAAATAAATTTAATCATTGATTGAGTGCACTATCACCCTACCCAGAAAGTGCCAGCAACTTTTATTATTAACAACAATAATAATACATTTTAATTATAATATATATACAGGGTGGCGCATCGAAAACGAAACAGACGGATTTACTGGCAGCTCATTTTTTTTTTTTTGAAAAACGCTTAGACCCGTCGATTTTGTTTTCGAAGGGGACACAAGTTTGGCAAAAAATCACGTTAGCACGTGCAGCCCCCTAAGGGGGGTAACACCACCCCCAAAATCTTAAATGGAAAGGGGGGTCGAGTAATACCCTATTTTAAAGGTCTTTCAATTAATGTACTTCAGTTCAGTAGTTTTGAAGATTTATTGATTTAAAGCTTAAATAAAACTAATACATCATCATTAGTGGAAATCAATACATTTGGCAGCAAGGTAATTTAAATATGAAGAATGAACTGACCCGTTAGGCAAGTAAATGTTGAAAATGGCCACCATGACTCTCCATGCAATAATAAAGATTTTGCTCAAAACGTTGCCGCACATTTTGGTAATATTTGAGGAGTAATTTGAAGGCACTCATTCAAAATTCTTTGTCTTCTAGTGATGTTGGCTGAGTAGCACGGATTTTGCTTTTTAAATGACCTCACATAAAGAAATCCAAAGGTGATAAATCTAGCGATCTTGGAGGGCATTTAATTGCACCTCTTCTACCAATCCATCGATCTGGAAACGTCTGATCTAAATATTGTCGAACACGTAATGCGTAATGTGGTGGGGCACCACCCTGTTGAAACATCAACCTATTCGCAATGTATCGCCGATCATTCTGACTTTCAATTATGGCTGTTAATGCAGGATCTAAGGCGTCTTCCAGTAATTCCAAATACATTTCACCGGTCAAATTTCCAGGTAAGAAAAAAGGACCAACTAAATGGTCGCCAAAACTACCAGCTGGCTGCTGTGTATGAACCTCATGATAAATTGGTTATAATCGGACCAATATCGGCAGTTATGACAGTACGTCGACCAACACCACACACAGTCTCCAATGTTCGGGTACTTAACGTAGGATCTACATAAACTTGCCCTAAAACCCCCACTTCTATTGCTTAGTTCCTTATGAGATTTTCAATGTTGCGTTTTTTATTGGCGACTGACCCAGTTTCGCAAAATTTAGCTACGAGTTCTAGAACATATTTCGACAATTTCAACTCTTTCTGCTGTGGAATATACTATGGTTAATTTATGTAATAAAGCGTTACAAGTTATTTTAGCAACAAAGTTTGGTCAAATCAATCGCAAACTATGTACTAAATTCCTATTTAAAATAAGTACGAGATATTTCCTTATCTTTCTTCAAGAAATAACTTTTTTGCCACAAAAAACGCTCCAATAGGTATTTTTAACAACAAAATGGGCGTAGTGAAGAAAAGCATTTACTCATTAAGCACATTTTTTTAGTCAAATTTCTTCTGAAAGTAGTGCAAACTGATCTGATGTACCTATTAAAGTCTACTTTAAGCTTTAAATCAATAAATCTTCAAAACTACTGAACTGAAGCTCATGTATTTTACATCATTATAAAGGGAATTGAAAGACCTTTAAAATAAGGTATCACTCGACCCCCCTTACCATTTAAGATTTTATGGTTGGTGTCACCCCCGCCCAGGGGGCTGCACGTGTTAACGTGATTTTTTGCCAATCTTGTGTCCCCCTCGAAAACAAAATCGACGGGTCTGAGCGCTTTTCCAAAAAAAAACTGAGCTGCCAGTAAATGCGTCTGTTTCGTTTTCGATACGCCACCCTGTATATTGTATTTATATTTAGGCTGACCAGCTCGGGTACACCTTATTTCACGAGTATCCATTACGTATAGTTAGTTAGTTAAGTGTAGTGATTAAGTTGCCAAAAAAAAAGTTAAAGACATTTTTTTTCTGGATGTAACACTTCTAATGTCCCTGAGTATAAAATAGTTGTTAGCAAGTACAAAATGAATCCGTAGTGTACAAAAAACTACAACAAAATAGGGCTCTGTCTAACTGGAGTTGACGGATCTATCAGAATTATGTGCCACTTGTCGGTATGGGGAAAGTTTCACCAGATTTGCACAGCATTCATTATTGCCAACGTTACAGACTACCTGTAATACAAAAATGTCGCTTGCTTATCAGCTGTTACCCCAATAGACGTCAAAGCGTGATGGATACTCGTAAAATAGGGTTTATGCCGACTTCTTCTTGATAACCTACATACCTATTGGTCTTCGGTCTGTCAGTACCCTCCAATACAAATATGTGAGTGCAGTGTAGAACATGATGAAGCAAAAAAGTCCGTACTTCATTTGAACTGTATCAAGACTGCCATGGTAGTTTGCGATCAATGCTTTGTCTGTGTAGACTTCAATGTCCCAGAACTTCTTCCGCATCTCAGTCAGCAGCTGCATGATGCTTGGACGTTGGACGTACAGGCAGGATAGATATAGTATCGCCTGGATGTGCAAAACGAATATAATTTAGAAAGGACCAGGCACAAAACATATGGAAAATGGGTATCAGTCGGTTTGTCTAAAAGTTCAGTATTATATATTTCTTGCCTTCCCGAACAAAAGTGTCCATAGGACCAAAGCAATCCTATAACTACTTTCTGTGAAATGGGCTGATAAAGTTTTCCTGAATTGCAAAAATGGTAAATGTGCCTACTCTAGTTCTCAGACCAAAAACTCGGAGAATAAATATATACAAAGTGACATATAAATCCTAACACCCAGTTTAAATGGTTTTATTTTAATAAATGTTGATGAATGTATTTATCTTACTGTAAATAACAAGTGATAAAATTTTCAGCCTTATCAGTTGGACATTCCGGTTTTTATACTGCTTTTTTAATTCACTAACGCTCTAAAAATGAATATTTCAGCCGCAGTAAAGAATCAACGTTGGCGGATTTTGGTTCTTGACATCCTTTACGATCGGTTACGATGCCTACAGTACGGAGACCTGAACGATTTCGTCAACTTAGTGAGTTTGATAGGGGCCGTATAGTGGGACTTCGGGAAGCTGGACATTCTTTTCGGGCAATTGCAGTTAGAGTGCAAAGAAGTGTAGACACTGTGGTTAGGTGTTATCAGGCATGGCTTCGAGAAGGCCGTACGCAAAGAGCAAGGGGCACTGGACGCCGCCAGTGAACAACAGACCGTGAAGATCGCCGCCTAAGGTTATTGGCCTTAAGAGACCGTTTCTCCACTACCAGGTCCATTGCAAATGAATGGTTTGCAGAACACGGAAGACCTATTGGCATGCGAAGTGTTTACCGACGAATGAGAAGTTTTGGCTTGTTTTCATACCGGCCACACTGGGTCCTCCCTTTAACTCGAGAACACCGACGTAATCGCCTTGAGTGGTGCAGACAACGGTCACTCTGGGATCAGGAATGGAACAGTATTGTCTTTAGTGTTTAGGCATGCACGATGGTCGTGCCAGGGTTAGAAGGCGACGTGGTGAAAGGAGGAATCCACAGTTTTTTGTTGAAAGACATGTTCATCACACTGTTGGCGTTATGGTTTGGGGTGCTACAGCTTATGGTTCCAGGTCACCTTTAATCTTCATCAGAGGTAACATGAACGCGCAGCGTAATATCCACGAAGTTCTAGAACCCCATCTTTTACCCTATCTTGACACCCTGGCAGATCCAACTTTCCAACAAGATAATGCCCGACCACATGTTGCAAGAGTCACAATAGACTTCTTTCAACATAATGATGTCACATTGTTACCATGCCCACCAAGATCTCCCGACTTATCCCCAATTGAGCACGTGTGGGATATGATGGGTAGGAGATTGCTCAATTTGCAACGTCCTCCTCAGACTCTAGAAGCACTTCGAGAGGAGTTGGTGGTTGCCTGGAATGAGATCCCACAGGAGGACATTGACCACCTGATCAGAAGCATGCCTAGGCACGTTGGAGAATGCGTAGCACATCAGGGTGCATCCACACATTATTAAAGGTCAAAGGGCTTTAAACCAATGCAATCCTTTTAAAATTTTTATCATCTACTTATTATGCTTCATTAAGTACTTATACAAAATTTCATTAATATACTAAGTGACATATAAAACCGAACACCCAGTTTAAACGGTTTTATTTTAATAAAATTTTGTATAAGTACTTAAAGAAGCATAATAAGTAAATGATAAAAATTTCAAAATGATTGCACTGCTTTAAAGTCCTTTGACCTTTAATAATGTGTGGATGCACCCTGATGTGCTACGCATTCTCCAACGCGCCTAGGCATGCTTCTGATCAGGTGGTCAATGTCCTCCTGTGGTTTCTCATTCTAGGCAACCACCAACTCCTCTCGAAGTGCTTCTAGAGTCTGAGGAGGACGTTGCAAATTGAGCAATCTCCTACCCATCATATCCCACACGTGCTCAATTGGGGATAAGTCGGAAGATCTTGGTGGCCATGGTAACAATGTGACATCATTATGTTGAAAGAAGTCTATTGTGACTCTTGCAACATGTGGTCGGGCATTATCTTGTTGGAAAGTTGGATCTGCCAGGGTGTCAAGATAGGGTAAAGATGGGGTTCTAGAACTTCGTGAATATAACGCTGCGCGTTCATGTTACATCTGATGAAGATTAAGGGTGACCTGGAATCATAAGCTATAGCGCCCCAAACCATAACTCCAACAGTGTGATGAACATGTCTTTCAACAAAAAACTGTGGATTCCTCCTTTCACCACGTCGCCTTCTAACCCTGGCACGACCATCGTGCATGCCTAAACAAAATCGAGACTCGTCACTAAAGACAATACTGTTCCATTCCTGATCCCGGAGTGACCGTTGTCTGCACCACTCAACGCGATTACGTCGGTGTTCTCGAGTTAAAGGGAGGACCCACTGTGTCCGGTATGAAAACAAGCCAAAACTTCTCATTCGTCGGTAAACACTTCGCATGCCAATAGGTCTTCCGTGTTCTGCAAACCATTCATTTGCAATGGACCTGGTAGTGAAGAAACGGTCGCTTAAGGCCAATAATCCTAGGCGGCGATCTTCACGGTATGTTGTTCTACGGCGGCGTCCAGTGCCCCTTGCTCTTTGCGTACGGCCTTCTCGAAGCCATGCCTGACAACACCTAACCACAGTGTCTACACTTCTTTGCACTCTAACTGCAATTGGCCGAAAAGAAAGATCAGCTTCCCGAAGTCCCACTATACGGCCCCTATCAAACTCACTAAGTTGACGAAATCGTACAGGTCTCCGTACTCTAGGCATCGTAACCGATCGTAAAGGATGTCAAGAACCAAAATCCGGCAACGTTGATTCTTTACTGCGGCTGAAATATTCATTTTTAGAGCGTTAGTGAATTAAAAAAAAGCAGTATAAAAACCGGAATGTCCAACTGATAAGGCTGAACATTTTTTCACTTGTTATTTACAGTAAGATAACTACATTCGCCAACTTTTATTAAAATAAAACCATTTTAACTGGGTGTTCGGATTTATATGTCACTTAGTATATAAAACCATTTAAACTGGGTGTTTGGATTTATATGTCATACTAAAAGAAATATTTCGTTAAAATATGTTGTAGGAAGGTGTTGGAGAGTGGCGTGTTGATCGTGACCATGATCCTTAAAAGATCAGTTTCAAGGCAAGTTGATTTCCATATGCTTATGCTGGAATAGATCTGGCACGAGTTGCTCGAAAGTTCAGAAATCACACTAGGACAGGTAGCTTTCCAAGTGGACAAAAGTCGTGGTTGTTTCCTTATCTTTGATTATGACTTTTTCAAGGTCAAATTAATGTCATGTTGGCTTTGAAGGTGGAAGGGAAATAAAAAGTGCACTAATGTGAACGTAGCTTCAGGGTATTGTTATGTTGTTTTTGTCTGCTTTCGACATATCGAATGGTTTGAGTCAACTCTTTATAACCAAACCCCAGTATCATGGAAAGCATGTCAAAAAACCACATATACCTAAGGTTACACCAGATTTGTGCACCTACAGTAATTTCCATTACTTACTTTCATAAAAATCTTGTTAAGATACTATTTATTAGTGAATTAAAAAAAGCAGTATAAAAACCGGAATGTCCAACTGATAAGGCTGAAAAATTTTTTACTTGTTATTTACAGTAAGATAAATACATTCACCAACTTTTATTAAAATAAAACCACTTAAACTGGGTATTCGGATTTATATGTCACTTAGTATAGCTTAAAAAATATTCCAATGAAACTCACATGCACAGTACACAAAACGTTTGCCAGCGACATGACGAACATGTTGAAGTCTTTTTGCTCCTTCACCACGAAGAACATCGCCATCCAATAAGTGGTAATGGAGAAATTTACGATGAGGAACACGAACACGAATAGTTGCACCTTACTGCCCACTTTGGCTGGATGGACACCGCACAGGTTCATTAGGAACAGCGAACGATCGATTACGGACCATTTGTCCATAGATCGGAGTTTCCTCCTGATCATGAACCGGAGAAGGTCGATCATGGTGGCCTAAAAATTAATTTTAACCATCACTCATTGGATTTGTTCAGTAGCTCAGCTCATATTTGTATAATGCACAAATTTGGCCCTACTCATAGACGAAGACCCACGTTTTCGCACTGATGTTAACGGCGATATCAAAACATGCCATTTTAGGCTGAAACTGTTATATACCAACAGGCACTTACTCAGTTTCAAAACAAAAGCGATATGTTTGCTAACAGATTACAGAAAATTAAAAAAATCTTGTTTCCGGTTAACAAATAATCATAGGAAATGTAATCATGAAACTGACTCAGTCAAAGATTCAGGATGGCTCAAAATGAATAACTTATTCAAATATTCATTTCTGTCATTTGTAAAATTTATTGTAACTACTCAATGACTACGTTTATGAAACAAGCTAACTTTTAGAACAAGGATTCGTGATTTAAATTCGCACAGCCCTTTTTCAGCGCTCTTACTCATATAACGTTGCTAAATATTATAATGGATTGGACATAGCATTAATATTAGGAATACAGCTAATCATCATACATTTAAGTCACTATTAAAAGAATATTTTCAACACACGTAACACAGACATTTTGGCAGCGCTTAGCATTTGTTGAACATATTTTATTTCCACAATAGCACCGAAAATTCAGAAGCATTTAATACTTCATTTATTCTAACACGTATACAGTATTAGGCATTTTCATCGTTTGTAGTATTATATACTAAGTGACATATAAATCCGAACACCCAGTTTAAATGGTTTTATTTTAATAAAATTTTGTATAAGTACTTAATGAAGCATAATAAGTAAATGATAAAAATTTCAAAATGATTGCACTGCTTTAAAGCCCTTTGACCTTTAATAATGTGTGGATGCACCCTGACGTGCTACGCATTCTCCAACGCGCCTAGGCATGCTTCTGATCAGGTGGTCAATGTCCTCCTGTGGTATCTCATCCCAGGCAACCACCAACTCCTCTCGAAGTGCTTCTAGAGTCTGAGGAGGACGTTGCAAATTGAGCAATCTCCTACCCATCATATCCCACACGTGCTCAATTGGGGATAAGTCGGGAGATCTTGGTGGCCATGGTAACAATGTGACATCATTATGTTGAAAGAAGTCTATTGTGACTCTTGCAACATGTGGTCGGGCATTATCTTGTTGGAAAGTTGGATCTGCCAGGGTGTCAAGATAGGGTAAAAGATGGGGTTCTAGAACTTCGTGGATATAACGCTGCGCGTTCATGTTACCTCTGATGAAGATTAAAGGTGACCTGGAACCATAAGCTATAGCACCCCAAACCATAACTCCAACAGTGTGATGAACATGTCTTTCAACAAAAAATTGTGGATTCCTCCTTTCACCACGTCGCCTTCTAACCCTAGCACGACCATCGTGCATGCCTAAACAAAATCGAGACTCGTCACTAAAGACAATAGTGTTCCATTCCTGATCCCAGAGTGACCGGTGTCTGCACCACTCAAGGCGATTACGTCGGTGTTCTCGAGTTAAAGGGAGGACTCAGTGTGGCCGGTATGAAAACAAGCCAAAACTTTTCATTCATCGGTAAACACTTCGCATGCCAATAGGTCTTCCGTGTTCTGCAAACCATTCATTTGCAATGGACCTGGTAGTGGAGAAACGGTCCCTTAAGGCCAATAATCTTAGGCGGCGATCTTCACGGTCTGTTGTTCTACGGCGGCGTCCAGTGCCCCTTGCTCTTTGCGTACGGCCTTCTCGAAGCCATTCCTGACAACACCTAACCACAGTGTCTACACTTCTTTGCACTCTAACTGCAATTGCCCGAAAAGAAAGTCCAGCTTCTCGAAGTCCCACTATACGGCCCCTATCAAACTCACTAAGTTGACGAAATCGTACAGGTCTATGTACTCTAGGCATCGTAACCGATCGTAAAGGATGTCAAGAACCAAAATCCGCTAACGTTGATTCTTTACTGCGGCTGAAATATTCATTTTTAGAGCGTTAGTGAATTAAAAAAAAAAGCAGTATAAAAACCGGAATGTCCAACTGATAAGGCTGAAAATTTTTTCACTTGTTATTTACAGTAAGATAAATACATTCACCAACTTTTATTAAAATAAAACCATTTAAACTGGGTGTTCGGATTTATATGTCACAGTATATATTTACGCTCAATTTAGACTTTTTTTATATTCTAAAATATTGGTTGGGTGGATTGTCCAATGGCTCCATTATTTGCAACATCCTTTCAATGTTATTATGTAATATTAATGTTGGAATAAAGACATATTTTATTACATTTCATTACATATTACATGTTTGTCTTGTCAAAACGATACATTCACCATTTTTGTAAGCCCTAATATCGGTGCGCTTTCACCATTTTTATAGTACATTTATTTCAAATTGAAATAATGATTAGATCGGGAGCTGTGGGTAAAATTGGGGGGGTCATGTGATACAGCAGGAAACTTACTCAGAACGATAGGATTACATGAAAAAATAACTTCTATCACTATGCCGTCACTTGAGAGCGGTACATGTACGTACAGGGGAAAATTGAATTTTCTGTCCAGAAGGGGTCGGGGATTTTTTGCGGTTTTCTTTAGTATCACACATGCCAACAAAATAATCACGATGCACTTAGTGCCGTACGGAAATAATGGTGCCGGAAGCCATAAAAAATGTTAATTTTCAGGAAATTTTCTATGCGGAAAAATTAATTAATTAACCTACGGCCTTGTTACAGTTACCTTTCTGTAATTTTTTACTTTTGAAATTTACCAACGCCGTACATATCTGCTGGTACAGGGGTGAGAAAACTTGGGTCGCAACCCCTGCTTTAGAAAAAATTGTCGTTAATTTATCAAATACTATTAAAATTATTTAGTTTTAAGTTGTATCAATTCACCACCATTATACTATATAAGGGTAGGGGGTTGCGGCAGAAGTTTTCTCACCCCTGTACCAGCAGATATGTACGGCGTCGGTAAATTTTAAATGTAAAAAATTACAGAAAGGTAACTGTAACAATGCCGTACGTTAATTAATTAACTAATTTTTCCGCATAGACAATTTCCTGAAAATTAAAATTTTTTATGGCTTCCGGCACCATTATTTCCGTACGGTACTAAATGCATCGTGATTATTTTGTTGGCATCTGTGATACTAAAGAAAGCGGTAAAAAATCATTTAGTCTTTTCCAACCCCTTCTGGACTGAAAATTCAATTTTCCCTGTACTTACATGTACCGCTCTCAAGTGACAGCATAGTGCTAGAAGTTATTTTTTTATGTAGTACTATCGTTCTGAGTAGGTTTCGTGGTGTATCACATGACCCCCCCAATTTTGCCCACAGCCCCCGGTCTAATCATTATTTCAATTTGAAATAAATGTATTCTAAAAATGGTGAAAGCGCATCGATATTAGGGCTTATAAAAATGGTGAATGTATCGTTTACACAAGACAAACATGTAATATGTAATGCCCACAGCTCCCGGTCTAGATGATGATAATGTGATTTAAACTGAGGAACAAGTGTCTCTAATTTACAATTTACATGAAGAGAATTAATAGTTGTATTGTTATGTAATACATTTTGGGTTGGAAAGTAACTAAAGGAATATTTAAAGGGTCGTGGATCGTTACTACCTTCCGGATTTCGTTTTGAATTTGGCATGTAATATTCCTTAGAAAGGACAGGGATCTCAATTTGATTTTTCATACTCCACTGCATCGTGTCTGCCAGAAATTGGCAGCTTGCAATAGCTATCACCGAATCAAGTCTAGGCAGAAAGAGCAAGTCTACGATTTGTTTGTCTCCAAATTCTTAGACCACTGGTCGCCAATCCGTCGATCGCGAGCTACCGGTAGGTCGAAAAGGCAATTATAGTGGCTAACAAGATATTTTAAAAAGGCGAAAAAATCATAGAAGCTTCCGTAAATTTTGTAAATTCTCATAATAAGCACAAGCAGCGGCAACACTGCGGTGAGCGATCTATTCGAGAACGATCTCGATTACGGAATAAATCTAGGCGCGGCGACAGTGCGCTCAGTTTAAAACTGAACGGTACAAAGTCGAGCGGTTGGGCTAGAGGTGGCCTTCAATCAAAAACAGTATGAGCAGTCGTAAGAAGACGAAGGCATTTCCCTGGTCCTCCCGAAAAGATATCTCAAAGTCCATCAGAACCATATGACAGTAAATATACTAAGTGACGTATAAATCCGAACACCCAGTTTAAATGGTTTTATTTTAATAAAAGTTGGTGAATGTATTTATCTTACTGTAAATAACAAGTGAAAAAATTTTCAGCCTTATTTACCATATGCCTCTAGTGCAACCCGATGACCATCATCCTGCTCTTATGATTAAGCTCCCTCATATTAATCATCAACCTTTATTTGGCACCAATAAGCATTCTAAAGTATAAATCGGAACACCCAGCTTAAATGGTGTTATTTTAATGAATGTATTTATCTTACTGTAAATAACATGTGAAAAAATTTTCAGCCTTATCAGTTGGACATTCCAGTTTTTATACTGCTTTTTTTTAATTCACTAACGCTCTAAAAATGAATATTCCAGCCGCAGTAAACAATCAACGTTGGCGGATTTTGGTTCTTGACATCCTTTACGATCGGTCACGATGCCTAGAGTACGGAGACCTGTACGATTTCGTCAACTTAGTGAGTTTGATAGGGGCCGTATAGTGGCACTTTGGGAAGCTGGACTTTCTTTTCGGGCAATTGCAGTTAGAGTGCAAAGAAGTGTAGACACTGTGGTTAGGTGTTGTCAGGCATGGCTTCGAGATAGCCGTACGCAAAGAGCAAGGGGCACTGGACGCCGCCGTAGAACAACAGACCGTGAAGATCGCCGCCTAAGATTATTATTGGCCTTAAGGGACCGTTTTTCCACTACCAGGTACATTGCAAATGAATGGTTTGCAGAACATGGAAGACCTATTGGCATGCGAAGTGTTTACCGACGAATGAGAAGTTTTGGCTTGTTTTCATACCGGCCACACTGGGTCCTCCCTTTAACTCGAGAACACCGACGTAATCGCCTTGAGTGGTGCAGACAACGGTCACTCTGGGATCAGGAATGGAACAGTATTGTCTTTAGTGACGAGTCTCGATTTTGTTTAGGCATGCACGATGGTCGTGCCAGGGTTAGAAGGCGACGTGGTGAAAGGAGGAATCCACAGTTTTTTGTTGAAAGACATGTTCATCACACTGTTGGAGTTATGGTTTGGGGTGCTATAGCTTACGGTTCCAGGTCACCTTTAATCTTCATCAGAGGTAACATGAACGCGCAGCGTTATATCCACGAAGTTCTAGAACCCCATCTTTTACCCTATCTTGACACCCTGGCAGATCCAACTTTCCAACAAGATAATGCCGGACCACATGTTGCAAGAGTCACAATAGACTTCTTTCAATATAATGATGTCACATTGTTACCATGGCCACCAAGATCTCCCGACTTATCCACAATTGAGCACGTGTGGGATATGATGGGTAGGAGATTGCTCAATTTGCAACGTCCTCCTCAGACTCTAGAAGCACTTCGAGAGGAGTTGGTGGTTGCCTGGAATGAGATACCACAGGAGGACATTGACCACCTGATCAGAAGCATGCCTAGGCGCGTTGGAGAATGCGTAAGCACATCAGGGTGCATCCACACATTATTATTAAAGGTCAAAGGGCTTTAAAGCAGTGCAATCATTTTGAAATTTTTATCATTTACTCATTATGCTTCATTAAGTACTTATACAAAATTTTATTAAAATAAAACCATTTAAACTGGGTGTTCGGATTTATATGTCACTTAGTATATCATGTAGAAATAGTCTCTGGCTTGAAGATAACTTCAAAAATCGTTTCAAGGATTTCAACGAAATTGCTACAGTGGCGCAATTTGTTGTTTCACCCTTCGTGGAAATTGATATCCAACAGTTTGCAACTTCTATTACGCAGAATTTTAGCGAAGTCATCGCTGCGACAGAAATGGAAGTGATTGCGTTTCAAAATGATTTAGCTTTAAAATCATTAGTCTCAAATACAAAATGTATATTGCCTTCAGTAAGATAAATATTCAGTTTTATGTCGCTTTACCTTGAAAGTGAAAGTGTTATTTAGTTCAGCCTATTGGTGTGAATCTTCTTTCAAATATGAAGTTTATTAAAAACAAATACCGTAATCGAATAACAGATGAACATTTAGATAATTGTATTCCAATGGCGGTACCAAATTATACACTAAACATCAAAAACAATTGTCAGTGAGTCTGAGAGTCAGGTTTCTCATTGAACCCGTATTTGTTCAAAATAGTGCGTTGCTTTTTTTATTTTCAGTTACCTCTATTAAATCGTATGTGACATGCCATTGTAGATGACGAAAAATTATGTTTATCTTTAAACTCCTACGATCAGTAGGAATGGATGTAGATATGTAATATGTATTACTTATTAGTTTATCTAAGTTTATTAGTATGTATTTTTATTAGTAAAATACACACATATAAATCGCATGTGTATAATTTCATTTAAGTTGGCTTTCATTGCTTACGACTAGGTAGCTCACTGGTTATTTCAAAATTGTCAAAGTAGCTCAACACACTGAAAAGATTTTCAACCACTGTCTTAAACTGTAGTCAAGGAGAAAATGTTTTTAGTGTTATTTTTGAAAATACGAGAGTATGCAGATAATTGTGGTATTATTACTATTTCAGGACGTGATACTTCTTGCATAAATTGCAAAGTGCGTCACAAGCCTAATGAAGGTAGATATATCCACCAGTAAGTATTATCATTATTGAAACAACGTTGTCATTTTGATAGGCAATAGTAGTCAAATGAGCCAAAAGTATGCACGGAAACCAATTTTGGCGACAAACAATGCAATGTAAACATATAGACTTGGCCCCTACTAATCTATTCGAATTGTTTCTTTATTTTATAACCATCTTCATCATAGAAATTATTTTTCTGGATCTTGATTCTACGCCGTAGATTCAAAGATGTAGATTTGTCGTGTTTCAATACGCAGTCGAAAAAATATATGACCAATATTAGAGTTAAAAAGCTTAAAATTTTAGGAATTAAATATAATGCATCTGTTTGAAGCAAATCAGTGTTTACTGATAAAATTTAGCAAGATGGCGATTCGGAGTAACCGAGTCCGAAACGCATCATCTAACGTTTTTTGCACGAATATTCTTAAATCTAGATTTTGCAATAGTTACCCTTGTTGCTTCTGCCTCAAAAGATCTTAGAAAGCAACTGAATGTACATAGAAAGAGGAATACTTGAGGTGTGGATGTGACCTGCAATTTGTTTCCTACGGGGTGGCTGTCGTTGACATTCTAGTATGGTTAAAGGTTTCAAATGTTAAGCTTGCAAATAAAATAGATCTATCTCATGATATTATAATGCAAGAATATATGAAGATGCTCACTTTGCGATTGTATTTCGTACGCGTAAGGGCATGACGTCACTCGGTGACAAATGTTCCGCTTGTCAGTACGAAATGCATTGTATTAGAGTGTTTTCTTTTCAATATTTGCTTAACATTGTTTTGTGTTATTGATTTTACATAATAATTTTAGTATTATACGAATGTTTTATTTATATGCTGATGCTTTGCCAATATCATTTAATGTACTACATTATTATAAACAAAGAACGTTACCTGTATGAATGATTAACAGTAGAGAGGTCCGAATATTCTAAATAACTTGAGACATAATCATTATAATACGCATGAATTGGTTTCAAATAATACCCTTGTGCATCAGTGATATAATTATGTGAATTAGTTATATTAACCTTTTGTACAGGAGGATAAGATACAGTTTATATATACAGGGTGACTTCGAAGTAGAGTCATTTATTTTAACAGTGAGTAGATCTGATCAAAAGAAATGTTTCTTTCCTTTACCATTTTTCTGGTAAAATTAAAGTAACAAAGTTATAGCCCTTTGGAAGTTTGAGTACCGCCCTGTCTCAATAATAATATCATGTACTCGTGTTTGGCAACAACGGATATAATCCGCCTTACCAGTTCATCGCATCGGAAACAAAAAAGCGAAAGAATTTGGAACGTTTTTGCAATTAAGTATTTTATTCAGTTCAGTTATACATACACTCAGTGTCTGTCGGTTAGCGTGTGAATAGTGTCTGTTGCGTGGCTCAAACGAAATAAAAAATGGCACATGTTTATGCGGATCGGTTTCCCAATCGAGTGCAACCAACCCCTCGTGCCTTTGTTAATGTAGTACAACGGGCTCGTGAATCAGGTGACTTAAGACCTCACAGGGGACCTCACGATCAAATACAGGTCCGCACTGAAATACTTGTCGGGAGGATACTTTATAAAACAAGGTAAAAAATTTTTTTTAATTTTTTTTTATTTTTACACACATATTCTGGTTTATCTTCCTTCTACAATCATTATCTGAAAATTAATGACTCAACTTCAAAGTCACCCTGTATATAAAGGGTTGTCCAATAGGGACGCAGGAAAGTAAACGTCAATTTGACATAGACGCCATCTTTGTTTTCTGTCACCGACATGTCATTTTGTTAGTTGAATGTTTACCATTGATCGCTATGGAGTCGTAGTCGATTGAAGACCGCATTAAAGTTATTCAAGAGCACTACAAAAATGGTGCAAAAATAAAAAACACGTTTCGCGCGCTTCGTGAACATTTCGGTCGCAACAACCGCCCAAACGAAACAACCATCGGTCGTCTGGTGCGTAAATTCGAGGCAACAGGTTCTGTGGCAAATGTTCAAGGCTCTGGCCGGCCAAGGAGCGTTCGCACACCGGAAAATATTGCTGTTGTGAAGGAGAGTGTGAGAGACGATCCGAAACAATCAACAACGCGTCGATCCCAAGAATTGGGCATTTCGAGAACCAGTTTGCTCCGTATTCTCCACAAGGATTTGAATGTACACGCCTACAAGATCCAACTGACGCAAGAGCTGCGTCGGGCCGACCATTTTTCGCGCCGAACGTTCTCAGATTGGCTCCTTGAACACCGCCAAATTGATGCCAATTTTCCATCAAAAATCATGTTCAGCGACGAAGCGCATTTCACTTTGAATGGGACGGTAAACAAGCAAAACTGCCGCATCTGGGCGAACGAAAATCCACGTGAGTATCAAGAGCAGCCGATGCATTCTCAAAAAGTGACTGTGTGGTGTGCATTGTGGTCAAAAGGCATCATCGGACCTTACTTTTTCGAAAATGCGGCCGGGGACGCCGTTACCGTCAATTCTGAGCGATATCACGTGATGATAGAGGACTATTTTTTGCCGCAACTTGAAGGAATGGATATGGACGATGTTTATTTCCAACAAGACGGTGCAACATGCCACACAACCAACGTCAATATCCATCGATTGCAGTCCTTCTTCGGTGATCGCGTGATTTCGCGCAAAGGAAATGTGCCATGGCCACCAAGATCGTGCGATTTGACTCCCTTGGACTTCTTTTTATGGGGATATTTGAAAAGCAAAGTCTACGTCAACAAACCAGCCACCCTCCAAGAACTCAAAAACAACATCATTGCCGAGATAAATGCCTTAGAACCGACCATGTTGCAAAATGTCATTGAAAATTTCGACCATCGCGTGGAGGTCTGTAAATCCAGTCGTGGTGAACATTTGAGCGATATTATTTTTCATACATAAATGGTATAAACGAATCTTCAAAATAAAGTACCCAACTTGATTTGAATATCAATCTTTCTTGTTTTAATATGCGTTTACCTTCCTGCGTCCGTTTTGGACAACCTCATATACAGGGTGACTTTGAAGTTGAGTCATTAATTTTCAGATAATGATTGTAGAAGGAAGATAAACCAGAATATGTGTGTAAAAATAAAAAAAAATTAAAAAAAATTTTTACCTTGTTTTATAAAGTATCCTCCCGACAAGTATTTCAGTGCGGACCTGTATTTGATCGTGAGGTCCCCTGTGAGGTCTTAAGTCACCTGATTCACGAGCCCGTTGTACTACATTAACAAAGGCACGAGGGGTTGGTTGCACTCGATTGGGAAACCGATCCGCATAAACATGTGCCATTTTTTATTTCGTTTGAGCCACGCAACAGACACTATTCACACGCTAACCGACAGACACTGAGTGTATGTATACGTATAACTGAACTGAATAAAATACTTAATTGCAAAAACGTTCCAAATTCTTTCGCTTTTTTGTTTCCGATGCGATGAACTGGTAAGGCGGATTATATCCTTTGTTGCCAAACACGAGTACATGATATTATTATTGAGACAGGGCGGTACTCAAACTTCCAAAGGGCTATAACTTTGTTACTTTAATTTTACCAGAAAAATGGTAAAGGAAAAAAACATTTCTTTTGATCAGATCTACTCACTGTTAAAATAAATGACTCAACTTCGAAGTCACCCTGTATATATATATATATATATATATATATATATATATGACATCTTTATAATTTGGTATAAAATGTTCTGAGTAAATGGATCTTTAATCTTTTTTATGGGTAGGTGTTAATAATAGAGTTTTGTATTCGTAAAAAGTTTTATTGAGTTTTTTTCAGCTTCCACCATTTTCCTCATTCCATGGATCTATGACACACAAAATTGATGATAAAGCTAAGAAGTATTTTCATTCTAGCTTGAAGTAACAACTTTTGTTCCTCTTGGCTCTTCCAGACCCCTGCCATTGGCCCTGTCGGTTGAACCCTATAAAACTAACCCAGTTCTACTTTTTACAGATTATATCAAAGCCTATTTTAGGTTATATTAAATAATACGAGTATATGGATAAATAATAAATAAAAAAGATCAAAAAATATCACGAAATGCTCCTATAAATATTCCATGGGTCCTAATACGCCCTTAATTTCAAAATCGAAAATAAGTTATCTTCATACATATGAATTGGCTTTCCTGGGAATTTTTCGTCATATTGCTCCTTTTAGTTGGTTTGAACGTATCAGGTAAAACCCGTATAAAAAAGCGTCAAGTAGGTTGATTCTGCACTAGCTTTCGCAACGTAATTATCAGTTCATAAAGGATTATTTTCGGCACAAGTTGGCCCCTCTGAGAAAAAAGTAAATAAATGGATCGAGTTAATCAAGCAGAATCATACAATTAAAATTTGTATGTTTATCATCTATCACGATAGAAAGTTTTGGAGACGGGTACGCTTTCATACAAAGTTACGAGTATGTCTTGCCGATGGAGGGCCCTCCTCTTTCCCCTGAAGAAAATTCCTGCGGGCGCACATGATCGAAGCTATATGTACATCTGGCTTGGATGCCGATCGACGGACAACACCTTTGAGCAAACGTTAAAAAATTGAGTTTTACCCCTAACCACTAAAAAATGTATCCAAAGCGATCAGAATCTTTTCAAACGTAAGAAAAACGCAATTTGAAGGATTTTTATTTTGTATTAGTAATAGACTATTTTATACAATTTTCTTTAAAAAAGCAACTACAAGCCCCTTTTTTTTCTTATCAAACACAAATAATAAAAATGTAGCAGCGTGTTATAGGTTTAAAATATTAACAATGAATATTTTGATAATATATTACTTTTCTACTGAAAAAACCAACTTTATCACTCCCTAATCAAATTTGCAGCATAAAAATAACACATATTGCAGTTACAACATATCAACCTATTTTCATTTCAATGCAAAATAAGTCTATAACGCATAGGTGGCTGTGAAAAATAAAAGCCATGACAATTGTTTTTATTAATCACAGCTGTCAGAATACGTTTAAAATAGTTTTGGGTAGTTAAGGTTTTCAAAATGGGTAGAGGAAAGGTTATTAGTGAGAAAATTCGGTTACTGATAATTACTTTTTTTAATTCTGGGAAATCAAACTCAGAACTTGCAACTTTGTTAGACTTATCGCGGTACAGTGTGAGAAATATTGTCAGAAGATATGTGAAAAAAAGTACTATCACAAATGCCGACCGAAGAGCATTAAGAGGAATAATAATCGTGAAAAACAGGCATACCAATTATTTACAATTAAGTGCTCTATGGAGTGACGCTGTTGGAAGGACAATTTCGAGGCCCACAACTCATAGAGGGGCCCACAAACTGGGATTTAGTACTTGCAAGGTAATTTTTCTTATAAAAAAAAAGTGAAGTAAAAACCCTAAAGTTGCACAACTTGTTTATAGGCCAAAGAAAAGCCACTATTAACTCCACTGCAATAGAAGAATCGGCTTAGATGGGCTAAAGAACATAGACAATGGACACCTCAATAATGGTGTGCAATACAATGGAGTGATGAGGCCCGACTCGAAGTTTTTCTTGGTGGCAGTCGCAGTAGAGTTATTCGAAAAAAAAAGCATTCCATATTGACTGTCTGAAGAGAAAAGTGAAATTTCCAGCATCCGTTATGGTCTGGGGCAGGATGTCATCAAAAGGAGTAGGAAAACTTCATTTTATTGATGGAAATGTGGTTACAAACAAATATTTGGCACTTTTAGAAGAATCGCTTTTACCAGTGATGAAAGAATGTTTGGTATCCGGCCAAGATTTTGTATTTGAGCAAAATGGTGTAGCGTACCATACCTCAAAAAAGGCTATAAAATGGATGGAATAAAATAATGTACTACTTTTGAAATGGGTTTCTAGCAGTCCAGATCTGTCACCTATTGAAACTTTGTGGCACGAGATGAAAAAGGTTCTACGACAACATCCTGCTCGTACAATCACCGAACTGAGACAAAAACTTCAAGAAATATGAGATTGTTGTACACCAAATTCTTGCCAAAACTTGGTTAACACTATGCCCCAAAGAATTTCAGCCGTAAAAAAAATAAACTTTCAATTGTTGCTTTGTTAACTTCGCGCATTTATTCGTACATTGTTTATTTGTTCTGATGTTCTATTAATATGTATTTTTTACGAATAGAGTGTATATAAAATGCTTTTGAGAAAATAAATTGTTTTAGAAGTAAATAGTTTCGTCATGTTTAGTTTATAAAGGCATATTTTGGTACAAATCTTGAAGTGGGCCAACTGAAGTGGGAAGGGGATCGTATTAACTATCGACCGCATCCTCAGTGCGCGCTTTTTCAGTAAGATTAAAAAAATCCTTACGGTCCTTAAAATTCGCACAAAAGGAAGTCTGAATAACTGAAAAATTCTGCAAACCCTCATAAAGGTTCTTAATCTTAATCTATGACGGTCTGTTTATCTGCTGTAGATGTTTCTGTCACTCCACTCGTCAATCTGAGAATATGTCTCTTTTTGCGTTGTACTTATATTCTTTAAAAAAAACATTTGCTTTTTTTCGCAGATACACCCAGTAAACTTTAAGGTTTTATTTTTCAAGAAACAGCAAGCTCCGCCTCTTTTAGCTTATACACAATGATGAATAATTAATACATGACACAAATAAAGCTCTAATTAGATGTGTAACTAATTACAAAGTACTTTTTCTACACTTCACAAATTGCTATTCAGATGGTAAAGGCGAATACATCTATTGATTATGGTTTTGTTGGAGTAGAATAATACGCTGATTTATTTCAAGGATTCATCACTATTGTGCTAATGATGAGTCACTTGGAATTCACCATTTTAGAAACCGTCCAACAGATTCGCACTGTTATTACGATTTAGTCCAAGATCCCAGGACTGTCAGGCATTATTTGTATTCAGAGATAGACCGTTTATCGCTTTACATACATATATACAGAGTGTCCAGGATACGGATCATATGCATAGGGTCTCAATACCTGTGAGAGATACAGCTTAGGTTAAAAAGTTATTAAGAAGAAAAAAGGAAACTTTAGAGGGAACTCAGAACAGTGTTTTACAAACGGTTACTAAGAACTCCGAAATATCACGTAGGCAAATTGAGAAAAATGGAGATTTTGCAGCAAATTAAATTTTTGAGGAAGGCAAAGATTTTTTGAAGAGAGAAAGCGATAAGAAAAAGATAATCACTCGCTCCGTAAATGTGGAGTTCACATACAATTTTAGAGCTGAACTATTATTTGGTAACAAGTTAGGATTGAAAAAAATGCATTGAAAATTCACAAAGTTATACTACTTATACTTATACTATAGTTCTTATATGTTTGACCCTTTTTTGTGTAAATCGTCACACAATGTCTGACAGTGATAAATATTACTTTGTAATTATGCTTTACGAAGTATACACGGAGGTTTTCAACTTACTTAACCTTTCGCATCTAATACCCTCTATCCAACATACCAGCTATGCATGCATTGAAACTACATATCCATACTATTCAGTGTCCCACGTTTTGCCTATTGGCTTTCAGAAATAAGTAATCAGCCCTGAGATCTTACTCTAATAACAGTACTATAGGATTTAGTTCCTCGAGTACATGTATTGAATTTGTAACGTGTTTTCTTTACTTCCTCTGTAGGTACTGAAAAGCACCGACAAACTAGAGACAGCGAAATGTTTCATGGATTTGATTCATTTTATAATATACCTATTTTTCATTCTTAGGAATATTGGATCGTTGTGGATTGCTAGGCAAGCAAGTTCAATAAGCTAGGTACATGCGGATACAGAATCACAGGTTTATACTTTATGAAATAAGTTTACAATTATATATAAACTATTATTACATTACAGTTCGTGTAACTTTTAAGAGCCACCGTTTCATACTTCATCGCATTCTCCCAGAGTGCTCGCATTCACCATTTCTTCGGGTCGGTGCGATATGTATGCACTTTCACCAATATTGAAATATTGCTTTTTTACCAGTGGCGTAGTTTTTTCTGAGTGCCCATATAAACATTTCTGACGAATCCCAAATAGACGGTCAAATTCGAAGGAGAGGTTTTTCAAAAAAGATACTAACACGTTTGCATTATATAATTAATTTTCCACAAGTTGAGCAATTAACAAATGTACGTTTTTCATGTCGTTCACTTTCTGACACATATCGCCTTTATCGATCTATCTATCGATCGGTCCCTGTGTCTTGGCATCATTTGAAACCCGTAATCTTGAAAACTGTTGCACCGTTGAAGTGGCAGCGGTATTATTAACAAAAAGAAAACAGCTTCAGAGCGTTCCCAAACTTTTTGTATGCCTTACAACCTTCTTAACAACCTTGTGCGTAATCAATTGAAAATTTCAGAATTTTTTTTAAGATTTTGAAATTTTGCTTTTGTTGTTTCTGGTCACTTCAGGTTCAAACATAATGGAAAAAGTTGTTACGAAGCTCAACAGTTTTGACCTTTAGCAAAGCTTATTTTTGACAATATAAAATACAATACATACTTAAATAACACTTGTGTGCCAATCTACTTGATACTGTTTTCTTTTAAGGAAAAGTTATTTATTTAGTTATCCGCAGCTGAAGGCGACTTGCATATTTTGAGATTTTTCTGCCTCTTAATCTCGGAAAGCTCATTTCCTCTGTAGTAGATATTGTTTGGCATATGGTCAAAACAATTTCGAGAGATTATGAATAGCACAAGGCATTTTTCACTCCAGTACCGCAAGGGTATCATGTAAAAAACCTACAAAACCTATAAGATGTCATCTTGCAGACTAGGTAGTTTTTTAGGGCGCAAGCAGTCATTCCACATTTGCTCACTAGGATCGTTGTGAACGTCCATCTATGGAGGAATCACTCAACTAAGCTACACGCATTATTGGTTGCATAGTTTAGTGAGGCCAAATGGTACTTGTCTGTAGTTTTTATCTCTGAGAAGAAAGTTGGTTGAATAGCAAGATCGCATCTGGATGATTATGTGTATTGGTCTGCATGTGTTTAAAATCAGTGATATTTGCTGTGCGAGAAAATCGTTACTGAATATGCTGACAATGAAGTATATCTATTGGCTGTGCCTGACGGGTTATTTTTATGTTGTGCTTTCTGGAGAGAGGTTATGTTCAAAGTTATAAATTACAAAAAAACTGAGGAGAATTACGGGAAATGATCACCGCGCCTGCGTTGTGTGTAATTACTGTTAGCATATATATGGCTTGTAATTCGACAGTGTACAGTGAATATAATTATCTTTTATTTCTCTCATTTTTCAATTCAGCAAATTTGTATGTAATTTCCAGAATGGATAAGAAAAAGTGGATGCGCAACTAATTTCTAGCTTTAAATCAATTAAGTGTACTTGAGACAAGAACCCAATGTAATTATCATCAACACACACAACCTACAGCTTAGACCTCTAGTAATCCTAAGACCATCTCAGAAGCAGTTTACATTACATCAGAGCCAAAGATTTATAAAAAACCTCATGACGTTTAGGCAACCCGTACAACTAAGTGCTAAGTTAATTTCTTGTAGAAAAACCTACATAATGTCAAAAAAAATAGCATAATGCCAAAAAGAATAGGCATAATGCCACTTTTCAATGTACGTGATACCCGTGCCGATTTGCAGTAATTTTGCCGTATTATTGTTCAAATATTTTTATCAAAATATGTGTTGCGTTAAAAAACACACTTGAATCACAATAGAATTTAAAACTGCTTCGAAAGGTCCCAAAGCTTCTGAAAATTGGATGCATACAATATCTTTCTCTTTGGTGAGGTTAGAAATTTGAAAATTTTGCGTTTCTGGTGATCTTTTGTCAGAGCGTATATTTAAAAACATTATTCTAGATCCCAACAATGTTGATTCATTAACAAATCTTATTTTTGACTTTTGTTAAAGAATAGTGACGCTCAACCATCATTTGTATGTGAAGGATTTTCACTGCATACGTTTAAGATAAGTACAGGGTGCGGCAGAGAGGACGGACGTTTTTGGGATGGGTAGTACTCTACGCCTCCGTCTACGAGAGAGGTGGGGAGGGTGGCGTTTGACTCGTGAGATCCTTGCATTATTTTACCAGTTGCCGTTATGGAGCCTTGGACGGTGGAGCACTGCGTTTTCGCCTATGATCGTTTCGTCCGAAATAGTGAGTCAGTCATCGTCGTACAGCGTCGCCACTTCAACATTCATCGGAATAGAGCTGTTCCCTCTCGAAACACCATCCTTCATTGGGTTGAATCACTTCGCAGGCGTGGTGAACTGATCAACAGAAGACCAAGGGCGAAATTTCATGGGCCACAGCTTAAACGGCTTGATGAATTTTGATATGAGGTGTCTCTAGATTTGTCTTGACAAACATAATTTTGTAATTATCCGCCAAGTTTTTTAAGCAATTAAAAAATTTAAGGGCGATTGGCCAATAAGTGACAATCTTGAAAGTGCTGAGTCAATCTACTTGACTCTCTCTTCGAATTTCCCAACTATACAATCACGCGCTCTCTCATCGACGCACTTCTAACCTTGCGTTCCATGTCAAAGTCAAAACCGGACAACATAACCTCATCCATTTACGTTATCATTTATCATTTTCCATCATCCAAGGGGGCCTATCGTGCGAACACCACATTTCCAGTTCATGTGCCGTACTGCAAGAACTCGGATATGTCATCGACCACACTGAAATGGCAAATAGCCCTCGGTCTAGGGGCCGTAGGTGCGGTTGGGCTAGCCTACTGGTACCTAAAGACCAGCAAGGAGCAGACGCTTCAGAAGCTAGAGAACAGCAAAGAGGTCCAGAAGGAGGAGACGCCATTCCAGCTAGCCCAGCGCTACAAGAGCGAGGGTAACGAATTGTTCAAGAGGGGCAAGTATGATGAGGCTATTCAAATGTACAATAAGGCTATTGAGACTATACCAGAAGAATATAAGGCTGATTTGGCTACATACTATCAAAATAGGGCAGCTGCATATGAACAACTGAAGAAGTGGAGCTCTGTTATTGCTGATTGTTCAAAGGCAATTGAGTTGAATAACAGGTAAAGCTCTTCAGCATTTGTCTAGTTTCTAAGATACATTTTAGCTTATATTTTGAGCATTGTAAAATTCTGCTTCTAAACAAAAAATGGATCCATCTCCCGTCATGCCTGATCAAAGGGTACTTTTTCTAAACTGCGAGGGTAATTGGCGCCGAATTTCCGAAGCATTACCATTTTTATTAATGTGGAAGTTGATAAAAATATGTTGTGCAACGCAGGGGTGTATATTTGTGTCAGTGATTATGTGTACCACAGATAAGAAAAATGTAGCCGTTCTATTTTATCAGTACATTACACATGAGTTTTAGAAATACTGCTCTATGAGTTTTTATGTATCTACAAATGTATGTTTCACTTTCTTTTGCTTCTGTTATATGGAATCCTTTCTACACCGATCATTCATATTGATGGAATTGAAAGAATCCAACATAAGCTCTTACATACATTTGCCTGCAAATGTGGCACTCCTATCACCGATGGTCCAATCATGAAAAAATTTAATATGTTATCACTGTTTAATAGAAGAATAATTTCTGATATTTGTTATCTATACAAATTAGCTAATAACCTTTATGAGTGTAATAATCTGCTTTCCCTAGTTCAGTTTAATGTGCCAGATAGAAATTATCATCATTATAACGTGTTTAAGTTACCATACTGTTGTACTAACTTAGATATGAATTATCCATTAGTAAGAGCACAAAGATCCTACAATCCAAGTTTTTAAATCAATAATCACATCATATTAGTGATTTTTCATAGTCAATATACGAGCCCCTTCCCACTTCAGTTGGCCCACTTTTCTCAAAAACATTTTAGATACACTCTAGTCATTAAAAATACATATTTGAAGTAACTGAGACCTATAACTATTAGAACATCTGAACAAATAAACAATGTGCGAATAAATGCACGAAGTTAACAAGGCAACAATTGAAAGATTACCATTGGGTAACATCACCTTTATTTTTTATTAGGGCTGAAATTCTTTGGGGCATAGTGTTAACCACATTTTGGCAAAAATTTGGTGTAAAACAATCCCATATTTCTTGAAGCTTTTGTCTCAGTTCGGTGATTGTATGAGCAGGATGTTGTTGTAGAACCTTTTTCATCTCAACCACAAAGTTTCAATAGGTGACAGATCTAGACTGCTAGAAAAGTGGTACATTATTTTCTTCCATCCATTTTATAGCCCTTTTTAAAGTGTGGCATTCTGCACCATCTTGCTGAAACACAATATCTTGGCCGGATGTTAAACATTCTTCCATCACTGGTAAAAGCGATTCTTCTAAAATTGCCAAATATTTGTTTGTATCCACATTTCCATCAATAAAATAAAGTTTTTCTACTCCTTTTGATGAGATACTGACCCAGACCATAATGGATGCTGGAACTTTCACTTTTCTATTCAGACAGTCAACATGGAATGCTTCATTTTTTTTTGCGAATAACTCTACTGTGACTGTCACCAACACAAACTTTGAATCGGGCCTCATCACTCCATTGTATTGCACACCATTGTTGAGGTGTCCATGTCTATGTTCTTTAGCCCATCTCAGCCGATTTTTCTTTTGCAGTGGAGTTAATAGTGGCTTTTCTTTGGCCTATAATATAAACAAGTTGTGCAACTTTAGGGTTTTTACTTCACTTTTTTTTATAAGAAAACTTACCTTGCAAGTGCTAAATCCTAGTTTGTGGGTCTCTCTATGAGTTGTGGACCTCGAAATTCTCCTTCCAACAGCGTCACTCCACGGAGCACTTAATTGTAAATAATTGGCACGCCTGTTTTTCATGATTATTCTTCTTAATGCTCTTTGGTCGGCATTTGTGATATTACTTTTTTTCACATATTATGGCTTAATATTAACTGAACCAGTTACGTTATATCTCCTAACAATATTTCTCACACTGTACCGCGATAATTCTAATAAAAGTTGCAATTTCTGAGTTTGATTTCCCAGAATTAAAAAAATTTATTATCAGTAACCGAGTTTTCTCACTAATAACCTTTTCTCTACCCATTTTGAAAACCTTAAGAACCCAAAACTATTTTAAACATATTCTGACAGCTGTGATTTATAAAAACAATTGTCATGGCTTTTATTTCTTACAGCCACCTATGTGTTATGGACTTATTTTGCATTGAAATGAAAATAGGTTGATATGCTGTAATTGCAACATGTGTTATTTTTATGCTGGAAATTTGATTAGGCAGTGATAAAGTTGGTGTTTTCTACTATATATTATCAAAATATTCATTGTTAATATTTTAAACCTATAACACCCTGCTACATTTTTATTATTTGTGTTTGATAAGAAAAAAACTAAGATTTCAATAGTTATTTTATTGAAATATAGTGGGTGTGTGTTGGCTTTGGCTGTGAATACCCCAAATTGTGATAAACGAATGAATAGGAATAGATGTGGGTATGGAATCCATAAGGGATTGTATAATAATTTAAAGAAATGTTTATTTTTCATTAGATATGAGAAAGCACTATATCGTCGAGCTAAAGCAGAAGAAATGACAAAGGATTGGGAGAATGCTTTGGATGATATCACCTCAGTGTGTCTCCTGCAAAACTTTGGCAACCAGAGTGCTTTGATGATGGCAGATAGAGTATTAAAGGAACTTGGCAAGAAAAATTCTGCTGAGGCAATGAAGAACAAGAAGCCCATAATGCCATCAAAGATCTTCATAAAAACCTATTTTGCATCATTCTCGGCTGATCCTGTTTATAAGAAACTGATGGAAGCTACTGAACCTCTTGGTCTAGGAGACTTGAAAGGTATAATATACTGCTAAGAAGTTGAGTATTAAGTGTCAGAATATCTGGACCATCTCATTAATTCAGAAAATGAAAAATATTGTGACATGTCTCTGTCAAATCCTTATTAGCCCTTTGGTTGAGAAATGCATTTGAACTAAGGTATTTTCTATTAAAAAAAACAATTTATGGAAGGCTGAACGGCTTGTAGGAGTGTTTTTGAAAATTTATCATATTGTTTATTTCAGTTTTACATCAAGCCCTGAACATGTTCACATATTTCTGAACACCTAGGTTCAAATTTGGCAAATGATAGTTCAGGGATTGATAGACATTGACAGATAAATAAAAAAAATCCTAACTGTATAACCATTTCAATAACTACCCGTTTATGAATCCTCCCTCACTGGGACAGAGAGCTGCCACATACAGGGTGTTCGAAAACTAGATGGAGATATTTTAGGTGATTATTTTCTGTTCAGTAAACTACATTTGGCCATGAAGGGACAGAGGTATGCTGATGTAGAGGCCATCCAAAAGGCGTCGACGACCATTTTGAAATAATCATTTGAAAATCTTTTGGTCCGTGCAAATTGCTGTATTAACTCTGATGAAGACTATTTTGAATAAAATAAATTCGATTTTCCGAAAAAAAGAATGTTTTTTAATTTTTTCTTTCGGACAGACCTTGTATAACCCAGAGTCGATTTATGTAATAACATTCTGTAATGATTTTTTACAGGGTACTGCATAACATCCAGTCTGTTCTAAAGTTGGTTATTAGTACAATCATATTGCAATGAAATGCTTTTGCTCAACTTATCTCTTACTTGATTTTTGCAGGGTTCCTCAAGGCCAAACTGGCCTTTGCCACTGAAAAATATGAAGAGATCATTCCAGCATGTACAGAGGAACTGAACTTAAGCGAATCAGAGTCTACATACAAACTTGAAGCCTTATTATTGAGAGCATCTTTTTACTTTTTGACGGCTCAGTTCAAAGAGTCTGTTGTTGATTTGACCACTATTATTGAAGACAAGGATGCTGACGAGCTATTTAAAGTCAATGCTCTTATAAAGAGGTCAACCATATATATGCAAACAGAGAAGCTTCAGGAGTGTCTTGATGATTTTGACAGAGCGGTTGAGCTGGGACCAGAAATATCAGGTAACACTACAGTTTATAGTCAACGCCAAACAAAGTGGCGTGCACGTCATCAAGGTGGGTGTGTTGAAAAATTTACATTGTTGCCAAACTTTTTGTAAAATAATAAAATTTATTATTTACATATCTAGGTTTATAAGCAATATTAACCTCAAATGAGAACAAAAATAATAGTATAATAAAATTATAGATCTGTACTTGCATAATCATTAAGTATGACAATTATTGATCAGATGACACTATGAAACTACCATATTTAATTGATAGCTTAAAGGTACTGAATAAAAATCCAAATGGGGTCCTCCAAATTTTATGCATGGTATTTATTTTACAGAATTCATACAGAAAAATGCATTCTAAAATTAGGTAAGCTACTGGTGTAAGCTTTTTCTGTACAATAAAGTTAGTCGGAGTTTCTTTCTTCAGCGCTGTCTGAATCTGAATCTTCATCACTCTCAAAGTTGATTAATAAAGGTTCGATGTCTGGTCGATCAAAAATTCGTTCTCTTTCATACCATTTAAAAATGTCTTGCTCAGTATGTCGAACACTATTTTTCCACATGTCTGGGGTAACCGTTCGTAGAGCCTCGTTCTACATATCCAAACAGTCTTTTTCACTGTTACCATCTCTACCAATATGTCTGTTATAGTAACCTTTTGCTATGCCCCAAATTAACTCAATAGGGTTAAATATACAATGGTAAGGAGGCAGACGAAGAACTTTGTGCCCATGTTGTTCCGCCAATTCATCAATCACGTATATTTTAGGTTGTTTGTTTCTAAAAAAAGCAGTTATTTTAAGAATAGGAATAAACAAAAGAAATATAAACTGTCGACCAAAATATATATAATTAAGAAGCATTATGTACCGAGCAACAATACTCAATAGCTCTGTTTTAAACATTGTGTTTAAAAATGGTATGTTTTGATTTGTCAACCAGTCTTGGATATTTTTTTTTGTCCATGCATTGTTGGGCACTTTGTTCAATATCATGCTGTGATAAGGGGCGTTATCCAGTATAATCATAGATGGACTCTCCAATTTTTCTAATAACTGATGTTGAAACCATTTCAAAAAATTGTCCTGCTTCATCTCTCCATGGTAATCGCTCAATTTTGTTTTCGAAGAAAATATCGCTTCACTACCCTCAATAAACCCATTTTCATTTCCAGCATGTAATATAATGTATCTAAAATATATTAGTTTTAAATGTTATAGTGCAAATTGTGTAAAAGTACATACCTTTTACCATCTGTTTTAATAGCTTTCACGCTTTTTTGGTTTCCATTTTGCCAAGAGCGACCTATGGTCCCATTTTGAAATATCCAAGTTTCATCGAGGAAGACAAACTGGTATAAGGCCTCAACCTTGGCTTGATTGTATTGCCTTAGAAATTCCACCCTTTTCAAAGCTATACTTGGTAGTTCCATGAGCCCTCGTCCCGAATTGTCCTTAAGCCACTTAAATCCAAGATCTCTAAGCAACCGCCTTAAAGACGTGGCACTACCATCAAATAATGCCCTATCTCTTAATCGAGACCATAAAGTTTGTATCGTAACTTGTTCTTCTGAAACCATGTGTAATATGACATTATAATTTAGTTAACAAATTAATGCAAATTTTTGATAAGTTATTATAATAAGATCTTACTTTTGTGATACATATTATAGATCACTTCTCGAATGGCACTTGTATCCAATGTCGCTGTGTTGGTTACACGTTTAATATAACTCCGCTTTTTCTTGGGCGATTCTAAATTTGCATCACTTTTCACACCCTCGGAAATACGACTAACTGTCCTTAAACTAATTTTTAAAGCAGCAGCAACACGCTACAAAAAATGAAATAAAATTTCACTATTATTAATATACATTACATATAATTATTAGTAACCCACCTCTTGAACAGCATTTAAAGGCAACAAAGGCCCGTTGTTGTCCCTTTCTTGCTCAAAGTAGCGCATTAACGAGGCCACGAGTTCCTTACACCGACTATTTAACTGTTTGGGCATCTTTATATACCAAAATTGCCTTTATCTACTCGTAAAATGAATAATTTTGTTTTGAAACAAACAGTTGTTGATTTACAGTATGCGGGGCCAAAGGATTTATAAAGATTTGAAATGCCACAAATTGATTCAGTGTCAAAATTAATACAAATGTCAGTTCCCAGTTTAAGTAAGTTTCAAGGTGACAATGTGTCAACGCTGCGAAATCGGTTTAGTGCGTTTACATGTCGATAAGTGATTGGAGCGTTTGCAAAACATTTTATTTCGCATAATGCGTCTAAATTTATCAAAAAGCAACTTATGTGATATTTTAATAACAATGTTTATATGACTATTAACCATAATAAGAGAGTAATGACCATTTTACAATTTATATATCACATTAATATGAAACTGCAACAGAGCAATTGTTTGTGATAGAAACCTAGGCATTAGGTCGGGGAATTTTTATCGTGATGACGTGCACGCCACTTTGTTTGGCGTTGACTATATGAGAATTATCCCTTTAAACGACTTAAATATGAGATGCTCAAGGAGATTAACAAAATTTGGTTTCTATATTTGTTCTAAACTTGTCATTAGAGTTTCTTGCTCTAGAGCATATAAATATTATCTGTTTAGGAATTGTTAGGATTGATAAATATTTGTCTTGTCTTACTTTTATCAAGCATAACCAAATATTGGGTATTGATTACAAGCAAGCATGACTGGCCTTTCTAAAATAGCTAAACAATATCATATAAATTAATCTAAATGAGCATCTCTGGAAAGACTACTAACTACTATTTTATATTATTATTTTATACATAAATGATTTACCTGCCATAGTAAAAAAATGCAAAATTCCGATGTTCGCCGATGACACTATGATTTATATAAGTACTAAAAATCTGGTATCTCTTATATAAATGAAGACTTGAAACTTGTCTCAAAATGGTTAGCATCTAACAGACTAAAATTAAATGCAAGTAAAACGAAAGCCTTTTTAATCGGAAAAAAACAATGTACAAATGTTCAACTGCATATTGATGGTGAAGATATTGAATTCGTAGAAAATTTTAAATACCTGGGGGTTTTTGTTGACTCTGGATTAATTTTTGATATTCATTATGAAAAAGTTATAAATAAGATTAGTAGTAAAGTGGGATATTTATCGAGAGTTTCTGGATGTCTGAGTTCATATAGCAGAAAAATTATCTATAATACCATCATTCTTCCAAATTTCTTGTACTGTTCGACTATTCTATATTTAGCAAATAATTCCATTTTTGAAAGACTGCAAATTTTACAAAATAAGTGCATGAGAATAATACTAAATAAAGATAAATATACTCCAATTAGGCAAATGCTTAGCAAATTAAAATGGCTCAATGTAAAAAATCTTGTAATGCTATTCATTTATAAAGTGAAAAATAATATATTTCCATCAAGTCTAACTAATTTAACATCATCAAATGTCGACCATCATTTACATAATACCAGAAATAAAGATGACTTCCATTTAATGACCAAAAAGTATAACATATGCTACAAATCTGTATTCCATCAAGGGTTGATTGAATATAATAAATTATACTCGGAGATAAAAGACCAGAAAACTTTGACAAAATTTAAAGTAAAATTGAGAAATCACTTGTTAAATCTACAATTATAGGTTGCCCAGCATTTACATCATACACCATATGGCTTGAATTTACTAGTTGTTTACAATTATTCTGTTTATGTAGCCAAATGTGCTAACTAAATCTTTCTACTACTACTATTTATGTAATATTTCTCTAATCTTAGATATATTTGTATTTATGCATGGACACAAACTGTTTCCGATAAGATAAGATTAGAAATCGTTCAGTGAATTTAGACCAATAATTGGTAAATTATTTACATGTCACTTCCCACATCGGAACGGATAAGTATTGTGATCATGAAAGATTTCATTGTTTTTTGTTTTTTCATTTATTTTTTATACTCCAACTACCACGAAGACCTAAGGCCTAAACGCCCATGGGGTACTTTGGGGATACAGGGGAAAGGTGGGACGCCACACGCACTCTGGCGAGGGAAGACGTTTGCATGCAACATGACCACATTCTGGCCCCGCCTACGAAATCCGCCGGGTGGTACCTCAGAGACCGTCTACCACCTACGATGTAGGCTACTTCACTGAAATCCATATTACTCATTTCCGTCAGTCTGTCTTCCTGTCGGCGTTTTTGTACTCTCGCAATTTGAGAAACTTCTGCACAGATTTTGATGTAGTTTGAATCTTGGAGTTTTCATTTTTTGAAAATCGCGCCAGTGGCGGCAGAGTTATTAGAGGGAAAAAACATTTTCGAAAATTCTGGACGACTTCAAAAAATTTAAAGTGGTTAAAAATATGAAAGTATTTTCTCTCTTTTTGCGTTTTTAATGTCAAAATGTTATTCAGTAATTTGGCAAGGCTCGTTTGATTTCTACAACCAATGTGGATTTCAAAAAGAATAAAACTATAACAGTTATACTCAAATTTAAACGATAAACAAATTTCAATTGCTGTTTTTGCAACTTTGCCAAAACTTATGACTGTGTAAATCATATCATAACATTGAAAAAATTACGACATATTTGGTTGTCCTGGAACTTCACTCAGTTGGTTCAAAATATATTTAAATAATCGATCCCGAATTGTAAAAGTATCAAGAGTTGTATCTCAAATAAATTAAATATAGACGCAGGGGTACCTCAAGGATCAGTACTAGGTCCGATCCTATTTTTAGTCTATATCAGTGATTTAATAAATTCAAACAGAAATGTAAAATCATTGTTTTTGCTGACGACGCCACAATTAAGACAAAAATTCGATCAAGCAAAAAATGTTATTGTTCTAATTATTAGTTATCCCAAAATTGTGTAAAAAAGTACTTATTCTACAAAAACGAACTATTAGATATACAGGGTGACTTCGAAGTTGAGTCATTTATTTTAACAGTGAGTAGATCTGATCAAAAGAAATGTTTTTTTCCTTTACCATTTTTCTGGTAAAATTAAAGTAACAAAGTTATAGCCCTTTGGAAGTTTGAATACCGCCCTGTATCAATAATATCATGTACTCGTGTTTGGCAACAACGGATATAATCCACCTTATCGGTTCATCGCATCGGAAACAAAAAAGCGAAAGAATTTGGAACGATGTTTATTTTATTCAGTTCAGTTATACATACAGTTAGTGTCAGTCGCGTGTGAATAGTGTCTGTTGCGTGGCTCAAACGAAATAAAAAATGGCACATGTTTATGCGGATCGGTTTCCCAATCGAGTGCAACCAACCCCTCGTGCCTTTGTTAATGTAGTACAACGGGCTCGTGAATCAGGTGACTTAAGACCTCACAGGGGACCTCACGATCAAATACAGGTCCGCACTGAAATACTTGTCGGGAGGATACTTTATAAAACAAGGTGAAATTTTTTTTTCAATTTTTTTTTTATTTTTGCACACATATTTTGGTTTATCTTCCTTCTACAATCATTATCTGAAAATTAATGACTCAACTTCAAAGTCACCCTGTATAACTACAAGCAATCCCAGAGCTACATGCAGGCCTTTATTTCTAAATCTCAAAATAATAAATGGCGTATCATTGTTCATTTCAGAATCAGCAACTCTTATTTTTGAAATGAACACATCAAATAGTTACGATAGTAGACGAAAACAAGATATTAAATTAGTAATACCTAAATCAACATTTCTGAAAGAGTCAATAATGTATAATGGTCTGAAAATCTACATGTGCTATCAAAAGAATTAACAGTTTAAAGATATTCCGCCGTGAACTTGAAAACTTTCGAATATGTAAACCATAACATACCATGTGTGAGTTCTACAATTCATTTAATTATGATCCACATATGTCGCTTAACTTCTAACTCCGCGTAACTTAAAAAAACTAAGATATTCACGTGCATACACCGTGAAGGCCGAAATAGCATTTCAAGCATACGTGATTTTATTTAGAGGCCAGACAAACAAGGAGGATAATAAGATATGGATGGCAGTTGATAGGAAATCGAGTCTTTCCGTTTTTTTTCTCATAAAAAGTGCTATAGTTCAGTTATAAGTTGACTGTGTCATTAAGATTGGTCGTATTATTTAGACAATAAAGGTTATTTATCTATCTATCTAGACAAGTGATGGCGAACATTTTCAAATTTATATTTTGCATAACAGCATCACGAAAATCTATGTTGCTCACTTCCGTCGGTCTGTTTGTCAGTCTGCGTCTTGATCTTCTTATAACCTCCTTATCTCGGAAACGACTGTACCGATTTTGATAAACTTACGCTGTAGTGTCATAGTAGGTAATAATCATTTCATATTCGAAAATCGGTGCAGTGGCGGCGACCTCATGAGCAAAAAACAAAAGAGTTCCATATCATTCCCAAACTAGTATTAGTAGTAGAAATATTTATTTAGCACATTTGGCTACATAAACAGAATAATTGTAAACAACTTAGAACTAGTAAATTCAAGCCATATGGTGTATGATGTAAATGCTGGGCAACCTATAATTGTAGATTTAACAAGTGATTTCTCAATTTTACTTTAAATTTTAAATTTTGTCAAAGTTTTCTGGTCTTTTATCTCCGAGTATAATTTATTATATTCAATCAACCCTTGATGGAATACAGATTTGTAGCATATGTTATACTTTTTGGTCATTAAATGGAAGTTATCTTTATTTCTGGTATTATGTAAATGATGGTCGACATTTGATGATGTTAAATTAGTTAGACTTGATGGAAATATGTATATTATTTTTTACTTCATAAATGAATATCATTACAAGATATTTGATAAAATTTTTTACATTGAGCCATTTTAATTTGCTAAGCATTTGCCTAATTGGAGTATATTTATCTTTATTTAGTATTATTCTCATGCACTTATTTTGTAAAATTTGCAGTCTTTCAAAAATGGAATTATTTGCTAAATATAGAATAGTCGAACAGTACAAGAAATTTGGAAGAATCATGGTATTATAGATAATTTTTCTGCTATATGAACTCAGACATCCAGAAACTCTCGATAAATATCCCACTTTACTACTAATCTTATTTATAACTTTCTCATAATGAATATCAAAAATTAATCGAGAGTCAACAAAAACCCCCAGGTATTTAAAATTTTCTACGAATTCAATATCTTCACCATCAATATTCAGTTGAACATTTATACATTGTTTTTTTCCGATTAACAAGGCTTTCGTTTTACTTGCATTTAATTTTAGTCTGTTAGATGCTAACCATTTTGAGACAAGCTTCAAGTCTTCATTTATATAAGAGATACCAGACTGAATATTTTTAGTACTTACTGCTCTGTGGAACACCCAACGTATTTTCAATTTTTGATGAAATAGTGTCATTAACTTTTGTAACTTGCATCATTTTAGACAAATAAATTCTAAACCAATCTAAAACACTTCCTGTTATACCAAATGCCTTCAATTTACCTAACAAAATATCTCTATCAATCGTTTCAAATGCCCTCTTCAAATCCAAAAATACTGCTATGACAACTTCTTCTGAGTCTATGGCTCTTCTCCAATTCTCAGTTACCAACTGGAAAGCTGTTTCTGAGGAATATTTTTTTCGAAAGCCTGCTTGCGCCTCCACTAAAATTTTGTTTTCTTCTATAAACTGCATTAATTGGTCATGCACTATGGACTCTAACAATTTTTCAATGTCTGGTAACACATTTACTGGTCTCATATCGCTGCATCTTTTAGAATTTTTTATTTTGGGAACTGGTGTTATTGTAGAGCATTTCAAATTTTCAGGAAAAGAACTGCTTATCAGTGAACAATTGATCCAATTTAATACAGGATATCCCAAAATTTCGAAACAGTTTTTCAGCACGTTTTTAGTAGTGATTTCGGCACAGTTGTTATTTGATTTTAAACTGTTTACTTTTTTTCTTAGATAATTCAATGATACGCTGTGAAATCTTGAAAGTATATGCAACATTTCCCCCTGGAAACTGATTTTCATATAGTCAGGTGCAGCATTGGCAGTACCCACAATATCAACAATACTTTCTACAAAATATTCATTTAGTTTGTTTGCAATCACCAAAGAATTTGTTTCGGTACCGTTTACGAATTGAAGTTGATTTACACAATCATGCGGCTTCGAATGAATCAGTCTTTTTAAAGTCTTCCACATCTTTACAGTGTCGCACTTGTTATTATCGATTTGTTTATATATATATATATATATATTATAGAATTTCCTTTTTTCTTCTCTAATTACATATACACATTTATTCCTAAGAGTTTTATATACCTCCCAATCATCATTTGATTTTGTGAATATACATTTATTGTATTGTTTGTCTCTCAAATTTTGAGCTGCCTTAATATTCTTGTTATACCAGGGTGTATTTTTTGTCGAGCAAATCACTTTTTTATCAGTTGCAAGATCTAAACAAGTTTTTATATTTCCTATTATGTTGTCATATATTTTTTCCATATTCTCACCAAAATTCCAATAGCAGCCAGCAAGTTCTCGTTCAAGTTTTTCGTACTTAATAGTATTTACGATTTTTTTAATTTTTGTATCAGAAAAATGCCCGACCAAGGGCACCATTATCCAACTGTGATCGCTAACTTTAGGTGTATGTACAGCTTTAATCCCTGCATATTCGAAATTTACAATAACAAGATCTAACAAAGTCTCTGATAATGATGTTATTCTGGTACTCTCTTCAATTTTTTGCTTGAACCCATAGTTGTTTATGGTTTCTTTAAATTTCCTTGTTTTCATGCTTTTACCATAATAATTTAAATTAAAATCACCTAAAAGTATTATATTGTTTCTAAAATTCCACATTTCTTCGCATTTTTCTTTTGTGTACATTTTACATCTTTCTTTTCTTCTGCAATTCTGAATTATCAATCAAAGAAGCCATGCAATTTGTAATGTTTGTTTAATCGATCATTAGTCAATAACACATCAATCGTTCTATAAACATTTATATTAAAGTGACCTGTTCTCTATTTGTTCCTCATCTAAATTCATTTGCCTTCATCATGATAAAGTACCATACCTTATCCAACTTTTCAGATGTCTACCACCACCGCGGTCAGGTAAAACTTCTCATGGACAGGACAGACGAAGCTCGTCAGGACTTCAAAAAGGCTGTGGAATTGAATCCAGACTTTCCATTCTCTGTCATACAGAAATGTTACTCCGACTACAGGCACGCGATGCAATCTCAAGATGCCTTTTTGTTAGCGCAGGCAATGCAGGACTTCAGGAACTCCATCGAACGATTCCCGAGTTGTCCAGAAACGTATATTCTCTTTGCACAGGTTAGTAATGTTAACACAAAATGTACTATAAAAGTTTTGCAATATGACTTAACTAACGGACGCAGAGGACATAGTAGCCGAGTAGCCGCCAGCAGCAGAGTCAATAAATAAGGCTGTATCGCAGAACTTTTATAGTACCCTTTGTAACTTTTATTCAAATTGCTTTGAACTACATACTTTGAACTCTGAATTACTTACATCATGGTCTCAACTTTCCGCTAAAAGTTCAACATCAATAATAATTTTAAGCCAGAGTTTATAAATGACTAAAAAATATTACTCCAGAATAGCCTAAGTTTAAAGCACAGGATCAGTGACGATGACAACCAAGCTAAAAAACAAATATGTTAGCAAGAATAGGAAAAACAATTTGATGCATGGTCATTTGTTTTAAGCTCCCTACGTTCTGGAAATACGATGTCTGTAAATTAAGAAATGAGACTGGCAACGTAGCGCTCGATCTGGCAACACTGGTGGCGCTGGGCTTAGAGGGGAGACACGGGAATATGTGATTCGCCTTGAGTACAAGTTTGAACTCGATCGAGTCATTTGGTTGATTTTTTGTGAAACAGTTTTTTCTATTGTGTTCAAAAAATAAGTGACATCAATTTCGAGCAGTGGTGTGCTATCAGGTTTTGCTTCAGATTTGGGCACAGTGCAACCGAAACTCTTGCTAAGCTTCAGCAGGTCTACAGAGATAGTGTTTTGCCAAGAGCCCATGTTTTTCGGTGGTTTAAGGCATTGTCAGAGGTGCGAGAGTCGATTGAAGATGAACCACGAAGCGGAAGGCCTTCATCTTCAAGAACCGATGAAGATATCGATAGAATCCCTGATATTGTGCGTTCAGATCGTCGGTGGACTGTCAATCAAGCAGTCTCATCACTTAATTTACAGACCTCGTACTACTGAGACTTTATATAAGGTTACTACTAATGCTTTGTAAGTTTTGTAAACCGGTGAAGCTATGATCGATATACAAAAAATTTCTAAATTCCTAAGCACAGGGTTTCAATATTTTTCCACGTTCATCTCACCTCAACGCAGTGTAAAAAGATCTACGGGCAAAAAATTCAGAAACTTTCCAAGTGTCAAGTTGCAGATATGACTATTACGGTTCTAACTGACACAAGCCAATTTTTTAAAATTCATTATTTGTTTGGCGTCTTGAAACCACCTGTCATTTTAGTGCAGCTTCGGAAACTGTGACCGAAAGACAACTAAAGACGAAATAGAGTTACTAGCTACTGGCGAGGAAGTATTGTAATCGCGAAAAAAATCGAAAATGAGACATTAGGTTTTTTGGATGTACTGGGTGCGCCATCTATTACTTTTTTTTAACTATAAGTTTATGTGTTACCATGTGAGTCAAAAGTCATGTGGTATGCATAAATGAACTGTCAAAGGTATGCCATTTATAGTCATGGATTCGTTCACAACACAACAACGCATTTTGGTAATCCAAACTTATTACGAAAATGGTCGAAATATAAAAAATACTTTTCGCAAACTTTGCACTAGTTTTGGCCGGCATGGACGCCCTACAGAGCCTGGAATTCGTTGGATTGTTAATCGTTTTGAGGAATCTGGTTCAACTGAAGTTTGTAGACCATACCAACATGCTCGTCCAGCTCGTACTCGTGAAAACAGCCGCAGTGAGTGAAAGTGTGCGAGAAGATCCAACCACCTCGACTAGGCACCGTTCGCAACAATTGGAAATTAGTGAGACCACTTTACGCCGGATTTTACACATTGATTTACACCTCCATCCATACAAAATCCAACACAAGAATTGAAGCCGGCAGACCATCAACAGCGGGGTGTTTTTGTTAATTGGATGCTGGAAAGAGAAGACGGATTTTCGGCCAAAGTGCTCTTTTCTGATGAGGCTCATTTTCACCTCAATGGGTACGTAAATAAGCAAAATGGCAGATTCTGGGGGGCTGAAAATCCACACCAATATCATGAACAACCTCTCCACCCTGGAAAAAATGACTGTTCGGTGCGGATTATGGGCTGGTGGCATTGTTGGACCATTCTTCTTTGAAGATGCCGAAGAGAAGGTCATTTCCATCAACGGGGAATGTTATCGCGGTATGTTTACAGACTTTGTGTGGCCACAGTTGGATCGTATTGGATCTCACCAAACAGCCTCATTGCACACGAAATTTCAAGACCGCATAATTTCACGAAATCCAGATGTCAGTTGGCCCCAGAGATCGTTCGATTTAACACCTCTTGACTATTTTCTTTGGGGATTTTTGAAAGGAAAAGTGTATGCGAATGGTCCCCGGACAATTCAAGACCTAAAGCGCAATATTCGGACTAAAATTGCGTCCATAGACCCGATTATTCTGGGAAAAGTAATTGAAAATTTTGATGTTCGTATGTTGGCCTGTAAACGAAGCCGCGGTGGTCACATGACTGATGTTATTTACCATAAATAAATGGCATAAACCAACCTTCATTTATCAATAAAAAAATTCGATTTCACCTCGTAAAAAGCGTGTTGATTATTCAAATAGAAAAAAAAGTCATAGATGACGCACCCTGTATATGACATGTACATCACGAAAAACCATATTGGTCTGTGTGTCCGCTAAATTTTGGCCCGTCTATAACTTGGAAGTTATCGGTCGGCTTTTGATGAAATTTTCATACAAGGTTACTACTATGCCAAGGACAAAAAAAATTATGGTTTTTGAAAATGACCCCAGCGGCGGCTTAGAAAAATACCAAAAACAAATAAAATAAAAATCACTCGAAAGTTCATTTTTTGGCGTTTCAGCAGATCCTATTAATTTTTTTAAAAATTTCTTAGGGCTAAAAAATTGGGAGGTGTGGGAGGGTTTATCGTAATTTTTTTTATGTTAGTATATTAATACACTTACAACCCCGTTCTACGCACCTATCATACATATTTCACACATCAGATTGTCCCATACATTTGCCCTTAAAACTTAAAATGATATAAAAGTATTTTCGACAAGTGTCCCTGCGGTTGCTGACTTTAACGGCGTGGGCCGGCGTGCCACTGTTCGTATGTGTCCTGCATCATTGGCGCTCTGCCGCCTGTGACCCATCATGCTTTCCAATATTTGGGAAAGGCGACTGACATTGTCAGATGTTATGTACTTAGAGTCAACCTACTCGACGCCATTTTTTGTTTAGGTAAAGACTGAGAAACAAGAGTTTCAAGAGGCCGAGCAATTGTACAAGAAAGCGTTGGAAATGGACCCAAACAATGCTTCATTATACGTTCATAAAGGTTTGTTGCTACTACAGTGGAAAGGAGAAATCGAAAAAGCTGTTGAATTAATGAAAGAAGCAATCAGAATTGATGAGAAGTCCGAGTTTGCTTACGAAACGTTGGGTACGGTTGAAGTGCAAAGGTAAGATTTTATCAAAGTTTTAAACTCGAATTCATTGATTATTGGTTGATTGGTCGATCCGACTGAATATCGTCCTTTTGTTCAGTTTATAGACAATCAGCTTTTGTAGAATTAAGGTGGAAACACATTATTGTCACATCACGTGAGTTCACTGTATACTCATAGAAGTGTATGTATTTAGTCCCGTATCGTTAGTCGTCCCTACAATTGTAGGGCGCGTTTATGGCCTCCTTGATTGTCATACTGCTTTCTCTCCTTCAAACATTTCTAGATTACACTTGTCCCGTGTCAGCGTCAGCGCTCTCCTATTGTGAAGATATGTTTTCTTTTTAAATTGTAGGAAATTTCAGGCTGATAAAACATGATATAACTCAAAAGCAAGCACAACTTGATGCAAATAGACGTTTGTGACATAACCTCAAAATAGAGTTCTGACACGGAGAAGTAGAAAACTATGACAATCAAGGAGGCCATAAAGGCGCCCTACAATTGTAGGGACGACTGACGATACGGGCCTTAGACACATACTATTGTCGCGTCACCAGCTCACGACGTTCTCACGTGCTGCCATTCCTCAGGACGACTTTGACATCTCGTCAATTAACATTTTGAGGTTGGATCATACTTTGTGATTGGTGTACACTAGCAAAATGAACGGAAACTTGTGTCACAGAGTAAAATATACTACTGTAACGAAAACACCGTTTTTCCTATTTAAAGTCTTATTTATTACTGTTACACTAATTTATAACAACACTTGCAACTAATTTATGAAAAATGTATAACTATGTCGCCTGGACTATCGCGTTCTACTGGCCCTCTGGTGGAGGCTCTTGGGTATTAATTTGAAATTGGCGAATTCTAGAGTAATCCCGGGCAGTATCGAAGTTTTCTATAGATGTCGATCGATGCTTCTCGGACGCTTCCGATGTCGGCCGACCATTCTCGATGATGCCTTAATCCTCACCGCTCTTCATGGATGGTAGCGTAACTCTAGTTGCCTAAGCGACGATATTGCAAGAGCGTCTCGTCGTTACGAGGGCGTTACAATACATTTACTTATCAGAGTTGGGGTATCGAAATGTTCGATATAAGAAATAGGGAGAAAATATTCGTTAGTGTATTGTAACGGAAACACCTGTTTTACTGTCCAAATACTAATTTATTACTTCAACTCTAATTTATAACACTTGTAACTAGTTTATCTACAAATGTATTACTATGTCGACTGGACTATAGCGTTGACTCATTCATCGATAATCAAATCCAAGCGAATAACCAAAATTTCTGTGTTATGTACCGCGGTTATAATATGGTTTAAGATGACACACGGGTTGATGACGTCGGTTTCTCAAATCGCTTGAACGCGTTGGTTTTAACCGCGGTTTTGTTGCAAGTTGTTTATTTTAGAAAAGCGCGTATATAATTTCTGATTATTTTTATTATCACTTAATAATCGGTGCTTTTTCGTCTACAACAGTGTATGGAAAGTTTTAAAAAGAAACCTTTCATAATACTAATGGGAGAAATATGTTTTCTTTTTCAGAAAATATTTTTTAATGATGGAACCATGGCTTTGTAGCTATGATAACTTTAAATTCTCTAAACTTTTCCGCAGGTCAAAGAAAACATTTATTTATTTAGCAGAAATGATGGGAAAAATCGATGAAAAAAGATATTAGCAAAACCGTAGACAGGTGGTCATTATCCAGTGAGTTTATATAGCTACACACGATACTTTGTTAAGCATAGGAACTAGATTTAAAGTGTCCCCAACAACAGTAATGAGTATAACTAATAAGGTGCTCTACTTTATGCTACAACTGAAGTTTCCCAAAAATGAACCCAACTTACAACAAAAATATCCAATACCCGGGAAAATTCTAACTTGTCACATTTCAAATAATAACCAGAAATATAAAACTACTCGTGAGTTGGGTAAATACCACAATTTTGCGGTGATAACTATGACATATAACAGCTGAATCATGACGTCACGGATCTTTTAACCAAACTGATAACCACACTGGCTTGAACGAATCGGTAAATACCAATCCAAAATGGTAAATACCATTTTCATTTGGTTATTCGCTTGAATTTGATTGTTGTCCGTGGACTCGACTGCTCTCATTTCACCGTCACGCCCATATATTTTGAAGTCGATCAATCCAGATCTCCAGAAATTCGCGCAATATTTCTCGCGCTCCCGATGGCAACCGAACCCTCTCGATCACTCACACACGTGAACGCGATCACTCTCGAAGCTTCTCCAGCACGCTGCAAGCTTCGATACACGATGGTGTAACTCTGGTTGCCAAATTTTTTTACGACGGCGTTACAGTATAAAAAGAGGGTCTCCTAAGCAATGTCGCCAATATGAGGAATAAGTTACGATTTGCGGAACTTTACGTGGAGGAACTTCTTCGGAACCTAAATTTTAAAGCAACTTTTCGGAACTTTTTGGAAAGAAGGGTTTTATTTCGGATGTTTTTTTAAAACTTAATCATTTTCTAATATTTGTTGGAAGTTGAACAGTTTCGATTTGAAACTAAAACAGTTCAACACCTGAGAAGTCTCCCTGTCTAACTTTGTGTCATGTTAAATGACTGAAATGGATACTTTGGTCACTTGGGTGAGTTGATATCAATAAAATCGTGTAAACTTTATTAAATAGTAAAAAATAAAGATCATCAATCACAACTCGACATCTATTTTCCTGTTCGTCTAATTATGCGAGCGGCAAAAGGCGAATTGTAAATCAGTTTGACCGTTTCATTTTTTGTTCATGAAATACTTTAGATTTTCAACTAGCAGTCTAGGCCCGTGAGGAGGGGGTAATGGGTGGAAAAAAAATCGTGTGACATTTGTGCATGATAAATCGGAACTCTTGGCAACCTCGCTCGAAACTTTTGCAACTGAAGTGTTGGTAACACTACTCACACGCTAGAGGTGATATCACATGAATGACAATAATGGATCTACCAAAGCTTATACAATCATTCGTATTTTGAAAATGAATGATTGTCAAAGATAGAAAGGAGTCAATCTACTTGACTCAATTTGTTTCAGGGGCAACCTGGTGGTGGCTATCGACCTCTTCAACAAAGCTATAGCTCTGGCTAGGTCAGAAATAGAAATGGTCCATCTCTTTTCTCTAAGAGATGCTGCTTCGTCCCAACTGAAGATCGCGAACAGACTAGAAATCGGTCCAAATCTGCTGAAACTGGTTTCATAAGCTCCTTGTATGTTATTAGATGTTATGTACTGAAATTATTGTGAGGTATTGTGAACTGGGCATTCCTAAATTCCAAAAAGTGTCATTCCATGTGACGTAGTACACTCGAATCTAATGATCACTCTTGATCTTAGAAAAGATATAGTGATTTTTATCGACTTTTAATAGATGACGGGGTGGTAGTTTTTGTTCTGTCTCTTCACAGGGTTGAAATGATAATGGAGACTTCAAGTAACAGGAGGGGTGCAGAAATATTATACTTTTGACTGTTTTTCTAGCATGTTTCGATTCAGTATCATTACATGGAATTGGCTCAAACACAGGACGCATATAAGTAGCTTTTTGCAATACGAAGACTGGCGTCTTGGTTTTTCTTGTGTGAAATATATTTTGTAATAAAATGTTTTAGTAAACTATTTATTTTGTAGTCACTTTGTTTATGTACCATTCCGATTGGGATTTTGTTGGTTGAATTACGATCGTTTATGACTGATTGTTTATTCGCATGTTATGTTCCTAGATTTGATAATCCGTTCACGCTGCACAGTTTTTACAATGTTACATAGATAATTGCAGTTGTATGTTTCCAGAATGTTGTACATAAGTGTACAATGTAGTTGTTTTTTGCAGAAGGCAATATTTTCCTGTTTAAATAAATGTTTTATTGTATTCCCTGTTTCGATTCCCCATCTTTGAATTCGTTTGAGAATCGTGTGAATGAATCTGCGTTATATGCAAAATTGGCAGAAAGCACGAGTTCTAAAAAAAATACCTCTCGCGGGTTCCGTTATCCTGATACAAAAGATTTAGAGGTTGAAAATCAATTTGCAGCAGTAAACATTTGCTACCAGGGTCGCAGAAACGCGAGGAGGTACAGAAAAGGCTTCTGATATTATTACTATAGAACAGAAACTTGTGGCAGTACTTGAGCATTCCAGAATGGAAAAAATAACGCGAGAAAACTGAAAAGTGGTCTAGTGTTCCGACATCATCGCTGCCGTCACGGAAAACTATATGAAAAAGGGGAATATCAAAAAGTGGATGATGCTTTATATCTGTGGTCTACACAGAATCGAGAACGTGGAATTCCAATTTCCGGACCCATTCTAAAGCAAAGGCAGTCAACTTAAGTGATGGAAAAAACGACACGGTTTAAGAGAATTAACTTTGCGGAGAAAAGTTAACTTCCGATAAGTCCGCTGCATTAAAATTTGGAGAACATCTGAAAAAATTAATGAAGCAGTATGGTTTAAATCCAGAACAAATTTATAACTGCGACGAAACGTGCCTAAACTATAAAATGTTACCGGCGAAAAGTTTAGCTCCAAAACAAGAATCTAGAGCTCCTGGTTACAAACGCAGTAAAGAACGTGTGAATATCCTTGCTTGTAGCAATGCTTTTTTTTATATATATATATCGAAACAGCCGCGCAGGCAGAAGCCTAAATGCCGGAACACCGCGGCTGCTATGATGATCCCAAAGACATTTTGTTAATACGATTTTTGAACTGCCTAAGGTTAGTAGAACTGGGAAAAGCTTCCTCCAATAGATTGTTCCACAATCTAGACACCCTCGGGACAAAGGAGCGGTCGTATCGGCCAGTTCTGGATGTACGTAGCTTGACACGGTTAGGATGGGACGCCGAAGTCAGGCGGGTCTGTCTGGCAGGCACATCGCGCGGCGGCATCATGGAAGAGAGCTCTGAGGAGCAAAGCCCGTTGGTATAGCGATAGAAAAGAGCTAGATCGCCGACGACCCGCCGGTGCGAAAGAGTCCCGAGACTGTCTGTTAGAGAAGAGTCATCGATCAGTCGGACCGCCCTCCTCTGGACAGCACCGAGTATGGACAATGTAGTCGGGGCGGCAGCACCCCAAATGTGTGAGCAATACTCGAGGCTAGGCCTTATCTGGGCCTTGTATAGAGTGAGAAGGTCATGCGGAGAAAAGTACTTCTTAGCCCTAAACAAATAGCCTAGCTTTTTCCCAGCAGCTGCAGCTATTGAAGAGATGTGTTCGTGCCAGATCAGGTCCTCGGTGATCTGGACTCCGACCAGCCGAAATGAATGGCTCTTTGGTAGAACTCGACCGTCCATCGAAACTGTATGAGCGCTAGGACGCTTTTTGTTCGTCAAAGTACAGTACTGTGTTTTGGAAGCATTGAACTGTACAAGATTGTTGCGTCCCCAAGCAGTGATAGCCTCCAGGTCTCTTGTCAGAGAAGAAGTCGTCGCTAGTCTTCTTTTTTCCAGCTCAGCGGCAGAGATCGGCTTGTCACTCTGAATTCCTGCATGTAGAGTGCTGTCATCAGCGAAGCTGTGGATTGGGTTGATCGTGCAGGAAAGGAGGTCGTTGATATGTAAGAGAAACAGTGTTGGAGCCAAGACCGATCCCTGGGGAACACCCGCGTTGACGTTGTGGGATGAAGAAGAGAATCCGTCAATTACGACGGATATCTTGCGGCCAGAGATAAAGTCAGCCACCCATCTGCAAAGCTTTTCTGGGAGGCCGTAGGATGGAAGTTTGCTTAAGAGGGCAGCGTGCCACAGCTGATTGAACGCTTTCGTGATGTCAAGAGCAACGACATGAGCCTCACCATGAGACTGGATGAGTTTACTCCACAGTTGCGTGACGTAAGCTAGGAGGTCCCCTGTGGATCGTTGGTGCCGAAAACCGTACTGCCTGTCGCTAATCAAGCTGTGACGTTCGAGATAGTCCAGAAGCTCGCGATTTATGCACCTCTCCATCACTTTACTTATAACAGAAAGCAGAGCTATAGGCCTGTAGTTGTAAGGGTCGGTCTTAGATCCTTTTTTTGGGACGGGCTGTACATGAGCAAATTTCCAGTTTTCTGGGAAGGTGCCGGATTCATAAGATATCTGGAAGAGACGCGAAAGAGCTGGAGCAAGCTCCGCTGCACATCTCTTCAGTACAATGGCAGGAATCAAGTCCGGACCAGAAGCTTTGTTGATGTCGAGCGACAAGAGCACTCGTCTTACGGTCTTATGCCTGAATGTTACCTCCCGCATAGTGTGGGGAACCCTTTGAATTGACGGCACTTGGGCGTTGGTGGGGACGTCCATGGTGGAGTTGGCAGCAAAGATCTTGGCTAGCACTTCCGCATTGGCCTTTTAGTCGAATACAATAGTTCCATCCTGACACGTAAGTGGTGGAAGGCTACTGTGTGAGAAGTTCTTTTCAATGTGCTTGGCCAGCGTCCAGAAAGACCGACTGCCATTGCGCTGCGACATTACCCTGTGCCTAACTTTTATATCATGCTGGTTTTTGGCATTGCGAACCGCTTTGTTATATTTGTTTCTGGACTCGACGTCGGCTTGTCTGTTCTCTACAGTGGGGTTTTGCAAGTAGGTTCTGTGGGCCTTGATCTTCTGCTGGCGAGCAGTGTCACACGATTTGTTGAACCAGCCGTTGGACCCTGGTTTAGGAACTTTCACTGTGTGAGGGATGTATTCCGACGTGGATAATTTCGGTTATTGGAGAACAGACAGTCGACGCATCCGCGTCAGTGAAACAGACATCTCTCCAAGGAAAGCTAGAGAAGAAGTCTCTGAGCCACTCCCAGTCGGCATGTCCGTAATGCCAAGTTTTGCGGCCTGTGCGAGTTTCTGCTGCCACAGCGGCTTCTGACCGAAACCTAACCTCCACAACACCGTGATCTGAGTTACCCAGGGGGGACAGGACAGCAGTGCTGTAAGGGGCAGGATGCGTGGTCAGAAAGAGATCCAGCAGGCTACTGGCGTGTGACGAGACGCGGGGGAAAAAAGTAGGGCTCGTCACCAGCTGGGTCAGCCCTTGAGTAAGAGCGAACGCTTCGACTGCACGACCTGCTGCATCGGTCTTATTTGAGCCCAACCAAAGCTCGTTATGGGCATTGAAATCACCGAGAAGAACTACCTCTGAAGCGGGGTGATTGATGTTCAGGAAGTCGATCTGGACGGCGAGGTATTCGAGTAGGTCATCCCAGTTATGGTTCGAGGGAGAGCGATAAAGGCAGCAAATAAATTTGGGTGATGTTTTGGAGTTGAGGCGAAGCCACAGAATGTCCTTCCGGTCTGATTCCAAAGAAAGATCCCTGGAGCAGGAAAGACTGCTGCGGACAAAAGCCACAACTCCCCCGTTCTTTCTCAGATTGGAGTGCACCTCGTAGTTTAGGAAGTTGAGATGGTTAATCGGTGCAGTCTCTGAGATTTTTGTCTCCGCCAAGAAAAGCACGGCGGACCGATTGGATCGCAGGTAGTGATGAACAGCATCAATGTTGCTGTTGATCCCGCAGATGTTCGAAAAACAAATTTTATCTTCGATGTTGTTCCCTCGAGCCCACCCTCCACCCGGACATTCCGAGAGTGGGGTGAGTTTACGTCCGGAGTTTTTAGTGCTCGAGGGATCCATCATCATTAATTTCTTTGTTTTGGTAGATAACCGACTGCATAGCTTAGGTGTGGAAACATGCGGACATTTATAAGACACCCTGGGAAAAGCTAGCGGGTGGTACTGCCTCGGTCGACTGGTCCTTGTCTACCACCTTCTTTTTACGTGTTAGTGATGTTAAATAGACCTAAAGTGGCCCGTTGGCAGACTTGTACCGCCACCCGGCAATCGGTACTGAGGTATTCCTTAACGCGTGCACAATCACTTGGACGGGAAGAAGTTGTATACTGGATACAACAACTTCCGGAACAAGCATTTGCCACGGCCCTCGCTCAGTAGGGTCCGGTACACACAAACTTCCTTTGTTGCTAATCGGAAAATCAGCTAAACCAAGAGCATTTAAACACGTCCGTTCCAACGCTCTTTCAGTGTGATATAAAAATCAAAAAATGCCTGGTTGTTTTTGCCTCCTAATTGTCACTGATTCAGCCAATGGATCAAGGAGTTTACGTCGAAAACCAAAAAAATGCGACAGCAGCTGATGTGCTACTTATCAAACGTTGGAGGGATATTGCTACCAAAAAATAGGAACAATGCAAAACGTGTACAGTTAAAAATTACTTCCTTTGTTACTAAATACTCGTAAATATGTATGTTTGAATCCACATGTTTATATTTTATGTAACTTTAGGTATACTCGCTTAACACACGCATTTACTGTTTTCAATAAAAGCATTATGCATCTAAATATTTATTTCCGTTTTATCCGAAAGCACTTGGGTCCACATTATTTCGGATACTCGGAGTTCTACTGTAATCAGGAAAAAGTATCTCGCCGCTTCTGTTATCCTGATACAGCATTTTTAATTGTGAACTTGCCAGCTTATTTCGTCGATTTAAAGCAGTTGGTATTGGCTATGAGGATCACAGGAACGCGAGGAGGTATAGTTGTGTGCCAAATCCGCACGACGTCATCGACTACAAGATTTGCAGTTCATTTAACAAACAAAAGCAGATCTTCTCGCCGCTTCTGTTACCCTATTAAAGAACAAGTCTCGTTATCAGGATCTCAAAAATGTGTGGAAAATGTAGACTGCTCCTTATGCAAGGTTGCCGGGAAATTCGAAGATTAAATACCTCTTTCCGCTTCTGTTATCCTGATACAGAATTTTTAACGGCGAAAATCAAACATCCCACAAGTTTCGTTCATCAAATTTCACTAATAATGATTTACTATCTGGATCGCAGAAATGCGAAGAGGTATAGTAAAGACAGACCGCTCCTGATATACGATTGGCGACAAATTCAAATTGTCATGGCAAATACCACTTGTCGCTTCTGTTGCCCTGATACACAATTTTAATTATTTGAAAATCACATCCGACCAGCTTTGTTGGCCAAAATAATAAGGATTTGCTACCAGGATCGCAGAAACACGAGGTGATGCAAACGCAATCAGGAGTGAGTTTCGCTATGAAATAAAAGACGTATATCTGTTACATTTTTTATTGGCGTTTAAGATCTCTTCATTAATCTACATTTATTACAGAACGGGGCGAATTAAAATTATATAAATAATAACAAAAATGTACATATTTGGAAGGCACTTTATATACAACAAAGCTCAGTCAACCAACTCAGAATCATGTACCTTACGTAAAAAATAATTTAAAACTGATACGTTGTCCGAGCTGATTGGCCAATACAAAATGGAACAAACAGTACAAGATTTGCAGTTCATTTGACAATCAAAAGCAGATACTTCTCGCCGCTTCTGTTACCCTATTAAAGAACAAGGCTCGTTATCAGGATCTCAAAAATGTGTGGAAAAGGCAGTCTGCGCCTTATGCAAGGCTGCCGGGAAATTCGAAGATTAAATACCTCTTTCCGCTTCTGTTATCCTGATACAGAATTTTTAACGACGAAAAGCGCACATCCGACAAGCTTCGTTCATCAAATTCCAGTAATAGTGATTTACTATCTGGATCGCAGAAATACGAAGAGGTATAGAAAAGACCGACCGCTCCTGATATACGATTGGCGATACATTCAAATTCTCATGGAAAATACCTCGTGTCGCTTCTGTTGCCCTGATACACAATTTTGATTTTTTTGAAAATCACACACCCGACCAGCTTTGTTGGCAAAAATAATAAGGATTTGCTACCAGGATCGCAGAAACACGAGGAGATGAAAAGGCAATCAGGAGTGAGGGTCCCTATGAAATAAAAGACGTATATCTGTTACATTTTTTATTGGCGATTAATATCTCTTCATTAATCTACATTTATTACAGGACGGTGCGAATTAAAATTATATAAATAATAACAAAAATGTACATATTTGGAAGGCACTTTATAAACAACAAAGCATCAGTCAACCAACTCGGAATCATGTATCTTACGTATAAAAATAATTTAAAACAGATACGTTGTCCGAGCTGATTGGCCAATACAAAATGGAACAAACAGTACAAGATTTGCAGTTCATTTGACAATCAAAAGCAGATACTTCTCGCAGCTTCTGTTACCCTATTAAATAACAAGGCTCGTTATCAGGATCTCAAAAATGTGTGGAAAAGGCAGTCTGCTCCGTATGCAAGGTTGCCGGGAAATTCGAAGATTAAATACCTCTTTCCGCTTCTGTTATCCTGATACAGAATTTTTAACGACGAAAAGCGCACATCCGACAAGCTTCGTTCACCTAATTTCAGTAATAGTGATTTACTATCTAGATCGCAGAAATGCGAAGAGGTGTAGAAAAGACAGACCGCTCCTGATATATGATTGGCGACAAATTCAAATTCTCATGGCAAATACCTCTTGTCGCTTCTGTTGCCCTGATACACAATTTTAATTTTTTGATAATCACACACCCGACCAGCTTTGTTGGCCAAAATAATAAGGATTTGCTACCAGGATCGCAGAATCACGAGGAGATGAAAACCCAATCAGGAGAGAGGGTCGCTATGAAATAAAAGACGTATATCTGTTACATTTTTTATTGGCGATTAATATCTCTTCATTGATCTACATTTATTACAGGACGGTGCGAACTAAAATTATATAAATAATAACAAAATGTACATATTTGGAAGGCACTTTATAAACAACAAAGCATCAGTCAACCAACTCGGAATCATGTATCTTACGTATAAAAATAATTTAAAACAGATACGTTGTCGGAGCTGATTGGCCAATACAAAATGGAACAAACAGTACAAGATTTGCAGTTCATTTGACAATCAAAAGCGGATACTTCTCGCAGCTTCTGTTACCCTATTAAAGAACAAGGCTCGTTATCAGGATCTCAAAAATGTGTAGAAAATGCAGTCTGCTCCTTATGTAAGGTTGCCGGGAAATTCGAAGATTAAATACCTCTTTCCGCTTCTGTTATCCTGATACAGAATTTTTAACGACGAAAATCACACATCCGACAAGCTTCGTTCATCAAATTTCAGTAATAGTGATTTATTATCTGGATCGCAGAAATGCGAAGAGGTATAGAAAAGATAGACCGCTCCTGATATACGATTGGAGACAAATTCAAATTATCATGGCAAATACCTCTTGTCGCTTCTGTTGCCTTGATACACAATTTTAATTTTTTGAAAATCACACATCCGACCAGCCTTGTTGGCAAAAATAATAAGGATTTGCTACCAGGATCGCAGAAACACGAGGAGATGAAAACGCAATCAGGAGTGAGGGTCGCTATGAAATAAAAGACGTATATCTGTTACATTTTTTATTGGCGATTAATATCTCTTCATTAATCTACATTTATTACAGGACCGTGCGAATTAAAATTATATAAATAATAACAAAAATGTACATATTTGGAAGGCACTTTATAAACAACAAAGCATCAGTCAACCAACTCGGAATCATGTATCTTACGTATAAAAATAATTTAAAACAGATACGTTATCCGAGCTGATTGGCCAATACAGAATGGAACAAACAGTACAAGATTTGCAGTTCATTTGACAATCAAAAGCAGATACTTCTCGCAGCTTCTGTTACCCTATTAAAGAACAAGGCTCGTTATCAGGACCTCAAAAATGTGTGGAAAAGGCAGTCTGCTCCTTATGCAAGGTTGCCGGGAAATTCGAAGATTAAATACCTGTTTCCGCTTCTGTTATCCTGATACAGAATTTTTAACGACGAAAATTGCACATCCGACAAGCTTCGATCATCAAATTTCAGTCATAGTGATTTACTATCTGGATCGCAGAAATGCGAAGAGGTATAGAAAAGACAGACCGCTCCTGATAAACGATTGGCGATAAATTCAAATTCTCATGGAAAATACCTCTTGTCGCTTCTGTTGCCCTGATACACAATTTTGATTTTTTGAAAATCACGCACCAGACCAGCTTTGTTGGCAAAAATAATAAGGATTTGCTACCAGGATCGCAGAAACACGAGGAGATGAAAACGCAATCAGGAGTGAGGGCCACTATAAAATAAAAGACGTATATCTGTTACATTTTTTATTGGCGATTAATATCTCTTCATTAATCATTAATCTACATTTATTACATGACCGTGCGAATTAAAATTATATAGATAATAACAAAATGTACATATTTGGAAGGCACTTTATAAACAACAAAGCATCAGTCAAAAAACTCGGAATCATGGATCTTACGTATAAAAATAATTTAAAACAGATACGTTGTCCGAGCTGATTGGCCAATACAAAATGGAACAAACAGTACAAGATTTGCAGTTCATTTGACAATCAAAAGCAGATACTTCTCGCAGCTTCTGTTACCCTATTAAAGAACAAGGCTCGTTATCAGGATCTCAAAAATATGTGGAAAAGGCAGTCTGCTCCTTATGCATGGTTGCCGGGAAATTCGAAGATTAAATACCTGTTTCCGCTTCTGTTATCCTGATACAGAATTTTTAACGACGAAAATCGCACATCCGGCAAGCTTCGATCATCAAATTTCAGTCATAGTGATTTACTATCTGGATCGCAGAAATGCGAAGAGGTATAGAAAAGACAGACCGCTCCTGATATACGATTGGCGATAAATTCAAATTCTCATGGAAAATACCTCTTGTCGCTGCTGTTGCCCTGATACACAATTTTAATTTTTTGAAAACCACACATCCGACCAGCTTTGTTGGCAAAAATAATAAGGATTTGCTACCAGGATCGCAGAAACACGAGGAGATGAAAACGCAATCAGGAGTGAGGGTCGCTATGAAATAAAAGACGATCTGTTACATTTTTTATTGGCGATTAATATCTCTTCATTAATCTACACGAGGAGATGAAAACGCAATCAGGAGTGAGGGTCGCTATGAAATAAAAGACGTATATCTGTTACATTTTTTATTGGCGATTAATATCTCTTCATTAATCTACATTTGTTACAGGACCGTGCGAATTAAAATTAAATAAATAATAACAAAAATGTACATATTTGGAAGGCACTTTATAAACAACAAAGCATCAGTCAACCAACTCGGAATCATGTATCTTACGTATAAAAATAATTTAAAACAGATACGTTATCCGAGCTGATTGGCCAATACAAAATGGAACAAACAGTACAAGATATGCAGTTCATTTGACAATCAAAAGCAGATACTTCTCACAGCTTCTGTTACCCTATTAAAGAACAAGGCTCGTTATCAGGATCTCAAAAATGTGTGGAAAAGTCAGTCTGCTCCTTATGCAAGGTTGCCGGGAAATTCGAAGATTAAATACCTCTTTCCGCTTCTGTTATCCTGATACAGAATTTTTAACGACGAAAAGCGCACATCCGACAAGCTTCGTTCACCAAATTTCAGTAATAGTGATTTACTATCTGGATCGCAGAAATGCGAAGAGGTATAGAAAAGATAGACCGCTCCTGATATACGATTGGCGATAAATTCAAATTCTCATGACAAATACCTCTTGTCGCTTCTGTTGCCCTGATACACAATTTTAATTTTCTGAAAATCACACATCCGACCAGCTTTGTTGGCCAAAATAATAAGGATTTGCTACCAGGATCGCAGAAACACGAGGAGATGAAGAAAACTCAATCAGGATTGAGGGTAGCTATGAAATAAAAGACGTATATCTGTTACATTTTTTATTGGCGATTAATATCTCTTCATTAATCTACATTTATTACAGGACGGTGCGAATTAAAATTATATAAATAATAACAAAAATGTACATATTTGGAAGGCACTTTATAAACAACAAAGCATCAGTCAACCAACTCAGAATCATGTATCTTACGTATAAAAATAATTTAAAACAGATACGTTGTCCGAGCTGATTGGCCAATACAAAATGGAACAAATAAATAAAATTTTAAAATATACAAAAAAACTTTGTACATATAACAATAAAAGAGACATTGTATTGGTCGCTTTGTAAAAAAATATGTTTCTTAAAAGTGACTCTGGCAAAATGACTGTATCCTATATCAGGATCACCTCAGTATATGGGTGAATCAATTTTGACCACAGGATTTAAAAACATACTCATTTTTTTTTAGGATACAATTGAATCATTACTTGAACATAAATAAATGCGGTGAAATCCCAATTCTGTAAATGGAAAATGATATAAAAAGATAAATAAAAAGCTTAACAAAATGCTTGCAACATAAATACATATGATGCCTATTCGCACTCAATAGGGACAAATCACTACATTATCAATGGATTTTACAAATAAAAAATAATGGTGTGATTAGGATACCAATAATGCATGATATGACATAAGTGATTTAGACATGTTTACAATATCATTGCCTTTCCATTTTATTAACACTGTTCAGAAGCCATCAGTGCAGATGCACGAAACATAAAAGTGACAGATGTATTTATAAATAATCACCAAGATTGCTTCTCGTACTAAGCAATAAGTTAGCAAAAAATCATATTTTAAAGCAGTAGAAATTTATAAAAGTGTTCTGTGCGAAAATCGGACGGCGACAGGGGTAGCATTTTAATTTGAAGTGTTGTTATTTGTTAAAATAACCCCCTGAGTCAGGTTTGACTTATAGTCATTGATAAAAATTACACTTTCATTTAGTTCTGTCTTTTCTAATGTACATGGTGATTCAGAGAAATATGGCAATGTTTCTAGGGTAGAAAACACATTTAAAAATAACAAAAGAGTCCCATTACCAAGGTACGTTTACGCAGTAAATTTCTGACATGAATATTTTTTTATAGCGAAACAGCCGCGCAGGCAGAAGCCTAAAACCAGGGCATCGCGGCTGCTATGAGGAGCTTAAAGAAACTTTGTTAACTCCATTTTTGAAGTACCTAAGGTTAGTAGAACTAGGAAAAGCCTCATCAGGTAGATTGTTCCACAATCTCGGTACCCTAGGGATAAAGGAACGGTCGTACACGCTAGTTCTGGATGCATGACGTTCGGCAAGGTTGGGATGGACAGCAGAAATCAACCGTGTCTGTCTGACAGGCACATTGCGCGGCAGCATCAGGGAAGGGAGCAAAGCCCGTTGTTATAGCGGTAGAAGAGAGCCAGAAGGCTATGGCGACAAAGGTTTACTTTCCTAAATACATTACATACAATTTTCAATGTCATAATGATTTTACCACAAATCTTCAACCCAATATTTCTAAACCTAGGTCAAAACAAAAATTTCTCAATAGAGGCGATTTATGTTAAATTGAAAATGATAATGAGAATGTTTCAAAAAGACCAGCGGCGTAGAAAATAATGTTCATTTTTCTTCTGTAGGGATAGATTAAAATCTCCCAATTTCTACGCCACTGGTGTAGCCCCAGTCAGGAAAATTTTGGTGCCTATATATTGACTATGATGTCACATTTTAAGTCAATATTTTAGTGCAGTTAGGAAATATGTTTTCATTTGGAAATTATAATTTCAAAACCCTATATCTCGCGTAAAGGGGCACTTTATGAACCCATATTTTTACTTTTTTCATTCTACTTTTTTTTTCTTATACTCCAACTACCACGAAGGCCTAAGGCCTAAGCACCCTTTGGGTACCGTGGGGCTATAGGGGGATACATGGGAAAAGGGGGTACTAGAAATATTGCCAGGTTTTTCTGAATAATCCTGTACAAATGAGATCAAGATCACTTGAATTAAAACATGATGCTCCCCACTACCACTGTGCTACTTGCTACTCCTGAGGTCAGCACGAGATCCTAGCAGCACGACGGCGGCATGTTGATTACTCGGAACATTTTTATAAACTTAGTAAATGCAAAAAATTCATAGAAAAATTCGAATACGCAGCGTTGTAAATTAAGAAACTACCATGAGCGGTTTCACAAAATTTTAGTGAGTGAACGTTTTGGCACGATCTAGTATTCCTCCCTTATATTTCATAAATCTACACCCCCAATGCTTCGAACATTAGACATTTAAAGCTGTTTCATTGTAAATATTTTGTACAATAATATCATTGTTAGTTCTACATAAAGCTCATGTTTACATAGACACATTACAAATTGTCTAAACAAATATCGGGTTTGGATTGTTTTCGCTTGTTCGATATACAGGACTTCATATATTTGCCTCTTATTGCTACGATGCTAAAATTCGTTGTGATCTACATGCCGATTGGATTATCTAAACACTCGAACGGTAGCTACTTTTTACGGTGAACTTCTATCGAACAACAATTCATGACTAGAGTCTAGATTCTTCAAGGTACTGAAACGCATAAGCCTAGATGGTCCAAACGCAGTTTATATTTGGAGAAGTATAGATGAGAAAGAACGTACTATAACAGTTTAAATTGAATAATGATATAAAACAGTGTTCGAATTTAAAAATGTGTCAAGGTGAAATTAAAAAATGTATAGTGATGCAATTTTAATAGTCAAGAATGTAAAATTACAGAAAATTGCTCAAATGTGTAAACGAATAATTATACAAAACTGGTGTATGGCTAGGCTAAATAATTTTAATATATACATCTGGATTTGAACTGATATCCATTATGAGTTGTTCTCTTGGGGATTTTCACCGTAAAAAGTATGTTTGGCTTCCTGCCTTTCATTACTTTGTATACAACTATGCTTCTACTTCTTACTTTTTGGTATAAAGTGGTTTAGAAATCCTATAAAATGCTTAAGAAAACAAATCGATATAAATGATCTGCTGTCGGCTAGGCTACGTGGTATATGCATGTTCTAATATCTAATTTTTCTACGAGTATTTAGAGGTGCTCAAAAATATATCGGTTATATTCAACACTGACATTAGATATATATGTATCATTTTAAAGCTACGTTAACACATTTAGTGGGATATTGAAGCACATCACATCTGTCAAAATTGCACTAAGCAAACTGAATCTCCGATTAACCGAACTGAATCTTGTCATACACAGTTTTTGTTGTTTCTGTCATGATCATTTTTCTTTTCTTAGTTACGTAAAACATTAAATTTTGTAATATCGAAGGTTTTTGAATCCTAAATAAGACAAATCCATGTCACTCATTGGCGCTGGTCTGACTGTAGGCATCTTTGTCAGTGACAAAGCGATGGCAAAATGTTTGAAAACAGTTGAGCAAAAAACAAAGAAATTAGAATGTCTCCAAACTTTTGTATAGTTCAGGCCTGGTAATTTTAGGCATAATCAATAAACAAGATACTTATCACTTCAGAAAGTAGTCGAATCAATTTATCAGATTATTATGAATCTGGAAATATGTTAGCTCATTTTTATGTTGTAAATGTCAGTAATGGTTTAATTGATCAGTTTAATCCAAGCATTTTTTAGTCAATCACGTATTCAATTTACGAGTGCATCGGTCCTACACATACCTACACATTTCAAAAGTCGGGCGATATCATTTCATCTTCAAATTTGATGCTTTCTTAAGTCATGCATAGGCTGGGAACACTATATCCTGTATACCGAAAAATTAAATTCGTTTTCGGTTTTGTGTTTTTCTCTAATATTTTTGTTCTGTTTGGTTTCATCATTCAATCCGATATTTTATGTTATTAGGCGTCAAGTTTACAGACACAAAATAAAAAGCGCTTTAGACTGAGGTAGTGATCTCACGCAGTATTCCCAGCTTATGCATATTCCACACAAAATCTTTCGTGCAAGTTATTCAATAATACAAGTGAATATGTATATAAGTTGTATGAAAATCTGTAAATATAAAGGTCTTATGATTTATCGGTGATGTGAATTTTTAGCTGTAGTAGAGCCCGGTTGATACAGTCTGCGTACTTTAAATATATCACAGATCTTTCAAGGTAGTGGATTTTATTGTTATTTTAAGCCGATAGTCTGCGACGCAGTGAGGTATCTGGAAATCCTGCGATTACGTCTGGGTGCCAAATTAGATGCTTTAACAAGATTTTTTTTAACAAATTATGCTTTTTCTCAATTTTGTTGAATGATAGATCCGAGCCTGACTGAATGAAAATGAGGAATAATTGTGCAAGAATTTATTATATTCCAAACCAGAGTATTTATTTCTATGATACCCTACGTCCATTTTAAGAGCGATATTTTTACTATGATGTGTGATACATATACATTTGCAGCTAAAATATCTGTACGATCAGTCATGTTAAAATTCTTTGTTCGATATCTTTGGGTTATTGAAAAAAGCTATAAAATAGTCTGTAAAAACACCAATGCTGTATATCCATATAAAACACTATTTTGTTGATCTATAAAAGCCTACAATACAATAAATTTGCCCAAGTTGTCCGCTAAAAGGTTTTTAAAAATAATAGTTTACGAATAAGCTCTGTTATCTAGTTAAAATTGCTAGTCGGCCCCACGAAAATATTGGCATTGTACAATAACGGCTTGGAGCGCTAGTATCGCTAGGAAAAGGCATCTCACAGACTGGCAAAGTATGTTGGGTTATGTAAAAAGCAAAATAAAACTGTCATTTTAATGGAAGTCAGAACTACACTTGCAACTTATTAAATAAGTTTAGTTTCTCTCCAAAAATTACACAAAACACGTTTTATTTTTGAATTCGGACAATTTTGGGCAAGTCAAACTGAAGATGTTAAAATATCGGAAAGAGTGTCTTATTTTTGGACACCATTTGTTTCAGGCTGTGACACGTACCGCAGAATTTTTAGATAAATTTGAGCCTCTAGTAGAATAAAATCGGTACATCCACTAAAATTGTGTAGATTATTATTTATTCGTTACACTGCCACTTTATTTCAGCATTTTACATAACTTCACTTGTCACTTCCTCCGTGTCGAGGTGCGAGACTAGCGCTCCTAATGGCCAGTGTATAACGCCAATTGAACATCTATTCTATTATATTGTCATTATTTATAAATAGTTAAAGCGACATATTTTAAATATCTTTCTAGAACACTGTACATTCAGCATTGAGTAGAATCGACCATCGAACAGGGACAATCACTATCCTTATTTTACACTTCAAACCCCTCCACTGAAAAATAGTACACTGATTCTATCAAAAGTAACCTTAAATACTCATTTTGGCGGTATATTATCTGCCAGCAAAAGAATGCAAGAAATAAAACGGTGAGAGGTGCCGCAGAAACCGCTAGGTGTTACCGTATAGTCAAAGAAACTGTTCTCGAGAAAGGTGGTTAAATAAAAAAAATTACAGCTAAGGAACTACCACGTGTAAGGTAATAAGAAAGGCGAATCAAAAAAGGCTACCCTGTCCCTGGAGATATTTGATAGTATTCCTTTTCAAGTAACAAGATGAACTAAACACAATAAACGGGACTCGGGGAATGACTATACGCTCTCTTCTAAAAGTTACAAATGACCAAATTGGTGCACAATCCGCAGCATCAAGATATATTGACTAAAATGAAACGACTAGTAGAAATTTTCAATTAACACTTGTGAGCACTTACCCCACCCATGGATGAAGGCTTTCAATAATCATGTTATTATCACAGTATTGCAAATTGTAGGCTATGTTTGGTCCCAGTGTTCAAAAAACACGACGGAAGTTTTTTTTTTTTTAGAATACACACACGTTCAAGTGCCACTATGGTTTGAAGCATTTTCATTGCATGTGAAGCTCAATAGGATGCGTTACCGTCTACGAAGAATTTTCTTCTTATATTAGTCAGCATTTTTAGTATACGTTTATACCAAAGATGCCTCACTGCGATATCTTAATGCCTTGCACGTCCGCTGCAATACTTCGACAATTAGGATGGTCATAAGTATTCACCGCCTTGCCCAGAGAGAGACTTGAAATATTTACAAAAAGAGTGTTCTAACAACAATCGGTGTATGTTTAGATGCCATGTTGCCAAGAATCATCTAGCCCCCAGGTGGCCCATGGTATCCACTGCTAGACCAAATGTTTATTACGATAACAGAATCATACTTTTGTAAACAATTTAGGTGTTTTTTTCTGTCAGGTCTGGTTGCGCAGATACCAGACAGCCAATGAGAAAAAAGGGAATAGAGAAAGGAAGGGAGAATGAGGTGCGTCAACTTTTAGGGATGCCTTAGCATTGTATTGTATTGAGAAATTTCAAATTGATCCTAAAATTAATTGCGTTTATTTAAACATCAGACGGGGCACTGCTACGTTTTTTAGTATATATATAGCCTGCGTTTTCGAATGATAAATGTTGATCAACCACCGATCCGTCCATTCTAATAACTCGTCCACCGCACTTTGCAGCCGTGAAAAAGTGTAATGTACTGAAAGGCACCGTAGTGACCGAAACGTATACTACATTAAAAAATAATCTCAAATGTATGTGGTTCCATTGGCCAGACAAGCATGTGGGATTATGTAACCAGTGGTTTATCATGTAGCTTCACTCAAATTGCCTTGTCTTAATATTTTTTAACGAGAGTGTTCTCAGGCGAAATTCTGCCTTTTACGCGGTTTGTTCGGAAAATATGCATGAAAAATTCGTGGCGTTGTGGAGGGGCCCGGTGGTTCCCTCTCTCTATGCAATCCCATCTATGCTCAGTTCGAGCCGGAGCGCTCTGCGAGTCAGTAGGATTTACGAGTGCTTGTTGAAAGTAACACTTTTTTTACCTGCCATCTACATGGGGCTCTCTCAAAAGTGGAAACGGCGTTGACAGAAATAGAAATGCATCATGTCTCAGGGGGAGTAATTTTAAGGAGACCATACTGAAATACTTGAACAATTGTATCCATTGCAATTGTCAAAGCATCTAAACTGATTTCAGCTTAACCATGGTGAAGATGTCTAGCGTATCGTGAGCTGTAATAATCGTCACATTCTTTGAAGACACATTTCTTTTTCAACAATGAACCACGTATGTGCAATGCATCAAGGTATTGCAGTGAGGCAGGTTCATCATGAACGAACCGATAAATTATTATTAATATGATTTCTTATCATTTCCTATGATGTGATATAGCTACGTTACATAAATATCTCTTTGAGAAAAATATTCAGTTTTTCCTAATCATCACTTTGATGCCTCAAGTTCCCAACCCCAAATTGACAATATCCAGGCATTCAGTCCCTGTTTCGATGATCGATTGCAGCTTTTCTATAAACCAAACGTACATATCACATAGAAACATCAGGAACACAAAGAAAAGCCGGCGCCTTCTTCCTCTTTAGGAAGTACACGTTCATGTGGTCCTTACCTTTCACGTAAATCGTACCTCTCTTCTCGAATTCGTACCTGAAACAATAAAAAATAGTAAGGAAAGGAGATCGTTGATATATGAGGAACAGTGTCGGAGCTAAGACCGATCCCTGGGGAACACCCGCGTTAACATTGTCATATTTCAAAATTGTTGACATTTTAGAGTACGCCCTATAACAAACAGTGACACAGAAAACGTCGAAAATAAATTTTGTGATTTTTTGTTCAATCCTCATTCCGAAATATGTCTTTTTAACATGCTTTTATTAGCTTGGCCAGCATGCAAGTATACGTACTAGCATGCTGGCCAGAAATCTTACTATCTAATTTTAACCAAATTCAACAAGTCTGATTAAGGTGAAAATTTGCATAGGGGTCAAGGGCCAATCGCAATAATCTTGAAAAAAATCGAATTTGTAAATAATAAAAAATGAAATTTGAAATTTAGAAATTTGCAAAAAGGCAGTAAATTTAGATTGATTGTCAAACACTTAATATTCCAAAAATCGAAGGTCTTGATTGTTGTCGTTTTGAGAAATTGAGAAAATAAATTAATCATAGTTTAAAAAAAACGAAAAAACTCGCTTTAATGGAAAATCGTAACTAAAAAGTAGAAAATAATTCTCGAGCATAGGAGAGTTTGTGTTTTTTCAATACAAAGTCCCACTATCAAGTATTTGACTAATTAATTTGAAATGAAATCAATATAAAAATTGAGATATTAATAAAAAATTCAATCATAGTAAAATATTATATGTATGTGTGACTGTATTCTGTAGTTTGTCACCAATAACTACTGTAAAGTTTCACCGCTCTCCGCCGGGAAGACTGATTGTCCTATAACGATACTAACATCGCCGGGCATTAAAAAGTTCTCACCTGTTCTGCAAAATTTCCAGACAGTGCTCGCCAACTTGTATTTTCCCTTTCTCCCCCGTAGTGTCCATTCGCGATGCTATGTTCACAGCATCTCCCCATATGTCGTAGTATAGCTTGGTGTTGCCTATGACAGCAGCTGTCACATCCCCGAAGTTGTAGCCGATCCTCAGTTCCAGGTCGAATCCCAAAAGGTCTCTGTTGAAGTTGTCTACTACGCCTTGCATCTCGATTGCGAAATCCATCAAGGCGTACCTTGGAATGACAAATTGATAGGATTCGTATACAGTGCTGATATATCTGTAGCAGTTTTTTTTTGGGAAACAAGGAGTTGATCGTATAGACTACAAAAAATAATATCTCAGATTCGTATAACACCATAATATAAAGACAATTGAAACGCACAAGCAAAATATGTCAAATAGTGGCACGTGTTCTAAACTTACTTACAAAATTTGAGTTAATTTTGATTATCAGTTTTCAATTTATAATGTGAATTAAAAGAAAAAGTGAGTGACTCAAAATTAGAGTAACGCAGTGTCATGAAATTTCTAACAAAAAAGAGCCATCAACCGGAGACAATTCTTGACAGAATGGTTGCCGTCTATGAGGATGATGCACCATCATATTATACTGGGTGCGCCATGTATTACTTTTTTTTACCTATAAGTTTATGTGTTACCATGTGAGTCAAAAGTCATGTGGTATGCATAAATGAACACAACAAGGCATTTTGGTTATCCAAACTCATGAAAACGGTCGGAGTATAAAAAATACTTTTCGCAAACTTCGCACTAGTTTTGGCCGACATGGACGCCCTCCAGAGCCTAGAATTCGTTGGATTGTTAATCGTTTTGAGGAAGCTGGTTCAGCTGAAGGTCGTAGACCATATCAACATGCTCGTCCAGCTGGTACTCGTGAAAACATAGCCGCAGTGAGTGAAAGTGTGCGACTAGGCACCGTTCGCAACAATTGGGAATTAGTGAGACCACTTTACGCCGGATTTTACACATTGATTTACACCTCCCTCCATACAAAATCCAACTACCACAAGAATTGAAGCCAGCAGACCATCAACAGCGGCGTGTTATTGTTAATTGGATGCTGGAAAGAGAAGACAGATTTTCGGCCAAAGTGCTCTTTTCTGATGAGGCTCATTTTCACCTCAATGGGTACGTAAATAAGCAAAATGGCAGATTCTGGGGGGCTGAAAACTGGTGGCATCGTTGGACCATTCTTCTTTGAAGATGCCGAAGAAAGGGCCATTACCGTCAACGGGGAACGTTATCGCGGCATATTAACAGACTTTGTGGCCACAATTGGATCGTATTGGTGCCGACGATCTTTGGTTTCATTAAGACGGAGCAACAGCTCACACATCTCCCCAAACAATCGCCTTATTGCACACGAAATTTCAAGACCGCATAATTTCACGAAATTCAGATGTCAGTTGGCCCCCGAGATCGTGCGATTTAACATCTCTTGACTATTTTCTTTGGGGATTTTTGAAAGGAAAAGTGTATGCGAATGGTCCCCGGAAAATTCAAGACCTAAAGCGCAATATTCGGACTGAAATTGCGGCCATACACCCGATTATTCTGAGAAAAGTCATTGAAAATTTTGATGTTCGGATGTTGGCCTGTAAACGAAGCCGCGGTGGTCGCATGACTGATGTTATTTTTCATACATGAATGGCATAAACCAACCTTAATTTATCATTAAACAAATTTTATTTCACCTCGTAAAAAGCGTGTTGATTTTTCAAATAGAAAAAAAGTAATAGATGACGCACCCGTACAATGAAATTTTGGTCGATGGGGGCATGAATTCTTATAAGACGATCCCAGAAATGGAAGACACAATACAGCAACAAATGATGAAAAAAGTATGGTATTGAATATATCGGAAACCATCTTGCACGACAATTTGAACATAAGACAGTTGACACCTGAACAAAAATTGCATAAATCGTGACGGGAAACGAGACTTGGGTGCTACAGTGGGATTCTGAAAATTTAGTGATTCTGAAAACAGACTCATAATCAGCGAGACCAAAAAATCTCAGAATATAGATTTTCAGATCACATAAAGTTTTAGGTTTCTGTAGAATCAAACAAGTAAAGTTTTTTTAGCTGAAAGAATATCCTTTCTATTCCCGAGCCATTATTATACTAGAGATTTAATTAAATTCTTTTTCACGGAGACCATTAGGATTTCTTGTGGTGTCCTTTAGGGGTCTGCATCTCCGTAGAGAATTCCCAATGGTCAAATAAAACGGATGACCTGCTTATTGGTGTGACCGATTTTATCATTAAATTATACTCGTAGTTCCGCAGTTATAGAAGTTTCCGCAAGATACAAAAGCAAAATTGAGAACATAAAGTACTTACAGATGTTCATATGGATCCTTCTGCTGTTGCCGCATCTTCGAATTCAACCCACTAGCCGCCATGAAAGTCGACCCGATTGTCTTTATCTTCTCCACGCATCTGAACTCCGGGTAGTTAAGCAGATCATCGAAATCCCCGATCAGTTCGTTGAGTACCCTGAGGTACTCCCGGCCCCACTCGTAACTCTCGTCGTACATTTCGTTAAAGTTGACTATGCTGGCGAATATGATGGCAACGTCTTTGAAATTTTCGGAGTATTTGGCTTCCTTTTTTAGTTGTTCTGCGACATGTTCCGGTACAATGTTGTAGATCAGGTAGTCCGCTTGGTTCTTTAATCTTTGTACTTTGTTTTTGTCTTTGTTTGCCACGAAGTTGGCGTGAAAACTGACGCGGTAACCTGCAGATACAGTTTGTAATTATTTGTGGCGCTAGCCATCTCATGTAAACGTTTATGATGCAGATCGTCAAAAATCAAGAGCAATCGCGTATCTGATTAGTTGCTTGCAAAACTGTGTTTATTCGACAAAGATGAGATATACAGGGTGTAAACGTTATGATAGTCATTATTTAAATGGGTGATAGAGCAAGAAGTTTCATATAAAATGGGGGTGAAAACGGCATTTTTTTAGAGAAAAGCGACTTTAAAGTAAAATAAAATCTGACAACGCCGCAATGCTAGACGCAAATTACGACGGAACGCAGTGTAAATAAAGATGGAGTTTGTTATTTTTAGCTCGTATGTATTATTTCATTATTTGATAATGTACTCGTAAAATGCAAACAATTTTGATACATACATTGTTTTTCTTTTTAAAACCCACACTGCACTTTTTTTGTATTTAAAGAAGGTGTTCAAAATGCCGTCCTCCACTTTACACACAAGCTTCATTACGACGAACCCAGTTTCTTCTTACTCTAGGTCCTCGAAGTTGTCCATTTATTATTTCAGCCGCATTAAAATTTTTTCCGCGAAGTTATGCTTCAGTTGCTTTTGGACCAGCCCCATAAACCATTCCTTTAAGTTCTCCCCAATACCAGAAATCCATCGGATTGAGGTCAGGAGATCTTGCTGGCCATTTTCGAGGATCAGGAGCATTTCGACCGATCCAGCGATTTGGATAATGTTCATTCAAATACTGAATGACGCCTCTAAAAATGTGTGGTGGTGCCTCGTCAGGAAGAAACCACAAATTCTGTCTTCGAAAGGGCCAATTACCTGATCGTCAAGAATAGCCGCCCAAATATTCATTTTAAAACGTTGTTAGAAATGACCTTCACGAATGGTATGATGATTTTCTTGAGCCCACGTGTGAGTATTATGGAAATTTAATATCCTGTCTCGAGTAAAAGTACATTCGTCCGTCGCCAGAATGTTTTTAAAAGAATCCGGATTTTCAATGTTTTTGTGCAAAAACCACTGACAGAACGTTAGTCCGCGAGGATAGTCTTCTGGTAACAAGGCCTGCACTCGTTGTACATGGTAGGGATGCAAATTTTCCCGTAGAATTCCATGGACTATGGTATGCGATAGTCCTACGCGGCGGCCTAATTCCCGAGTGCTGATATCTGCATTGATCTCCACGATAAGTAATTGAAAGTAATTTATCTATGCAAAACGTTAACTATCCACTGTTACCGTTTGCGATCGATTGCCGGTTCGATAAGAGTGATGAAAGACCAACGGGCTTTTGTCATGTGTGTTTTAAATATTTAATTTAATGAAACTTACTTACTTACTGACTACAAATGTTGGCTTAACTTAGAAAAACTTAATGCCATTTATTTGTTAATTACCCAATTAAAAAACGTTTTAGATTAGATTATAAAAATTAGTAAGATTGTGGTCGATATAAAGCACTTAAAATTGTAAAGTATAAAGCCATTTAGACAAAAATCTATTGACTTTTGGACCATGGGTCATATGAACTTTTTGACTTGTTTTGATCCCCCTATTACTCATTTCAATAATGACTAGCATAACGTTTACACCCTGTATAATTAAAATCAATTCTAGAACTTCATGCAAGACTTTATTCCTATATTTTAAAATAATGGCTGTTGCGACATTATTTTTTAGAAACAGCAACTCTTATTTTCACGAGAAGGTTGTAAAAACAACTCGGTAAATGACTGTACATTTTCGAGCTGATCAACCATCGAACTGAACGGTTAAGGATCAATGACAGTGAGAACAAAGGCCTACCATTTGAAATCGGACTGAAGCAATCAACAAAGGGTTGGCTCTTCACAAGGCGCGTGATTTCCTAAGCGAGTGACGCTTTCACGGATATTTATATGACTTACCTATTTCGAACTGCCTGGTCAGCATCCAGACCAGCAAGACCAACAACAGCTCATTCAGAATAAACTCTGATTTGTAGAAAAAACATTGTCTAGCATGTCTTTCATTCGCAAACGGCTCAGTAATGTTCTCCGAGTACTTCGAATCGGAGACCAAAACCTCATCGAATGTGCCGTTCGGCAAGGTGAGACCTCCGTTTTCGACCAGGCAGGGGTTCCAAATGAAAGTCAAGGTCAGCGCTATCACACATGCACTCACCTAAAAAGATTAACGGAGATTTTAGAATCGGATATAACACAAAGTGACAGGCACAAAATATGGAATTTGACCCGACCAGCTGAAGGCTATACCAGTAGCGGAGTTCCAGCACTGCTATGAGGAGTGGAAGAGCCGTCTCCAGCGCTGTGTGGCTTTAGAAGGAAGTGATTTTGAGGGTGACCATATAAAATTGTAATTATGTTAGAATATACAGCAGACGCTCGATAATGTAAACTAATTTAATCCAAGTGTGGTTCATATTATCGAAATGTTTACATTAGCGAACGTGATTTATATAATATTTGATTTATTAAAAGAAACGTTTAATACATACTATTTATAACAAAATAAACAAATATTCTAACATCGATAAGTATTTTTTTAATTAGAAGAAAAATAATTAACAATTTTTGTCTGCGTAAATTTGCGCTTAGCATTGTCTTCCAATGCCTGCGCCCGTAATTTACGAAGAACTAAAATATCCGTGTATGAAACTTTTTTTCTTTCAGCTCAATCTAAAGCTTGGTTAAAAACTTGTATAGCTTGCGCATCAGTCACTACACTTCTGACTTCAATGCGATCGTTCTCATCATCCTCACTGTCCATATCCTCCTCCTTATCAGCATCATTCGTCTGCTTATCTTCGTTCCATAAATTAATATCAGCAGGAGTACAAACAATGTTGGGATTCACTGTTTTCAATAAATCAACAACATCCAATGACACACTAATAACATTATCATTATTGGATCGCAAACGTTCTCTAATTACGCTTAAGGGGGGCATCGTCTTCTTCATCATCTTCATTATTGGAACAAAAGAGATTGTTCCAACATTTTTGGGCCATATGTAAATCTAAAACAGCTTCTCGTAATGTTACTTTTTTTAAAGCCCCAGATAAGTTTTCAGGATTCTTTAATAAGACAGACGAAAGTAGAAACTTCCTATAGTATAGTTTGGCGAGTCTTATTAAATTCTGGTCCATTGGTTGAATTAACGGTGTTACGTTGAGCGGCATGTACATGACGAAAATTGACCCATCCCTGCTCCTCAGTTGTTGCTCGGAGGATGACTTGGTGCATTATCCAATAGTAACAACGCTTTTATTGGAAGCTTCTGTTGTTTTAGGAAACCTTTTACTTACAAATTGAAACCACATCTTCAAATTATGAATAGAGCATTTGTGATAATTGATTGTCATACCTGAGGGACAAAGCACCTGTGAAACCATTTCAGGAATATACTGCTAGTCATCCAAGCGGTTTTTGAACAGTCATAATCCACAGGGATATTAAAATTTTTAAATGAGCGCGGATTTTTTGCTTTCCCAATTACCAGTGGCTTTATTTTGTGTGAACCATTAGCATTAGTGCAGGCTAGAAACGTTATTCGTTGTTTCTCCGGCTTTCTTCCCGGGGCAGATTTTTCAAATGATGCAGCATAGGTTTTCTCTGGTAACGTTTTCCAATAAAGGCCACTTTCATCTGCGTTGTAAATTTGTTCCATTCTTAAATCTAGCTCGGTAATTGTTTTCATCAATTTTTCTTTGAATGGTTGCACTAATTGTGGTTGTGCTGATAATTTTTCACCAGATATAGACAGCAGTCGAATTCCATATCTTGTTTTGAATCGTTGTAGCCAGCCATCACTAGCTACGAAATTTTCAGTTTCTTTCAGTTTTTCATTTAACAGTCTCGCTCTCTGTTTAAGTACTTCGCCACTAACTGGGACATGATTTTCCCGTTGTTTTAAAAACCACTTATACAGGGAATTTTCCATTTTAGGTGCATTCGCATTTTTTTAAGTTTTTCTTTTTCCCGGACCTCCAAATGTATTGCACGTTCTTTGTAAAATTTGAGTTTTCATACGCTTAATTTTACAGATTGTTGCTTTCGATACTCCATATTTTTTGCTAACTGTGTCACTCCCGCACCCAGTGCAACTTCGTCTATGATTTTCACTTTCTCACTCAACTTTAAACACTTTCTTTTATAGGATGTGGATGCCATAGTCGTAAAATATATTAACGCGTGCAATGTATTCACTTAAGTTCAAAAATGAAATACATACGTACGTATAAACGTATCCTAAACGATCATACGACTGACCGAGTTTGTCGTATTTTATCGCAGAGGTGAATCCCCTACACTCTACATCATAAATCGGGGACTCCCCGACGCCCGACATAAATCATCGAGGCTTCAGCATTTTACCGTCGCGCTGTTTCCGTGCGCCGAGAGTTGTTTACGTTATCGAGCGTACACCTTGTTTACGTTATCGCGCGTTCCGTTTGATCCTATAGAACGAAGTTTGTGTTTAAATTAGCGCAAGTTTTCATTATCCCGTGTTTACGTTATCGAGCGTCTGCTGTGTTTTTTTAAAAATCAGTTTTATCACTTAATTTTCAGACCTCGTATATCTCTAAAGTCTATACTCACCACGATGTTCTTCATCCAACAATTCAGCTGCGTGAAGTTACAAAAGTGCATGACGCCTACGAAAAAGAGGTAGCTGAAGGTGTTCAGATGCGCTGGGGCTATGTTGCCGTCATCCAGGAAGTTGACCGTAGCTGATATCAAAGGGAGACTGACAAGGATGAGGCCCAAAAAATTCCATCGGTAAAAACGGATGAAACACCAGAAAATTCTGTCCATCAGGCGTACTAGGCTACGGACGCACAGAGCTAGGCCTGAAACACGATTCGTTTTGTTTAGATTCACATTCGGAAATTCGTAAATATGAATCATTTTCAAAATACAAACAACAAGAGTAATAATAATAGCATTCTATTGCCCAACAGAAAAATCCATTTACAGGGCAAACAATACAAAAAGTTGCTACATTTCATTATAAACCTGAAAATAATGATCAACGTTACATACATACATAAGGATCTACATCTTATGTTAAATTAAGCAAAATCTTTGGGCCGTATTTACATGCCGTTGAGAAACTTGTAAAAAGTTAATGGCTTACTCAGGTATTTGGGAAAAACTAAAACTTGGCCAAATCATTATTTTTCTGACTTTATTTTAAGAAATATCAAAAAATTAATGAAACTTTTTCATTGGAATTTTTTAGACACTACATGATGGTGTTTTTGAATGTTGTGCTAGACGATTCGTTTTTGAGAAACCATCATCAACTTTATTTTTTTATATGGTCCGAAAAAAGTACTCCCTGTATCTGATAGTATCTTTTTCTATGAATCCAACGATGTATCACATGTTACATTTGTTTTCTTAGGTATAAAGAAAAATGTGTTTTTTTTATTCTTTATTCTATTTAAGTAGGCGCTTATGTTTATCATTAATTTTATTTTATTCACAATAGGTGTTCAAATAGGATTTGTCGAATCATATTAGCAAATTTCCCCGAAATAATTGTGAAGTCTGGTTTTATTTCTGCAAGATGTTCAGGGGGTCCTTTAAAACATGGACGTATAAAATGAGTACATCAATTTTTGTGGCAAAACTTTTTATTTGACAACAAAGAATGAGAAAACGGGTTTTTTTGGATTCTCCCGATATTTTGCCCAGTGGTTATCACCTTTTTTTGTCTCATGAGGCACCAACAGTTCACAACTCGAGATGGTGCAATAAATGCAAACCGCCAATCTTTTTACTCCAAATCCAGGGAGTTCTACAATACCGGCATACAAAAATTGGTTCCACGTTGGCAAAAGGTCATTGAATTTGATAGTAATTACTTCGACGAATAAATAGTGTCATTGCTTCTCAATAAAAATTTATATTTTTCTACTAAAAACCGCACGAACTTATTTAGTTAACTGATACTTCTAAATAACAACAACAAAATTGAATTATACTAAGTGACATATAAATCCGAACACCCAGTTTAAATGGTTTTATTTTAATAAAATTTTGTATACTTAATGAAGCATAATAAGTAAATGATAAAAATTTCAAAATGATTGCACTGCTTTAAAGCCCTTTGACCTTTAATAAGGTGTGGATGCACCCTGATATGCTACGCATTCTCCAACGCGCCTAGGCATGCTTCTGATCAGGTGGTCAATGTCCTCCTGTGGTATCTCATTCCAGGCAACCACCAACTCCTCTCGAAGTGCTTCTAGAGTCTGAGGAGGACGTTGCAAATTGAGTAATCTCCTACCCATCATATCCCACACGTGCTCAATTGGGGATAAGTCGGGTGAACCATGGTAACAATGTGACATCATTATGTTGAAAGAAGTCTATTGACTCTTGCAACATGTGGTCGGGCATTATCTTGTTGGAAAGTTGGATCTGCCAGGGTGTCAAGATAGGGTAAAAGATGGGGTTCTAGAACTTCGTGGATATAACGCTGCGCGTTCATGTTACCTCTGATGAAGATTAAAGGTGACCTGGAACCATAAGCTATAGCACCCCAAACCATAACTCCAACAGTGTGATGAACATGTCTTTCAACAAAAAACTGTGGATTCCTCCTTTCACCACGTCGCCTTCTAACCCTGGCACGACCATCGTGCATGCCTAAACAAAAGCGAGACTCGTCACTAAAGACAATACTGTTCCATTCCTGATCCCAGAGTGACCGTTGTCTGCACCACTCAAGGCGATTACGTCGGTGTTCTCGAGTTAAAGGGAGGACCCAGTGTGGCCGGTATGAAAACAAGCCAAAACTTCTCATTCGTCGGTAAACACTTCGCATGCCAATAGGTCTTCCGTGTTCTGCAAACCATTCATTTGCAATGGACCTGGTAGTGGAGAAACGGTCCCTTAAGGCCAATAACTTAGGCGGCGATCTTCACGGTCTTTTGTTCTACGGCGGCGTCCAGTGCCCCTTGCTCTTTGCGTACGGCCTTCTCGAAGCCATGCCTGACAACACCTAACCACAGTATCTACACTTCTTTGCACTCTAACTGCAATTGCCCGAAAAGAAAGTCCAGCTTCCCGAAGTCCCACTATACGGCCCCTATCAAACTCACTAAGTTGACGAAATCGTACAGGTCTCCGTACTCTAGGCATCGTAACCGATCGTAAAGGATGTCAAGAACCAAAATCCGCCAACGTTGATTCTTTACTGCGGCTGAAATATTCATTTTTAGAGCGTTAGTGAATTAAAAAAAAGCAGTATAAAAACCGGAATGTCCAACTGATAAGGCTGAAAATTTTTTCACTTGTTATTTACAGTAAGATAAATACATTCACCAACACCGGATGCACCTCTGTTTGCTTTTAAACTCCTTACTCAGCAAAACATCGTCAATATAATCTCTCACATTAAGTCTACGCCATGTGGCTCTGATGGTCTAACTTTAAATATGGTTTGCTTATGTTTGCCTGATACCATAGACCATACAACTCACATTATTAATGTCTGTCTCGAAACAGGTTACTTTCCTGCCAGCTGGAAAAATGCTAAATAGCTAAAACTAATCATCCAGAACAATATTCGGATCTCAGGCCAATTACCTTATTATGCTTTCTATCAAAAATACTCGAAAGAGCTGTCTACTCACAACTAGTGGAGTTTTTCGAACAAAATCACTTATTTCCTCTACATCAGTCAGGTTTCAGAGCTGGTTACAGCACTACTTCGTCTTTATTACATCTTACTGATTCCATCATTCACAATTTAGACATCACATCAACACCGTCTTGGTACTGTTAGATTTCTCGAAAGCCTTTGATATGGTCAATCACCAGACACTACTGAGTAAGTTATCTCATTATGGAATGTCAGATATAGTTCTAAGGTTCTTTGAGTCATACTTGCTAAATCGTCAACAAACAGTGAAAACTGGTCAGGGAATTTCCTCCTCTGAGCCAATTCCTTCAGGAGTTCCTCAGGGCTCAGTATTAGGTCCCTTACTATATCTGATTTATACGATCGATCTGCAAGACTGTTTAGTCCACTGTAGTATGCAAACTTATGCAGATGATACTCAGATAGTGTTTGGTTTCGATCCGTCAAAGGTTGATGAAGTTTCTTTTAAAGTTAATTTAGATTTGGCTAACATCGGTGATTACTGTAACAAACACTGCTTCCCTTTTGTGGATTACGCCAAGAATCTCGGTGTTACCCTTGACTTAAATATGAGATTCAATCGGCATGTCTCTTTCTTATCTAGAGTAACGTATTTGGTAGGTAGGTAATTTTGGATTGCGCAAGTTTAGTCGCGTCTCAGATAAAATCACAGAACTCAACTGGTTGCGAATTGATAAGTTATTTTTATATCTTTTGACCGTCTTCACGCATAAAGTTCTACTATCTAACAGACCAGCTTACCTCGCTAGCAAATTAGTTCACCGAGGTAGTTTGTTACCAGAGCTCTTAGATTTAATGCTAATTTTAACAAGCCTCCTCACAATACCTCGGTCTTTGAAAGAAGTTACACCTATAATGCTGTCAAGCATTACAATGCAGTCAACAGTGGCTATCGATCCAAACAGGTTGTTTCTTTTAAGAAATTAATGAAAAGTCAGCTGCTGAGTCCATTTAGTTCAGTTTTTCTTGTGCTCATGTGATTTTTTTTTAATTTTTTTGTTTGACTATTTTCTACTATTTTTGTTTCAAATTTAAAACTCTCGCAATACTATCTGCATTTGTCTCGTGCAATCAATGTTGTCATTCTTATGAATTGTATTTTTTTTGGTATGTTATTATTTTGCTTATGTGTTTAAGTATTATTTTTTCCTGTTGTGGGATTGAGTGTAAGAGTAGCCGTCTGGCTAAACTTCGCCTCACTGCAGTTAATAAAGGCATTATTATTATTATTATTATTATTATTATTTAACCTAATATATGCCACAGGTGTGGAGATTCCCATGCATAGGATCCTTATCTTGGACACCCTGTATATAATGTATTATAATTTTTTATTTACTTATTTTCCGATCTTGTTCTTGTCTCTTTTTCTTCAAGGCATAAATTTCCGTATCGTGTTACCAACTAACCAGCTAGGTGAGTTAGGTGGAAGAGTAGCGAATGGTAAACTTCACCAATCAGTCAGTTTGTTTCTAAATAAGAACGACTATTATTATTAGTATTTAATGAATTGCTTACCCAAACATTGCAACGCCAGGAAACAAAAAAAAGTAATCATCCACGCATACGTAACTCCATACGCAAGTGCGCCACTTATCGACACCAGCAAAAACACCAAAATCGACACGACGACATCCAAATACGTATTAAAATTCGAATTGGCCAATGTGGTTACTGCGTGCTCCTCTCTGCTAGGAATATGATGTACATTCATCCTATACTGCTTTTCCATTTCCTTGTCCGAAAAGAAAAGCGTCGTTTTCGAGAGAGGAGGTTTGATGAAATAAGACGATCTCGACTTGGAGTTGTCCTGGACACACTTGATGAGCTGTCTATCGGACTGCTTGCGTAAGTTTTGGATGCAGGTACCGAATTTGTCGAAGAATGGCCCCATGTGGCGGGACGGTAGTGTCATGTTTATGGAGCATTGGCTGGAGGTGTAGTAGCCTGACACCCTGTGCTGGAGCATTTCAGAGTTTAACAGGGTTGTGTCAATCTGAAAAAAAAATATTTCTAAAGACTGGAGTATTAATCACGTAGTTGTGCAAGATGTTTTGCGGGAAATACAAAATTTGAAAAGTTTAACTTAAAAATGTCTGCGTATTCATTACAAAGGCGCACTCCTGAACTAAAGTAGAAATTTGTCACAAAAATTCTAGTTGCCAGGAAATAAAGTGATAAGGATTAAAAAAGAGGGAAAATAATAGCAAACTGTCACGAAAAGTAAAATATGTGTTAATATCCCAAGGAAAGATCAAGTTAATTTAATCTTATTTTAATAATAAACGGTGATTTTTTAAGAGGTATAGGATTTGATTTTCAAAAAAACACAAAAAGATTTTAAAAATTGATTTAACCTTTATTTGAGTCGATAGAACGGTCGATATAATTTAATGTTTAAAGATTATTTCATGTAAATTTTGGCACACTCTCTCCAGCATATCGGCCGGTATCTCACGAATAAATGCTTCAATATTGGCTTCCAGTGCGTCAATCGTTGCTGGTTTATCCCTGTAGACATTAGCCTTAACATGGCCCCACAAGAAATAGTCCAACTGCGTTAAATCACACGATCTAGGCGGCCAATTGACGGGCCCCAAACGTGAGATAAACTGTTCACCGAACTCGCCTCTCAATAGGACCATTGTTTCGTGTGCGGTGTGGCATGTGGCAACGTCTTGTTGAAACCACATGTCAGCCAAGTCCAGCACTTCCATTTTGGACAAAAAAAAGTTTGTCATCATCGCACGGGAGCGCTCGCTATTCACAGTTACGTTCCAGCCATTGTCGTCTTTGAAGAAATACGGCCCGATGATGCCACCGGCCCATAATCCACACCAAACAGTGATTTTTTCGGGATGCATTGGTAGCTCTTGCAATGCTTCTGGCTGGTCTTCACTCCAGATGCGGCAATTTTGCTTGTTAACGTGCCCATTCAACCAGAAATGAGCTTTGTCGCTGAACACAATTTTTCGATAAAAATGTGGATCTTCCTCCAACTTTGCCAGCGCCCATTCACCAAATGGGAAACGTTGTGGGAGGTCGTGTGGCTTCAATTCTGGAACCAGCTGTATCTTATAAGGTTTTACACCCAAATCCTGTCGCAAAATTTTCCACGTAGTGGAGTAACAGGGGCCCAATTGTTGCGAACGGCGGCGAATCGACATTTCACGGTCATCACTAACACTGGCGGATACAGCCGCAATATTTTCTTCAGTCCTCACTCTACGTCTGCGTGTTGGTGGTTTAATGTCCAATAATGTAAGCGGGGTTCGAAATTTAGTCACAAGCTTCCGAATAGCTCCCTCAGTAGGCCGACCAAATTGCCCATAAATTGGAAGCAGTGCTCGATGCACGCTCTTAACCGAGCATGAATTTTGATAGTAAAATTCAATTATTTGCAAGCGTTGTTCGTTCGTAAGTCGATTCATGGTTAAATTATAGACCGAACTGAGCAAGTTTGACAATGACACAAGACACGATTCACGCGTCATCTGTCAAAAACAGTGTTGCCAAAAAGATACTAGCAAAAAAATCACCCATTATAATAATGAAGTTGTTTTTATTTTTTCTTCGAAAGCGAAGTGAAATAGGAAGAGTTACCAAGAGAAAAAAATATGTACCATTAGCTGCATGATCCAAAACAAATATAGATTTAAAAAAAGCCAGTAATTTCCATTTTTTTGTCAATACAATTCGTAAGATTACCCTCCGAGACCCCAATGGCATTCCTAATTATCTTTTAGACGGTGCTAACTTAACGTCTTACAGCATTAAGCAATACTGCCAAAATTCAACATAACCAGCTCAGGGATGTTTGAGATACCACCTTGATCAAAAAGTTCCCGGAATTTATTAAGAAAATAAACAATACAAGTTTATTGTTCAAAATCGATACTGTCCCCTTCAAAGTGCGATGCACTCATGCCAATGCTTGATCCAGTCCTCGAAACATTTTTTTAACTCGATGATAAGTATCTCTATCACGACCATCTTCGATTTTTCCATTATCCCCTCTCGGCTACTGAAACGGGCGCCTCTCAGTGGCTTTTTGATTCGATTTGAACAAAAGTCACAGGGGGCCAAATCAGGTGAATTGGGTGGTTAATTTAATTTAATTTAATGGTATTCGTGTTGTTTTTGGCCAAAAATTTACGGATAATTATGGCATTATGCGATGGTGCGGTATCATGGTGCAAGATCCACGAGTTGTATGCCCACAAATGCATGCGTTTTTGACGTGTTGATTCACGCAAACGTCTCAAAACACCCAAATAGTACTCCTTGTTGACAGTCTCACCTTCTGTCAAGAATTCACTATGCACAGGCCGTAGCAATCCATGAAAACCGTGAGCATTTTTCGACTGGAAACGACGCGGTTTCTTCGGCCTCGGTACATCCGGCGCGCGCCGTTCACTCTCCTGATGTCTTGACTGCTTTTCGTACTCATAAACCCCCGTGTCGTCTTCAGTAATGATGCGTCTGTTGGGCCAGAATCAGCCATGGAAATCATGTCTTTGGCGATATCAACACGGTCATTTGTTGCATGAAATTCAAGTCTTTTGGCACCAACTTGGCTGCAACACGACGTAGACCCAAATCGTTGACCAAAGTGATTTTAATGGATCCATAAGCAATGCTCAAGTCCTCTGCCATCTTTCTGATAGTTACGAGTGATGTCTTTTAAGTTTTGCATATGGAAATAAAACAACACCGTAGGTAGTTTTAAATGACTTTATTGTCTTTCGAAGTATTCTCCACGAAGATTAATACACATATGCATGTACTCGAACCAATTTTCGAAGCAGTTATTCCACTCCTTTGCTGGCAGATCCAAAACCGCATTTTTGAATGCGTCAACTGCTTCTTCTGGTGACTGGAACCTTTGACCACGCAGTCTGTTTTTAATTTTCGGGAAAGTAAAGAAATCGTTAGAAATTAGATCGGAACTATATGGAGGATGGCCCAATAATTCCACGTTTTCTTCCGTTAAATACTGCCTTGTGTTTTGGGCTGTGTGCGAGCTTGCATTGTCTTGGTGGAGGATGATTCTTCTTTCGGGGTTGATTTTTCGAAGCTCGGTGATGACTTTTGGTAAACACATGGTGGTATACCAATCCGCAGTAACAGTTTTTTGCTCATTAAGAGGAATTGTTGCAATATGACCCGCTTTTGACACAAATGTCGCGACCACCTTTTTCGAAACACTTCGAGAACGGATGACTTTTGTTGGCTTTTCTTCACCTTGGAACAGCCAAACAGCCGACTGTCGTTTATTTTCTGGTTCATAACAGTAAATCCACGATTCATCACCACTAACAATGCTGTACACATTTTTTGAGTTTCCGGAATTGAAACGATCAATCGTTTTTTGACACCAATTAACCCTGGCTGCTTTCTGCTCTTCAGTCAACAGGTGGGGTATCCAACGAGAAACTAATTTTCTTACTCCTAATTCTTCATGTAAAATTGTTTGAATTGAGGTCTTTGAGATCTTCAAGGACGCCTGAATAATAAGTTTGCGCACAGCATCGACGTTTTCCTGGGTGACTGCCGTTTTTGGTGCACCCACCCTGGGATCGTCGCTAAGACTCACCCGTCCACGTTTGAATTCTCCATACCAATGGGAAATTGTCGACTGATGTGGCGCTTCGTTGCCGAAAACAGACAGTAACTCAGCAAGGCATTCTTGTTGCGATAATTGTCTCTAAGTCGTAATAAATTATGGTGCGAAAATGTTCTCGGTTGAGTTCCATTGTTCTAATGAGTTGGTGACACTTAAAAATTCACTGTAGTGAGAACACTGCACGTATCGTTGTGAAACTTTGAATTTAAGTTTACTAAAGAGTAAGGTTAAGATTCAGTACTGACGTTCGATCCGCGCGGCATACTAAGTTTCTATATGCAAAACTTAAAAGACGTCCCTCGTAGTATGCGGTTGATGGTCAACATTTTCTTCATTTTGTCACCGTTTTCTTCCGTTTTCGATGTCGATGGCCTGCCGCTGCGCTCATCACCGGCGATGGACTGACGACCTTCTGTAACCCGTCGAAAACGGCTGTTTTCGTCAAAGCATCGTTGCCGAAGAATTTTCCTAGCATTTCCAAGGTTTGTGTACCATTGATGTTTTCAACAGAAAATTTAATGCAAACGGCAAAGGCACATGTACTCAACACGACGTAGCTTTGACAACTGATAATGAAATTACGTCAAAGTTCGGAGGGGATATCAGTGAAAGTTGGGCACCATAACAAAACAAACAGAATTGACAGCCGAGTGCTACGTGTGCCACACGGCGACCATTCTGGGAACTTTTTGATCAAGGTGGTATTAATAAAAAATCAGATTTTTTTGATATGTTATAGATACACCCTTATCTGCGAAACCAGATTTTTTTCGGACACATGTTTGTATGAACCTTTCTACTTAAACCTCACTCAGGAATGTACTTTTGAAATTACGACCTATCAGTAACACCCTTTATAAAAATGAAAGTATTGTGCCACTGCACTCATAATTAAAACAACTGAATTGTCAAGGTATAATTGTGTATTCATTTGCTTCAAGTTTTTATTGTGAGCATTTTCATATGCTTCGAGTCTCACTGTCTTTATTACGGATTTGAAGTAGCAGTGTTGCAGTCATGCGCCAAGTAAAAATGTTATATTAAATATTCGAAAATTGGAGAATTTTAGACAAAAGAGTGAACCTTCAACAATCAAGTTCTGTAATAAAGATACATTTTTGACTAATGTTTATAATATATGCATTCTGAAATATCTAAATGTAATAATTGTCTAGATTTTTTTATAGCGAAGCAGCCGTGTAGACAGACGCCTAAATATCAGGGCACCGCGGCTGCTATGAGGAGCTTAAAGTTACATTATTAATATGACTTTGGAACTGCCTAAGGTTAGTAGAAGTGATAAAAGCCTTCTCAGGTAGATTGGTCCACAATCTTGATACCTAGGGACAATGTAGCTGTGTTCAAATAAAAATTGTACGATTTCAATTACTATAATAACTTTTATTTTGACAATGACCTTAACTACGACCTTCAAGATCATTTCAAGACCAAGTGAATATTTATAAATTAAACCAACCCCTTTGACACATTGGAATTCAAATTATGAGCAAATTTTAATCCGAAAATCAGCTTGCTTTTTCTGTTTTTTCCATTTCAGTATCAAAATTAGATTTTTTTGAAAATGGTCACTTGACCTTCAAGGACATGGTCAAGGTCACATTTGGGATATCCCCACAAACCTCGCAGCTGTGTTGTCGAACATTTTTGCTAGAGCAAATTGTTTTCAATGTCTTGATTTGATCTTGAAATAGCCTTGAAGATTATGATCAAGGTCATTGCCAAGGAGATGTTCCGGCGTAAAATTTGCTCCTTTTCAATTCCGATGTAAAAAGGGGGGTCCGTTTGAAAATAGGCGCTTGACTTTGAAATGACCTTGAAGGTTGTAGTCAAGGTCACCATCATTTTGTTACGCGCTGTTCGAAATATTTAGGTGGGCAGATTAAAATGGGACACCGTGAATAAACACAAGTTGCTAATAAAATGTATATACCTGTTGCATACTGGTACTACTTCTTCTACTGTTACTCTTGATACCCGAGTCTTTCCTACTTTGGTTGGTAACATCGAGGGCTGCGATGCTAGATAGTCTACTTGGTACTTCGAGAGATCTCTTTGGTCTTTGGTAATTGATGTTCGACACTGTCGCACTTCTGCAGCGCTCCGTCGGTTCTATACATTCTAGATTTGGCGATCGCCCTAAAATAAATTAACAAACTTTTTTAAATTTTCCAGCTAGACAAGGCACTGTATGGAATTTGCAAAATGTGAGGACCGCATTTTATGAACAGATATCAAGTAAGAAGGGGTCAAAAGAGTAATCCGAATCTAACCGGACTTTTTGGTCCATTTTGTTTAATCCCCTCTCCTTCCGGCTTAAGTTTTTTGCGGTTAGACTATTTTTTTTTCTGATTTCTCGGATGCTTCTGAACAAGAGAGGTCGTCAATAATATTTGTCTAAAGCGAGTCGTTTACGAGCTATAAGCCATTTAATGTCTGAAAAATCCTACAAGGGGTTATTTTCAATGATTATTAACTCGGTCAAAAATCGTTATTTTTGAGGTTGCCAGGTATCTAAATTAAAGCTAAAATCTTTCCCTATAAGGCCCCGAACAGTATTTCAAGATTGATTTGTTTTAAAGCGATTTTTAATCTAGTCTTTCTCCTCTTGCTCTCATCTTTTCGAATACTAGAACACCAAAGCTTAAAGTCTCGCAGACCACCCTAACAATCAACATGACTGATCAATATACCATCTGGTTTTTCATGCATTCTTGTCTCAAGACCTTACCTACCTCGCCTCGATCTACTGCTCCCTGACCTTTGTAGATATGGTAGGTCATCTAGATGAGCAGGTCTTCCATATTGCGATCTGTAACTACCTCCCCTCATGAAATCTGCATTCGGCGAATATTCAAATTGCCCGATATCGCTCCGGGATTGGCTGATGTACGACTTAATATCGATCGTCTCTTTAATCACGTCTTCTGGGTCCGTAGTGTTTATCACGCTCAGCGGCGATGTTTCTTTTTTGCCGTTAGCCTCGATTATAGCAGGAACCTGAAAGTGGAAATATTCAGATTACAGCTACTACGTTTACGAAAACTTTGAGAAATACTTCTACATCATGATAACGATGCATCCTTAAGAGACCAAGCTGACAGTCAAAAAACGATCCTGTTTTAAGAAAAAAATGTAACAGGCGGTTTTACAGTTTTATTGAGGGTATACGAGTATGTCAAGGATCCTCATCGAGATATACAAAAAATTTTGCTATATTTTTTTATTAAACGTCAAACTGCATCGAAAATTGGCCAAGTGGAAACAAGATTCTGTGAAGAAAACATAAATCAGATAATATGCCCATAGGTAATATTTTGAAATGTTCCATTACCAAGCTATAATCGTAATCATGGAGAATTATTAGTGCCTGACTTTATTGGACGTTCAATAACTCCCTCCTATGCTTTACAGTGTCGCAAAAATTGAATAGTCATTCACTATGAAAAAGAAAGACTGTTTTCAGTAAAACGTTACAGATTCTAGAAAACGAAAACAATAATGGAACACTTGCGCCTGAAAACATACAGGGTGTAAATGTTATGGTAGTCATTATTGAAATGGGTAATGGGGGGGGGGTCAAAACAAGTCAAAAAGTTCATATGACCCATGGTCCAAAAGTCAATAGATTTTTGTTTATATGGCTTTATAGTTTACAACTTTAAGTGCTTTATATCGATTACAATCACCACAATCTTACTAATTTTTATAATCTAATCAAAAACATTTTTAAATTTTGTAATTAGCGAATAAATGACATTAAGTTTTTCTAAGTTAAGCCAAAATTTGTAGTCAGTAAGTTTCATTAAATTAAATATTTAAAACACACATGACAACAGCGCATCGGTATTTCATCACTCTTATCGAACCGGCAATCGATCGCACACTGTAACAGTGGTTAGTTATAGATAAATTACTTTATCGTTTTGTCGATCAGAGCATCGGGCGTGTTGTTTTGTTTTTGTTCGCGTACGTCGTCGAGTTTATTTACTATTTTCTCGAATCAAGAGTTCGCCGACATGTTGTTAGTTTACAGGCAGACAGACAGATTTTGCCAACGGGTACACCCAGACTGAAGGACATTTGTGAAAGTGTACCAAAGACTTCGAAATACAGGAAGTGTTCAGCCCACTAATATTCGCGCTCGTGAAAGACGGGTTACTGTAGAGCAGGAGGAACAAATTTTAAATATCGTGGAAATCAATGCAGATATCAGCACTCGGGAATTAGGCCGCCGCGTAGGACTATCGCATCCCATAGTTCATAGAATCCAACGGGAAAATTTGCTTTATCCCTACCATGTACAACGAGTGCAGGCATTGTTACCAGAAGACTAACCTCGCAGACTAACATTCTGTCAGAGGTTTTTGCACAAAAACATTGAAGTGGGCCCAAGAAAATCCTCATACCCTTCGTAAAGGTCACTTCCAACAACGTTTTAAAATAAATATTTGGGCGGGTATTCTTGACGATCAGGCAATTGGCCCTTTCGAGTTACCCCCAAAGTTGTCAGAAGAAGGATACCTTAGCTTTCTAGCCAATAACCTACCAGAACTTTTGAAACAGACCTTAGACAACATGCCATTACAACGGAGACAGAATTTGTGGTTTCTTCATGACGGGGCACCACCACACATTTTTAGAGGCGTCATTCAGTATTTGAATGAACATTATCCAAATCGCTGGATCGGTCGAAATGCTCCTGATCCTTGAAAATGGCCAGCAAGATCTCCTGATCTCAATCCGATGGATTTCTGGTATTGCGGAGAACTTAAAGTGGTAGTTTATGGGGCTGGTCCAATAACAACTGAAGCACAACTTCGCGAAAAAATTGTTAAAGCAGCTGAAATAATAAATGGACAACTTCGAGGACCCAGAATAAGAAGAAACTGGGTTTGTCGTAATGAAGCTTGTGTGAAAAGTGGAGGACGACATTGAACACCTTCTTTAAATACAAAAAGAAGTGCAGTGTGGGTTTTAAAAAGAAAAACAATGTATAAAAATTGTGTTTCCTATTTATAAGTGGATTTTTTTAATACGTTCACTAAACTTTCACACACCAGGTGAAGCGCTGAGACAGTTAGTGGTAAGTGCTTTTTTTAAATTGTTTGCATTTTACGAGTACATTATCAAATAATGAAATACTATCTAAGAGCCAAAAATAACAAACACCATCTTTATTTACACTGCGTTCCGTCGTAATTTGCGTCTGGCATTGCGGCGTTGTCAGATTTTATTTTACTTTAAAGTCGCTTTTCTCTAAACAAAATGCCGTTTTGACCCCCATGTCATATGAAACTTTTTGCTTCTTTTAACCCCATCTATAACCCATTTAAATAATAACTATCATAACGTTTACACCCTGTATTTCAAAATCTTTATGTAAATACTTCGGCACACAGACAAATATGGCATCTTACTTGTTGATAACCACCTTCACCTGGAGGCGGTGACAAAGTGAAGACATCTACATCCATCTCTTGTCTTGGATCTGATGTCTTCCTGATGAATTTTAGTATTTTCCAATTTTTCAGTTTGACAGTATATTTCCCGGAGCTAGCCGTACTTGTAGGGGTTTTAACGTCTTCGATACCTGTGAGATCCGCTTTTGTACACGTACCTTGAACAAAAATCAAATAAGACATACAGGATTTCCTGAAAAATACGTATTATGAACGATTTTTAAAATATACTGGATACTTCAAATTCGACTCTTACCATTGGCAACTCGGAAGCGGTAAGAGAAGTCGGTAAAACGGGGGCAAAGTTGCACATTTGGGTAACCAGGAAAATAGACATTCAAAGTATTCAGAGTATTTCCGGAGATGTATGACAAAAAATGAAATCTCCCAAAATAGTTTATATTTTTTCCTAACTTTATTTTGAGGTAGGATTCCAAAGATGCACATTAACATTCCCACTTTTTCTTCTCTATAAGGTATAATAGAAATTTGATTCTGATTTGTTAATTCTTGTCCTCAATCATCAACTTTATTTTTTCTTATGGACGCCGTATTGGATTTTTTGCTTTGTTTGTTTAAGATTTAGTTAGCATGATTGCTACAATTACATTCTTCTAAAAAACTAAACAATTACATAACATACAGATATTTAGAAAAAAAAACAAAATTTGCATCTCTAAGAATTTTTATTGTCCATGAAATATTCCTTTAATTTTCTTTCAAATATCTTTAAATTACAAGTAGACTTTATATCATTATTTAGTTTATTAAATTCAAGTAATCCTTTCTGAAATATTGATTTGCTAGTTTTGTTACTATTGCAATTTTGTAAATGAAAATCTATATTTCCTCTTGTATAATAATTGTGGTAATGATTATTCAGTTCTATGAAGTGTTCTAAATGTTCTGGCAAAAGATGATTTTTTATTTTAAATATAAAAATAAGAACCAAATATGATATGAAATTTTTTATATTCAACCACTGCAATTCATGTAACATAGATTTTATTTTAGTGTACTAAACATTATTCTCATGGCTTTATTTTGCAAGACTTGTAATTTTGACAATACAGCTTCATTGGCAGTGAACAAGATAGTTGAACAACATAGTAAATGCGGTAGAATAATTGTATTATAAACTATTTTCTTGGAATAGGTACCAAGACTATGAGAAGCCCTATTTTGAGGTGGGATTCCAAAGATGCCGCATTCAAATTGCCAATGTTTCTTCTCTACAAGTTATAATAGAAATTTGAATGTGATTTGTCGATTTTTGTCCTCAATCATCAACTTTATTGTTTCTTATGGACGCCATATTAGATTTTTTGCTTTGTTTGTTTGTTGATTTATTTAGCATGATTGCTACAATTGCATTCTTCTAAAAAACTAAACAATTACATAACATACAGATATTTAGAGAAAAAAAAAACAAAATATGCATCTCTAAGAATTTTTATTATCCATTAAATATTCCTTTAATTTTCTTTTAAATATCTTTAAATTACAAGTAGACTTTATATCATTATTTAGTTTATTAAATTCAAGTAATCCTTTCTGAAATATTGATTTGGTAGTTATATTACTATTGCAATTTTGTAAATGAAAATCTATATTTCTTCTGAGAATACAGCTTCATTTGCAGTGAACAAGACAGTTGAACAATATAGTAAATGCGGTATAATAATTGTATTACAAACTATTTTCTTGGAATAGGTACCAAGACTATGAGAAGCCCTATAAAAATTTGATTTTTGGCAATTTTTGAAATAATGTATTCATAGTGACCCTCAAACTTTAGTTTACTATCAATATATAAATGTTTAATTGATTTAACATTTTCAATTATTTCTCCATTTATCCTAACTGTGATAGTATTTTCATTTAGGTATTTCCCTATTAACATACATTTTGGTTTAGAAGTATTCAATTTTAGTTTCTTTACATTTAACCAATTTACGATTTTTGCCAAGTCAGAATTTAGCATTTTTAAAGCAGTGTCTATATTTTCCTCTGATATGTATATTAATCTGCAAATATCTGAAGTTTACAATAATTTACAAATGTCATTAATGTATAAAATAAATAGTAGTGGACCTAGTTTACTACCTTGTGGTATACCAACAAAAATATTTTTTGATCTTGATAATGTAGATACAATTTTGCTTTTTTGACTTCTGTCAATTAAATAGTTTTGTAGAATTTTAAATTCAGGTACTTTAAATCCGTAGTGATGCAATATTGTACGTCATTTATCCCTGTCAATAGTCTCAAACGCCCTGTTGAACTTCAAAAACACTGTTAATGTATGTATCCTATTGTCCATACATCTCCTCCAGGCCTCTAAAACCATTTGTTTTGCCGTTTCAGTTGAGTGTTTCTTCCTGAATCCTGCTTGAAATTTGTTTCAAATGTTATTTTCCTCAATAAATTCAATGATCTGTTCGTAAATAATTTCTTCAAAAACTTTTTCAACATCTGGCAGAACATTTATTGGCCGCATATTGGTGTACAACTCAGAATTATTAACTTTAGAAACTTTAGTTATGGTAGAGCACTTCAGTTTTGTTGGAAATTCGCCATATTTTAAACAGTAATATCTCAGGATTAATATTCTTGCTAGAAAAATATCAAAACATTCATTAAACACACTTTTAGACAAAATCTCAGTCTTATTTTGATTTAGTTTTTGATATAATCTTCTTGAGACGATTAATGTTTATTGTTCTAAACTCACTGAATGATGCATTATAATCTGAGCTAATGGGACATTGGTTGGGATCCCGTCAATAATTGATTTTACAATGTCGCTGACACTTTCTATGAAATAGGTATTCATTCGATCTGCTATTATTTCTATATTTGTTGTTACCCCATCGTCGAATTTCATTTTAGATAATGTACTTTTCTAAAAGGAGAAACAATGTTTTTCAACGTTTTCCACATATGTTTGCTATTATTTTTACTCCGATCAATTTTGGCATTGTAATATTTTTTCTTTTCATCTCGTAGAACTGCTACAGATTGGTTTCTTGATCTTGTGTATTCTAGCCAATCATTTTCACTTCCAGTAATCATAAACTTTTATAATTGTGAGACTCAAGTTATTTCAAAAAAAGTTTTCGTAGTTGGCCCTGATAGTGACCGCTGACCACTTGTTTACTCGATAAGATCACCTATTAAAGTTTCACAATTGCGGGGATAGGCAAAAAACGGACCGTTATTATTATTATTTTTTATTTATTTCACGTGGGATCTCCAAGGCCCGATTTTACTAACAGGAGATCAAAATTCTCGATCCGGAGCATAACGGATCAATGAAAAGGAATCTTTCTACAAAAGGATCTAATAAACATAGTCGATTTCTTTCTAAAATATACTTCAAAGTATCGAAAAAATATACGATTTGTGTAAGACAAGCCTTAGAGGCAATATGAAATCGGGACAATGTTGCGCAAAGGCACTGCTACTTCTCTTCTACAAGGATGACAGAATTTCAATTCAATATATATTATTATTTTCGCATAAAAATCTTAATCCATATCTCGAGAGAGAGTAATGACTCTGGGTGTTTTCACTCTGCATGAATATCTGTATGTTTTCTTGATATATGAAACCTTACCATCATCATTTTCGACGTCTAATATACTAGGCAAACTGCTGGCCTTCACCTTGGGAGGGTCGGGCGACAGCAAATGCCTCTGGAACTGCCTGGTACTACTCGATTCGTCGCAGGAAAGAACGCGCGGCCTCGCTGGAGATGGCGGTGGTGGTGACACGAACAGATGCAAGGAGTTCGCGTACTTGTGCTTGCCTTCCGCCCGAAAGGAACCGCCCGACGGTGCTGTTGATGGCGTCGATTTTCGGCCAAGAATGAAATAGGTTTTGAAGCCTGTAATTATATAATAAAAAAATGTCTATAAGATTGACTCTACAGGGTGACAGGTAAATAGGTGTAAAACATTTTAGGAGGTGATAGTACAGCCCCTTTGCTATCGAAATTAGTATATAATACCATACCCTATATTCAAAGGTTGAAAAGTTATTGAATATTTAAGATTTTTTTAAAAACAATCCATATTTCAGAGTAAAAAAGTCGAGAGAGAAAAAAGTTGGCGATTAAACATTTGTTTTTTGTGGTTTTGGGTTATTATTTCAATAATTAACTATTATAAATTAAAAAAGATTCGAAAACAATACCAAACAACGTATTTATTTTCATTCAAAAATGTTTAACTAAGAAAAACAAATAACGTTTTACAGTAAGGAAGGTGTTTTACAAAAAAAAAAAAAAGTACAGACAATTTAAATAATATCCTTGTTTCATAAGGAATCTAAATTGGTATGATAAGTGCACAAAAACTGTGTGAAACTAAACATAATGTATTGTAATACAACAATAGGGAGTAAATTTACCAATGGCTTGTCTCCTATTTTTACAACTCTCTGATTGATAAGAAAGTGTTTTTGTGAAAATAATGTAACTGTAAGCTATGGGATAGTTATTATTTTAAACTACGGTTAAGTTACACGATTAGATTATTTACATAGTTGTAATTGTACTACAGAATAATAGAAACTGACTAAAAGTTACTACAATTGGTAAGTAAAATACAATAATGAAATGAAGGTAAAATTCATTGCAATTGTTGTTCGAACTGACGCCCGCCGTTTCTTATGCAAGCCCGTAGTCTTTTTCTCATGTTGGTACGCGTGATGCGGCCAGTTAGTTGTCCTCTGATAGTGTCAGCAGCAGCAATAATTCTTTCTTTCAACTGTGCAAGAGTGTATATGGGCTCAGCGTATACCAGTGACTTCATGTGCCCCCATAAATAATAGTCACACGGTGTTAAATCTTTCCACTGAGTTAAACCAAGCTGCTTTGCTATAACTCGTGTAGACGTCGTCGGGTCTCTGCCGTAGCATTCCAATTCCAGTATTGCCTCTAGCTCTTCGTCGTCAAACAACCAAGGTCTACCAGCATCATGACGTCTCTCATGAACCTGTCCACTTTCCTTGACGCGTTGGTACACAGAAGCAAATACTCGATGACTCGGTATTCGCCGATTCGGAAAACGGTTTTCGTATTCTCGCCTGGCTTCAACGGAATTTCCATCACTTAAACCATAATAAAACAGAATATCAGTGTATTCTTCGTTACGGTAACTCGCCATTATTAAAACCGATCAAAAAAGTAAAAGTACGTCCTCACGCGTTAAAGGTTGATATTCTACTAACTAACCTAAGCGTTAGTTCCCTTTCCTTGATCCGTCAGCTGTGTCAATTCATAACACACGCAGAGCTTGCTTCCGAGGAGCGACGACAGATTCCGAATACTTAAACTGGAATAACGGCACAGGGCACAAAAAATAACAAAAAGGGTCGAACCATGAAAGACTCGGTTTACCTGCTCAGTACAATGAAATGCGCTTAGCCGTCCTTTCTAGCAAAGTAATATTGTTTTGTTAAAAGGTTTACTTACTGATATGTTATTATACCATTTTAGAAACCTAATGAAATGAGGAAGTTTTTGCAGTTATTTGTACATTTTCTTTATTATGATTTTTTTGAAAAAAAAGACTTCTTAATGTGAAAGTTGAAAATAAAATTTTTCATTTAACATTTAAAAGAAAATAAATACGTTTTCAGTAGTGTTTTCATGTTTTTTAATTTATGGTAATTATTTATTTAAATAATAACCTGAAACCACCAAAAAAAGACTGTTTAATAACCAACTTTTTTTTATCTCAACTATTTTACTCTGTAAACTGGGTTGTTTTTTGAAAAAAATTAAATCTTCCATAACTTTTTAACCTTTGAATATAGGGTATGGTATTATATACTAATTTTGATAGCAAAGGAGCTGTACTATCACCTCCTAAAATGTTTTACACCTATTTACCTGTCACCCTGTATACTTCCCACGCCTCCGAAATAACTTCAATTTTCCATGTAGTGAAATGGCATCGAAAATACGAATTCATCCCTATTTAAACTTCGATTCCCATGCGTGACTATACTTATATTACTGTGTAATTAGTTTAAAATGGATGAGAGAATTGAAATATTATGATTCTCGGAACTATTTGTCTATGGTTTTTAAACAAATTCCAAAAAATGTCTTTTTTCGCTTCAAAAAAAGTCGTTTACCATAACACTACCCCCTAAAATACTCTGGGATTTTGTTAATGGCTGTTTAATTACAATATTGAATTTTCACATTTTTGTGGTGTTCGGGGTCGAAAATGACATTCTATTTTGCGCTTGTTTCAAATATTATATCACATACAGTAATGGACAAAAGTATATAGACAAATATGAATATTTACCTAAATACCTTTAGAAAACGAATTCATACTTCATTGCTCCATAAACAAATGCATTATTAGTAGCAAAACAAAATTTCTTGTTTTTACATTATCTGAAATGAACACAATACAAGTCTGAATATAAGCACTTTTTTATGAGTGACAAAAATATGTAGACAAATTCTTTTCAACAGTAGTTTAGTTCAGTTTCGTCTCAGAAGAGGATTAGTTTGTGTTCATCAAGTATTGTGGAATAAGTTGAGTGGTTTTAAGACCATGCCGCGTGGTCCAGAAATTTCTTTCGATGTGAAAACTAAGATCATTGAGTTATACAAAGATGGTCAACGTCAAGTCGACATTGCCAAAAATTTTAAGCTGAAGCGTAAAGCAGTTTGGGCAATATTAAACAAATATAAGCAAAAAGGTATCTTGGAAGCCTCTAAGAGAAGTGGTCGCCCTAGAAAACTAAATGCTAGATCAGTTAGATTAATAAATGTAATTTCGTTCAAAGAACCGTTTAAAACCCAAAGACAAATAAAAGCCGAAATCGAGACAAAAGGAATTGTCAGTGTTTCTACGAAAACTATAAGTAGAAGATTAAATGATTTGAAGTTATTTGCCCGAGTAAGAAGCCGCTAATCTCGATGAAAAACCGTAAGGAGCGATTACAATTTGCACGGTTGCATCTTGACTGGAGCATCTGTGACTGGAAGAGGGTATGTTTCAGTGACGAATCCAAGTTCAATACGTTTAGATCAGATGGTCTTCATTACGTTAGACGTCCTAGTGGACAAACATTGAACCCCTCGTACACTTTGTCCACTGTCAAACATGGAGGCGGGTCTGTTATGGTTTGGGGGTGCTTTTCGGGGTTTAGGATGGGACCTTTACATAGAATAGATGGCATTATGGATAAGTTTGTATACACAGACATACTAAAGCATGTCATATTACAATATATGGAAGACAATATGCCCTTAAGATCAATCTTCCAGCAATGACCCGAAGCACACTTCAAATCTCGCAAAGAAATTCTTTCCGGATGAAAAATTACCAGTTCTCAAATGGCCTTCACAGTTTCCCGATATAAACCCCATTGAAAATCTATGGGAATACTTAGATAAGCAAATACGAGATAAAATTTATTCAAACAATGATGAACTTTTTGCCGCTTTGGAGCAAAAGTGGAGACAGATTGATGAATCTTATATCAAGAAACTTCTACAATCTATGCCGAGACGATGCCAGGCCGTGATTGATAAAAATGGTTATGCTACAAAATATTAAGAGAAACATGGTTGGTTTTCTATAATTCAATGAACTTTACTTCTTTTTTCTATAATTGTTTTGCTTTGTCTATATATTTTTGTCCTTCATAGTTCCAGTTTTTTTTAATTAATTTTTATTGAAGGGAGTCTAGTGGATTTATTTATGTATAAGTGAGTATTATGCTATAACGAATTATGTATACAGGTTGATGTATTAATAAAACAAGTTAAAAAGAAATTAATTTGTCTATATAATTTTGTTCATTACTGTATATCTCAAAAACTACCAACTTGGAGAGAACATGTTCAGAATGTCCCAAAAATGTTTGAAATTTGTCCAGAAGGACATTTTTTGATGAAATTTTGAGCCTGCCAACATGCAAATTTGTTAAAAAAGTGCATTTTGAATAAGGCTATGCAACAAAAGACAACATGCATTAGAATGTTTATATGAGATGTGAATATACTTCCTGGACTAAATACATTATTCTTAAAGCTAGAAAATAAAGACAAGGAACATTTTTGGTGCAATTTCCTCCACTTTCGCCACGAAAAACTAATTTTAAAAACCTTTTTCAAAGTACCTCAGAAGCTAGTTGGCTGATTTTAGTGAAACTCAAGTCAGTTACGAGAACATGTCAAAGAAAATAACCTTTGTTACCTTAGAACGATTTTGTTTTTGTACCAAGTATTAATTTATTCTTGTCAAAAATAATTACATTACCCATGACGGTTTCTCCCTCCTGCAATTGATACATATCCTGCAGAAAATTCACAGTTTTCTCCGAAACATGCACCGTACCAGGAGTGCCCGTTGATTCCATCTTGTTGGCTAACGTCACGTCATTGCTCCACACGTCAAACTTAAACCTCCTGCGAAGAAAAGAATACAGATTAGACGTGTTTTCAGTATAGATCGACCGATATAGGTTGATTGGCCTCCTTTCGTTTTTATGACAAAAAAAAGACGCAGCATCTAGTGAAAACAGTGACAAGCTATAGTTCTGCAATACAAAAATAGATTTCCAAAAATCTGATCTGCCGGGGCCATGAAAATGTACTACTTGAACTGTACAGAAATTCAAACATTTCTACAGCAAATTCTTTCACACAGCTTCATTCAGCAGGGCCACCACTGTGCCCGCTAGATGCCACCGATTCTGGTGCAGTAGCAGGTATGGTCTTCACCATTGAATAAACTAGTGAAATAGCTTTCGTTTGTTTGACCATAGACGGCTATCATGGGCAGCTGTTTAGTGTTATGTGGCAACTCTTCAGTATGGTGTACGCTTGGTCTCGGTGGACGGCGATCGATATCTGATCAACTCTACTCTATTCAGAGTATAAGATCTATCGTTGCCAAATAGCACGAAAGCTATATTACATTTTCTACACTATGAGGATCCCAACCGTACTAGATTTTTACTACCTGCTATCTGGGAATATTTCGTCAAGGTTACTGACCGGGAGACGAAATCGATAGTGAAATTTTTGACCTATGCAAAACATATTCGTTCGGGGAAAACACCGAACACATCTTTTTAAATATTATCGCATAGACGAGTATAGTAAAACGCAAACATAAAACGATTCACGTAAAACTCAAGACTGAAAATGGCTTTCAAGCTTCACTTTATTGTACACGTAAAAAACAGTTGTCTTTGTTTTCAATTCAGTAATATTAAATTTTAGCTTTGGAATTTATATCTGTCGGCTTATATTGGCGAATGAGCAGTCAATTATTAACTTCTTTGGGAGTTCAAAAGTATTCAAAAGATAAAAAATAACCAAATTAAAGTAAGTCAAGTTCCTCCAACACACATTTTCTGTCATTCCCTTATCGTTGTTTAGAGATCGATCCGCAGGGGTAAGTCGCCACGCGCACTCGCTGTGAACGCCATCTTTGGAGGAGTGGTAGAACGACCTATGATATTAAATTTACAGCTTGAGCCATGAAAGCTATAAATGGGCTCCACTAGTGCCCTTTCTGAAGCGAATATTAAACCACATCAGCGCCAAACCATATAGCTCAAGTGTCATAATGTATAGGCAACACGCAAAGCTGGTACAAGTACATATGAAGTGAATTAAAGCTAATTCCAGTCGACATGTTTTTTTTTTTTTGGAAAACCTACATGATGTCATGTTTACCAAACAGGTTGTGCTAGTTACCAACAGAGTCAGTACTTTATGAGCGATATTCAACAACAACTGAGCTAAGCCATACTTCACCCAGCGCTAGCTCGTTGCAGCTGAGTACACCTGAACTTAATCAGTGATTAATTGGTCAATTGGCCTAAAAATGACGCACCTCAAAATTGGCAACATCGAACAGTTACAAAACTATAGTTCATACTGCTCGACTTCTTCGGTAAGCGCAGATATGTCGCACCGCACCATCACGGTCAATGTGTCAAGAAGTCTGAATATTAGGCGTTCAGAGATCAAACCAGAAATAGCTTTTCTATGCATATATGCGGCTGAACAGGGCATGTTGCTTTCCGTCTCTTATAACCATGACCAACCGCAGACATCGTTGTTTCGTGCTCATTAACAACTCATCAGTGCGGTACAGTTCTATCTACGAAACGGCGCCGTCTGCGGTTGGTTATGGTTACAGGAGACGGAAAACAAATATGAAACATGTCCTTTTCAAACAACCTCGTATTAAAATAAAGGCAGAGTCTGATAGGACATAAAAAACAAAAATAAAAATAACAACTAGAATAGTACATAACATAAACTAACATCCAGTATAAAAAAATGTAAACACCTAGTTCCAACAATGCCGCACAGCACAGTTCCTGTGTGGATGCCAACACGCATGTTGACGCCTTCGTTCCTTTCTTCATCAAACTGCTTGATCGCTTCAATCATTGCCAATCCCATTTCCACACTACATTGAGCATGGTCAGCCCTGTAACAGAAAAGTATTCGTTAATTTGCAAAAATGTTTAATCGTAATTTATTTAATTCTGCCGTGCTTAATGCAAATTTCGTATATTCAAATTTTATGCAAAACGAGATGCGCTTTACAGGATAAACTGAAAATACTTTATATTGACTAGAAATGCTTCAAAAGCATGTCTTTTAGTTATAAAGTTGATCTGTATATGGGCTTGAAGAAATTCGGAATGGCAAGGGATCTCAGTTCGCGTTTAATAGACCGATAAATGGCTGAAGATCCTGGCAGTAAAATAGATGTGGTCTACTTGCCATTGATTAAAACATAAAATGCTAGAGAAATGTTTTCGATATGCGAAGTGTCTTTTTCTGCTATCTGGGCTCTGCGCCCAGCGTACGGATCTGCTTGAATGTTCTGCTCCTACTGCGGAGATGATTCAACATGGGAAAGGACAACGTTGCCAGATGGACGGTTTAATTTTCCTATTGTGCATATTCATAACTAAGTTTAAAGAGGGTTTAACTTGTGCTGATCTTAATATTTTATGAACTAATGACGCCGCTGCGTATGAAGAGCAATCAACCTGTTTGAAGCCATTTGAAAAAAAAATACGTGGTTGCAAACTTCTCAGTGTGTTTGTGTACTGGCCAGCCGTTGCATTAGGCCACACTGATTTAACTATTTATGACAATTATCTCATATACATATGAAAATACGCTCTCATGTAGAATCTTCAGCTCTACAAGAAATCAGTCAAAAATTTTAGTTACTATCAGGTAACCAAATAAGTTCGTGCGGTTGCTGTATATCGCACATTGCCATGGATGTTGTTGATCGATAGCGATTGTTTGTTACCTGTTGTCACTTTAGTATAAACCCTTCTTTTCTCACACACATAAAAAGTTGCTGAAAATTGTTACATACCTAGTTTTAATAATTGAAAATGGCGACGAATAAAACAGTAATTCGAAGTTGTTTACTGTATGAGTACAAACTTGGTACAAAAGCTGCAGCGGCGGCGCGAAAAATATCTACCGCATTCGGGGATGATGCCGTTAGTGATCGAACAGCACAGAAGTTGTTCAAAAAATTATGTTCGGGAGATTTCTGAGCGATGAACCGTGCTCATGAACAACGAGGATCTTCCGACAGGTTGTGGACGCAAATTACAGGACAACGTGCCAAGAACTTGCAGAAATGTTCAGAGTAAGTCCTGCATATTCATCAGCTAGGAAAGACGTGGAAGTTAAGCAAATGGGTCCCACAACTGACAAATGATAACAAATTAAGTCGTCTTAGCATTTGTTCAGCAAACATTTCACGCAACGCTAATGAACCATTTCTTAATCGGTTATTAACTTGCGACGAAAAATAGATCTTGTATTCAAATTCTAAGCGTTCGTATCATTGGTTGTCGTCTACTGATTCGGTACCAAAAACGCCCAAGGCTTCCTTGCAGCCAAACAAGGTTTTGTTGTGTGTTTGGTGAACAGCAACTGTAATTGTCCATTATGAGTTTTTGGAAAGGGGTCAAGCAATCACTGCTAACTTGTATTGTGAGCAGTTTCAACGAGTACAAGCAGCACTAAACCAGAAACAGCCTTCTCTGATCAACCGGAAGAAAGTGATATTCTTGCGGAATAACTCCAAGCCTCATACCGCAAAAGTGACCCGAGAAAAAATGTCTGAACTCGGTTGGGAGACGTTACCACACCCGCCATATTCTCCCGACAATTCGCTCAGTGTTTATCACCATCTCTTGACAACTGAATGAGGCACCGACAGTTCACAACTCGAGATGGTGTAATAAATGCAGTCCGCCAATTTTTTGACTCCAAATCCATGGAGCTCTACAACACCGGCTTACAAAAATCGGTTCCACGTTGGCGAAAGGTGATAGAATGTGATGGTAATTAGTTCGATGAATAAATAGTGTCTTATTGTTTCTCAATAAAAATTTATATTTTTCTACTAAAAACCGCACGAACTTATTTGGTTACGTCTAAGGTGATTATCTAGGACATATATAACTTTTGTTTAAATATTCCTCCAAAAAAATCCGTGGGCTTAAAGTATTCGGGGTGTTTGTGTATTCACTAGACATTTGCATTTAAATATTCTACTGTATATTGAAAAAAGAATGACCCAAAACTAGCTCCTCAATAATAAATGCTTCTGTCTACCTCATAAAATACCGCTTCGGGCTGGATGGCTAAAACAACAAAAATCTTAAAGCAATTAGACTGAGTGTGGCGTGACACTTAAAATGTCAAGATCTGGGCAGCCGTTTATCGCGCCTTTTTGATGACAATGTGAAATGGATCTAGCAATGGCACATAAGCAACGTTTTAATATCATAATTTTCACGCATCTAAGATTGCGTTTGATGCGTTCTTTACGAACCAACCTGTATATTCATTGTGTAAATATAACAATAAGCAAACGTAACATTACTATGGAATGCCTAGACAGGTGTTGGCATTTCGAAATTTTCACGTAACATATAAATTATTCCAAGCAATATAGGTCACCGCGACACAGACACAGAAACAAGCACATAAAAATGCAGAATGAGAATTATAATAATAATTTTTTGGAACAATGATGTTACTGTTTTTTCTTGATATTTAAATGAGTATAGCTCAGGAAACGCGTGAAATCTTCGAAAATTCGCCTTTCTGTTCATATTCCCAACAAAAGGATGTGCTACATTAGACTCATAGAAATGGTTCCTTAGCTAGTAGTACAATGCCAATAATAAACTAAAGCTGTTGTCTTGACATAAACAAGTACCTCATCGCTAGGATGCATCCAGATCACATGTTTGTGAAGATTTTGTGGGTGTGCTCTCTCAGAATAGTTGTATCATGGCTCTGATGAGCACAATGCAGAGAGATTCTGCACCCTGAACATTGGCTTTAACAGCCCTTTTGCCAATGTATTCACAAGCGCTAAAGGTGATCTATTACTGCTCTACGATGTGAGTTTGCAAAAGAGTTCTTTGTAATACTCCTACTTGAATTCTATGACTTAACTGAGTGAATAAACTAAACATAATATATGACTGATCCAACTTTAGCGGTATACGCTTCAAGCGACTTTTTGCAGGTAGTTGCATAAAGCGGGGGTGTCTAACTGCATCTGTCAAAAATCGTTAACCAGATTTGGCGCTGTATAGTCGTTAAACGCACACAATCTTCAACATCTTTATAATCATTATATCCAATAAAAAATATCAAACTTTGGTTGGTCTTTACAAAAAAATTGCTAATTTTCCTGGACTAGTAATCAGCCACAATGCTGTAGAACTATAGACACGTACGTATGGATTTATTCATAAAAAGCATATATCAATAAAAAAAAGTCATAAGCTACAAAACGAGAATTTATAAATGCCATAGATTGAATATTTTTTATTTCGACGATTTATATTATCGTTGGGAGATTATCTGATATGCATATGACAAGCCGAATGATCTGGGGATTTCATAGTCAACAATTTGGTTTCTGCCAAAGTGAAATAATGATATCAATCTATTTTCTTGCACCTATATTGGAAAATTATTAAGTGCCAATGTATCCGTAATATTATTTCTGTATTTGGACAATGGTATGCTGTTTGGTATTTTACACTATATAGGATTTTCCGAATCTGCTAGCACGCTTATGTGCCACTATTTAACTAACAGAACACAATATGTAGAAACAGATAAAGTATGTCCTCCAAAGATGTCATCCCATCGGGTATTCCACAAGGCTCCATTTTAGGACCTCTGATTTTTAGTATTTATACCTGAAACCTTTGACATTATCTCCAAAGTTGTCAGGTACATTTGTATGCTGACGATACTCAGCTTTATTTTTCTTTCAATCCTAACGAGAAACGTGATGCATTGGCCATTATTAATCCAGATATTGAAAGATTAGTTGTATTTTCGGAAAATCGTGCTCTACAGATTAATGCAAGCAAATCACAACTCATGTTATTTGGCAGATTGAAAGACAATATTGAGCCTAGTTTTCACGTCAAAATAAAAAGTGAATATATATCTTGTTCTGCTACTGTGAGAAATTTGGGTGTAGAATTTGACTCATATCTAAGATTTAACCCTCATATTAATAAATGTATCCAGAAAGATTATGTTTCTCTAAAAGTTCTATATGCTCATCGATATGTCCTCCCTGTTAAACTTAAAATATTGCTTTGTGAAGTTCTGGTACTCAGCCATTTGTAACAGCGTTTATGGGATTTGTTTAGACAAGATTGACATGGATAGAACTGAACGTGTACAGAAGTCCTGCCTACGATTTATTTATGGTGTACGTAAGTTTGAAAGAGTTTCACATAAGTTGCTTGATGCAAACTGGTTGAATATGCGATGTCGATGTGAGTTGCATGCATGTAATCTTATTCACAAAATTATCTTTTTTAAGCAATCACCATATTTATTCACTAGAATAACTTTTACGCACCGATGTTCATAACTTAAATTTGCTGTTTCGGGGATACATATCACCTCCTCCTCATCAAACTTCTCTTTTTTGCAGATCTTTCTCGAACAACGAGGCTTTCTAAGGTAGATCTATGTATGTATATGTGTATATGTTACTGTAAAAGCAGGAACTGTGGTAAATCTTAAGATTTTCCGGGAAAACCTAAGATTTACTAACTCTCAATGGTAAACTGTTCTTTTATTTCGAACTTTTACCACCATTCACTAGGTAAATCTTAGGATTCACCTCAAGGGCACGGTAAATATTGAAAAAGACATTTTTTTACTATTAGAACTTAGTATATGCTAGGTTTTACCAGTGATGGATGGTACATATTAGTTTTGGGAATAAAAAAATGAGTAATTCTTAATCATTTATTTAAATTACATATGTATTTATGAACCTTACATATGTACGTATATTTATGTGTATCATATCTTCTGACAAACATAACGCTTACGTTGGCTAATTGAATCTCACTGAATCAGTATTTTTCTTATAATTTGGTATTTACGAACAAATTAAAAAAAAGACAATCGTCATTAATTATTAAGTATTTAGTAAGAAAAATATTTGTTACAACACGGAGTGCTATTGAACACGTTATGACATGTCTTTATCAACTTTTACCGTGTCATTATGGTAAATCCTAAGATTTACCAATTAAGTGGTGGTAAAAGTTCAAAATAAAAGAACGTTCGGACTTTTACCATTGAGAGTTGGTAAATCTTAGGTTTTACCAGAAAATCTTAGGATTTGCCACAGTTCGGGCTTTTGCAGTAACATATACAGGGTGTTTTAGTTTATTGTTGCATAACTGTAAGATTCGATAGAACTTTTAAAATTAATGCATAAAGTCTATATAAACATGGGTCGAAAAATGCGTGGCTTCCGAAATACAGGGTGTTTAAATTTACTTTCTAAAATAGTTTTTTTTTAAATATTTCGAACAATATTTGATGTATAATGGTGAAAATTCGTATACAAGGGTTTTTTGGTACGACAAAGCGAACCATGGGCATAGTTTTACTGTAGCCGCTAGAGGGCGCTCTCTACTGTACCTGTAGTGTATTATCAAATATTGTTCGAAATATTTAAAAAAAACTATTTTAGAAAGTAAATTTAAACACCCTGTATTTCGGAAGCCACACATTTTTCGACCCATGTTTATATAAACTTTATGCATTAATTTTAAAAGCTCTATCGAATCTTAAAGTTATGCAACAATAAACTGAAACACCCTGTATATGAATGTGTAGTAGGTAAAGAGCTGAACTTGGTATCATTTTTAAATGCCTTCAGCCCTTTTTTGTAACATATCTCATTTAAATGTGTTTTGCTACTATTTTTACCTAAATGTATGTTGCAAATAAACATTATTATAATAATAATAATAATTATTATGTACTACTTGGGTTGTTGCAAAGTTTTACTTGACTCCGTTCGTCATCCAATAATTTATGTAAGAAATGCCTAGGTCTCTATGAAGGACCACGATATAGATATACTAGAAAAAGACAAGGTCATTAAAGTGGAAACTAAAAACAAAACTCATATACTCTCGGTAAACAAACCTTACTCACCTTGCATCTGGACATCCACTAACGCAATAATAACAATCTCCCAGCGTCGAAATCTTCTCGCAATTATGTATTTTGCACAACAGGTCAAATCTTTGGAACAAATTATTCAAAATATCCACCAATTCTTCAGCGCTTTTCGTACTCGACATTTTCGTGAATCCCACAATGTCCGCAAACAGTATGCTGACGTCTTCCATGTGATCCATATTGAAAGGTCTAAATAAAGATCTTATGTCATTGGAGGAATCGTTCGAATGACGCCTGTTGAAGTTCTCGTCTTCTTTTCTCAACCAATCAGCCACGCTTTTAGGCATCAGTGAGTGTATCATGTTCTCTTTCAATCGTTGTTCAAGCTCTAGTTGTCTTCGAACTAGAAGGCTCTGTCCTACCTTCATGAAGGTATTTCTCATTCGTACGCTGTTCATCAGGCAAATGTGGAAACAAATGATGTGTACTGCCACGTGGCACAGCAGTCTCATAATATCGTTCATCAAAGAGTAATTGTGCTGCCTCTCCAAGAAGTACACGAGCAGCTCGAATGCAAGTGAATACAGAACGCCGAATATCAGACTGGCATACAGCCTGAGAGGTACGAGAGTGTAGAGTAGGAACAACATCTGGATACAAAGAGAAAAGTTCCCCACAGGCAAGGGGTTCACCACAAGTAAAAAGATGAGACTGAGCATGATGAGTAGCAGTGAAATGGCGACAGTGATCGAGTGCTGATGTTTGTGGTAGAGCCTGGTGTAGGTGAAGGAGAGAGATAAGGCCAGGCTGACTAAGAGGACTAGTAGAAGGCTGCAGACCATCAGTCGGGAGTGTATGTCGCCCAGGAAACCGACCACCAGGAAATAGACCAGCCAGATCGTCGAGACAGCGGAGAGGTACAGTAGCGCGTATCTGAAACAAAACAAACACTCGGTTTACATTATTTAATAATAATATTTATTACCCTTATTAAACAGTATATAAAAGTTTACAAACAAAAAGCCTTAAGACAATAAAGGGCTACATCAGCTTGCCCCTTAAAGAAGCAGCTGCTAGAGCCAAAAAAAATAACAAACCAATTTAAACAATTCTATAATAAGGCAAATGACTATTAAAACATTGATAATTAATGAGGTTTTAATATTAAGAAATATAGCGAAGTATAGTTTGTTTGTTTCAGATTTATTTAGCATTAATGCTACAATATCCATAATATCCATATTACACAGTATATCACAAAATATATTATGTCTTCAAGACTACATATTTTTATATACAGAATTTCAATACTATGAATTCTGGTTTTCCATGAGATATTTCCCTTTGAACATTTTCAAACTGACACACATCTTGATATCATTACTTAATTTATTAAATTCGTACAATCCCTTTTGAAATACTGACTCGCTCGTTATACTGCTGCTGCAGTTTTGTAAATGAAAGTCTATACTTCCTCTAGTAGAATAATTGTGGCACTCATTGTTCAATACAATAAAATTTTCTAAGTGATTTGGTAGAAGATGATTTTTCAACTTGAATATGAAAATGAAAACCAAATAGGCTATGAAATTTTTGATATTTAACCATTGTAGTTCTTTCAGCATCAAATTTATTCTAGTATATTTATTTTTATTTTGTAATATTTGTAATTTTGAAAATACAGTTATATTTGCAGTGAACCAAAAGGTCGAACAATATATCAAATGAGGAAGAATGATAGAGTTGTACACAATTTTTTTAGAATAAACGCTTAGGCTATGCGAAATTCTATAAAAGTAATTTATTTTCTTGGATATTTTTGAAATAATATATTCATAGTGCCCTTCAAATTTCAATTGACTGTCTACGTATATGCCCAAATATTTAAATGTTTCAAATAACACAATTTTTTCATGATTAATTAAGATTTATCGTATTTTGATGTAAAGATTTTCCTATTAACATATATTTTGTTTTGTTTGTGCTTAGTTTAAGTTTATTTACATTTAACCAATTTATTACGTTTTTCATATCATTATTTAACAGCTCTATTGCAGTTTCAATGTCTTTATTTGATATATATATATATATATATATATATATATATATATATATATTTATATGTATATACATATATATACAGGGTGACTTTGAAGTTGAGTCATTAATTTTCAGATAATGATTGTAGAAGGAAGATATGTGTTTAAAAATAAAAAAAAATAAAAAAAAATGTTACCTTGTTTTATAAAGTATCCTCCCGACAAGTATTTCAGTGCGGACCTGTATTTGATCGTGCGGTCTTGGAGCACCGGCATGCCCTCCCCTGTGAGGTCTTAAGTCACCTGATTCACGAGCCCTTTGTACTACATTAACAAAGGAACGAGGGGTTGGTTGCACTCGATTGGGAAACCGATCCGCATAAATCCGTGATGCCGCGGCAGCATTTTGTAAAGACTCCCCCCCGTAAATAAGAATCATGTCCACAAGTTCAGCATTTTCGTAAACATGTGCCATTTTTTATTTCGTTTGGGCTACGCAACAAACACCACTATTCACTCACGCGTTACCGACTGACACATTGACTGAATACAACTGAATAAAATTGTAGTAAAAACATCGTGATAAGCGTTTCAAATTCTTTCGCTTTTTTGTTTCCGATGCGATGAACCGATAAGGCGGATTATATCCGTTGATACCAAACACGAGCACATAATATGATTATTGAGACAGGGCGGTACTCAAACTTCTAAAGGGCTATAACTTTGTTACTTTAATTTTACCAGAAAAATGTTAAAGGAAAAAAACATTTCTTTTGATCAGATCTACTAACTGTTAAAATAAATGACTCAACTTCGAATTCACCCTGTATATACAGGGTGTCCGCAAAGTTGGGGTTTTCCTTTTCAGAAACAACTACCCTTGAAATAACAAAGGTAATGTGTAGTGCAACGAGGGCGACCAAGTAAAAAAAAATAAAGAAAAAAGTACTCACTCTCCAGTTGACGAGAAGGGCTAAGTACGTCTCTGCCCGAAATCATACCGCTCCAACAGAAAATGAAATCAGCTGATGCGCTACCGAGCAGACGCAGGCAAACAAGGAAGGCAAAATGTTGCGTAAAAAGTCTAGGTATAGGTTCACCATGCCAGCCCAAACATTCACCGAAAATGTTTGTTGAAAATGTGCCCGACGGACAGCGTGCGGATTTTCTACTGACCAAACATGAGTGTTGCGAAAGTTATTCACCCTATTACGCGTGAACGTAGATTCGTCTGTCACCAATATGCACTTCAAAAAGTCCGGATTATTGTCATGTTGATGCAACAACCACTGACAAAACCGCACTTTTGCTGGAAAATCGTCAGGTTGAAGGGCTTGTACACGTTGGACGTGAAACGGATACAGCCCCTCTTCACGCAGCGCTTGCCACACTTTAGTTTTTGATACTTGCACTTCTCTAGCCACGTCTCTAGTGGTTGTTGAGGGATTCAGGTCTACGCGATTATCTCTACACGCGTGACCGTAACCGTCGGTTGAAGGTTGCATACTGACCTGACACACTGACTCCGACCCAGTTCTGTCGTCGGGTTGAGCTAGTGTCCAAGTACCACTGGGGGATGTCGCGGCTACAGGACGGTATTCAGATATTTTTGATGTTGCAGAGCCCTTTATCTCGGTTCCCTTAAGACATTGGTGTATATGGTACTAAGAAAAATTGCTTATGTTTTCAAGATCTACACGTCGTGTAAAGGAAAACCCCAACGTTGCGGACACCCTGTATTAATGTATCATCATCATCACTTTTCAAAAGAACAAACAAGTTTGCAAACAATGTGTTCTGAAGTGTTATCAGCAACAGACATTTGATAATTTCTAATTAAAAGTAATGAACTCGACTATATTTTCGACAATTTCAGCTCAGGGTCATTTAAATTGACCAAAAATTATTTGAAATCGTTAATGGATTTAGCCACGCCAGTTAGTTGTAAGTGCAGATGTCAAGCATCTTTGTTTTTAGATGTGAAAAGTATTTTAAAATCCGGATGTTCGAGATATAAAAGAAAAGTCCAGAATTGGGAAGTGTAAAATGATGAAAATTGTAAAAAACTGTTTACCAATACAAAATACTTTTATTAACACCTACCCATATAAAGGATTTAAAAAACACGTATTTTACACAAAATTATACAGATGCCATATACAGGGTGTTTCAGTTTATTCTTGCATAACTTTAAGATTCGATAGAACTTTTAAAATTAATGCATAAAGTCTATATAAACATGGGTCGAAAAATGCGTGGCTTCCGAAATACAGGGTGTTTAAATTTACTTTCTAAAATAGTTTTTTTTAAATATTTCCAACAATATTTGATGTATAACAGTGAAAATTGGTATACAAGGGTTTTTTGGTACGACAAAACAAACCATGGGCATAGTTTTACTGTAGCCGCTAGAGGGCGCTCTCTACTGTACCTGTAGTGTATTATAATGACCGAACATTTTTTCTTAGTGCAATTTTTTGCTTTTTGAATAAAAAAACTGATTCTTCGCAATTTTCAACATAAAAAAGCTCTCTTGATAATTTTCGTTTTTGAGATATTTCGATTTTTAAGGTTCGATGCATTTTTAATTATTTATGATAAAATAAGGTTAAAAAGTTAGTATCTCGATAATTTTTAGAAGTAGGCTGTGCCTGCAAATATTTTTGAAATTGAAAGCAGAATAAGATTAAACGTCAATTAGTTGACAGTTAGTTTTGTTGTCTGTTGAAACCTGAAACGTTTTTTTGCAATTGTGAATGCACGAAGTTTAGTTTCTTTTACCTGTTTTTTTTTTGTAAGTTTTATAAAAATGCCATTTTTATTCTCCAATCAAGAGTTAGCGGATATTCATTTTGTGTATGGCTTTGTAAATGGAAACGCAGCAGAAGCAGCCAGAGAATACGCACGAAGATTTCCAAACAGACGACATCCAACTCGCTCAGTATTTGTAAGAGTGCATCGCCAAATAATTGAAAATGGTTTTGGAAATCTCCAAAGGGATCAAAACATAAATGTTCGTCACCGCAGATTTACCCGTATGATTCTGCGTGAGTTTGATAGAGATCCGACCACAAGTGTTAGGAGAGTTTCTGGTGCCTTGGGAATTTCAGCAAGCCATGTTCACCGTGTTCATAGAAATGACCATAGACGTCCTTAACATTTGCAACCTGTGCAAGGACTACAGCCAGGGGACGGAGAACGAAGAATCACATTTTGTCAGTGGATTCTTGAGAGAACTGATAATAATAGGGAGTTTTTAAGTAACGCTTTATGGACCGATGAATCATGCTTCACTAGACGTGGAGTGGTAAATTTTCTAAATCTACATATTTGGTCGCATGAAAATCCGCATGCAGTTCGGGAAAGAAATTTTCAGCATGAATTTAGTGTGAACATGTGGATTGGTATCTACCGTAATCGACTATTTGGACCCTTCCTTTTGCCTGCAAGGTTAAATGCCGCGACCTTCTTGGAATTTTTAAAGGCTGAACATGCAAATATGTGGGATGATGTTATGTCAGATTTAAGAAGATTGGCCTGGTTCCAGCTTGATGGTTGTCCAGCTCATTATTCGAGAATAGTTAGAAACTGGCTGGACGAAAATTATCCAGAAAGATGGATCGGCCGTGGAGGACCAGTCGCCTGGCCTCCACGATCCCCTGACCTAAATCCATTAGATTTCTTTGTGTGCGGATTTCTAAAAAAAAAAGTGTACCAGACTCCCGTAACCACAAGAGATATGCTAATAGACAGAATCAGGAATGCATGTGATGAAATAAGGCCTTATTTGAATAATGCTATACCACGTTTGATCATTCGTAGATGTGAATTGTGTATTGAACAATTGGGTTTACTTTAGATTTTGTATGTTTGTCCTAACTATCCAATAGCATTTCAGTTGTAAATAATTAATTTAATTTGTTAAAAATAATATTGGAAAATTAAACAAAGTAATATTCTGTTTTTTTTTGTGTTTATTTGGAGTTAGGAATTATTGCTGTGTTTAAAAACACAATCTAAACGATCATCTTAATTACTTGTAATGCCCAAATCGAAAATGTAAAAAAAATATTATTTTCTCATAAATAATTAAAAATGTGGCTACAGTAAAACTATGTCCATGGTTCGTTTTGTCGTACCAAAAAACCCTTGTGTACCAATTTTCACTGTTATACATCAAATATTGTTCGAAATGTTTTAAAAAAACTATTTTAGAAAGTAAATTTAAACACCCTGTATTTCGGAAGCCACGCATTTTTCGACCCATGTTTATATAGACTTTATGCATTAATTTTAAAAGTTCTATCGAATCTTAAAGTTATGCAACAATAAACTGTGAAACACCCTGTACATATACTGTATCTTGTTCTCCATTCTTTTTCTGTATAAAAAGTTAATATAACAAATCAATATATGTCACTTATGCACAAAGGTATTATTTGAAACCAATTTACTCCAACAAAAAGGTAAGTCCCTTTACAGTGGATCCGCGGTAATCCGGTCTCTGTCTAATCCGGCGCTTACTGTAATCCTATCACTGTTGATTGTACATAAAAAGTTCGGCAAATCTTCGCTAATATAATGCATGATTTCACAGGTTGTAACTTGTACAGGGTGGCCAACTAAGAATGCGATGCACTGTACCTATCCTGTGGTAAAAAAAGTTCTTACTAAAACGGTCGAGAGAAAAATCTGGAAAATATTTTCTAGTTTCTGAAATTGCCGCTAGGAGGCGTAACTGCAATCTTTAATCTAAAAAAGTGATGTTTCGGTGAATTCGGCGATATTAATCTAACAAAAAAATACCTGATATTCAAAGTCGAGGATAATGTCATCATTTTTGTTTTGACAGTTTTTGCTGTATCTCTAAAAATAACGTGGTGGGGGTATTCCATAAAAAACACCCTGTATCTTCGAAATGGCTGAGCATTCTGAAGACATTCAAACTAAACCGGAATTTGTTAAGCACAAAGATTGCTCAAAGTCACGCAAAACTATTGACAACTATTGACAATTTGAGAATTATTTATGTTTTGATTGTATTCCATGGCCTGCTTCTATTATTTGTCTTTTTCGTATATACCCATTTAAACAAAAAATATGCCTTTTGTTATTAGCATTACTTATTTACCTTTTAGCGATATTTTGTAATATTTCCAACAAGGGTGATTTTATTCTGATGAATAAAAAAGAATTCCTGAAAAATTAGTTTGAAAAAATAAAAATTTAATGGATTTCCGTATAAAATTTTAGGTTAGGAACAAGATATCGAAATGCGGTTTTCGCGAGCTTGTTTAGACATCATTTAGCTACTTTTTCATAAAAAAAATCATACCAATGCATTTAATTTTTTTGAGAAAATTAAGCATTTGTTGGAATGTTGAAAATAGCCCTCTAGCGGCCACATGTGAAAATAACAAAACTTCAAATAACACTGTGGATTCCTCCTTTCACCACGTCGCCTTCTAACCCTGGCATGACCATCGTGCATGTCTAAACAAAATCGAGACTCGTCACTAAAGACAATACTGTTCCATTCCTGATCCCAGAGTGACCGTTGTCTGCACCACTCAAGGCGATTACGTCGGTGTAAGGGTTAGAAGGCGACGTGGTGAAAGGAGGAATCCATAGTTCTTTGTTGAAAGACATGTTCATCACACTGTTGGAGTTATGGTTTGGGGTGCTATAGCTTATGGTTACAGGTCACCTTTAATCTTCATCAGAGGTAACATGAACGCGCAGCGTTATATCCACGAAGTTCTAGAACCCCATCTTTTACCCTATCTTAACACCCTGACAGATCCAACTTTCCAACAAGATAATGCCCGACCACATGTTGCAAGAGTCACAATAGACTTCTTTCAACATAATGATGTCACATTGTTACCATGGCCACCAAGATCTCCCGACTTATCCCCAATTGAGCACGTGTGGGATATGATGGGTAGGAGATTGCTCAATTTGCAACGTCCTCCTCAGACTCTAGAAGCACTTCGAGAGGAGTTGGTGGTTGCCTGGAATGAGATACCACAGGAGGACATTGACCACCTGATCAGAAGCATGCCTAGGCGCGTTGGAGAATGCGTAGCACATCAGGGTGCATCCACACATTATTAAAGGTCAAAGGGCTTTAAAGCAGTGCAATCATTTTGAAATTTTTATCATTTACTTATTATGCTTCATTAAGTACTTATACAAAATTTTATTAAAATAAAACCATTTAAACTGGGTGTTCGGATTTATATGTCACTTAGTATATATTTATTCGAACATAATTATTTCCTAACGTAAAAAACTTGGTTATTATATTTTGTAAGTCCTATGGCACTGATGATGTTATTTTTGTAATAAAACATTGGCTCGCCATTGTGATGTTCAATTTACTAAATTCCACATATACAGGGTGGCCCATCCATGTGTGTTCGGAATATTACTCATAAACAAATACATTTTGGGAAAATCTATTTATGGCATGTTATACATGACATTTGAGGGCACATTTATAATATATTGGCCATTATACAGGGTGTCCCAATTACGACCATAGTTGGATAAATCAATTCAAAAGAAGAAAATTGATATAACATACTATGGGGTTTTGGCAATTAGGTACTGAGATATAAGGTGTTTTGTCTATAATGGAGTTTAGTAGAATAATGCTAAATAAAGTGAGTGAAGACACTAATTTAGGCAAATAGATTTCCAAAATAAATGGAGCTTGAATATTTGGGGAGGAGTTATTGGCAGACAAGTTATCGGGCCTTTTTTTTCGACAACAGATTAACAGGTACAGAATACTTGAATTTTTTGACCCAGCATTTGCCTTTCCTTTTGGCGGATGTCAACCTACAAACTCGGATGCATATGTACTTCCAACATGACGGCGCACCTGCGCATTATCATAATCGTGTGCGTAACTATTTGGACACCTGGAGTAACAATCGTTTGATCGTCGTGATGGGTCTATATCTTGGCCTCCTAGATCACCAGATATGACACCGATGGACTTCTTTCTATGGGGCTACGTTAAGCAAGAATTTTGTAGGTATCCACCATCTACCCCGGAAAATATGAAGGAAAGGATTAAATATGCTTTTCTGAAGATAAGGGAACACATGCTGAGGGATGTGCAACGGTCATTTATCCAAAGACTACGGCTGTGTATTCAACATGGTGGAGATATTTTCGATCAGTTTTTGTCAAAATTAGGTCTTGAGTAGTGATAGTTGTTTGTTTATGTTGTTGTTATAGTTGTTTTTCTCTATTACGCTTGAAGCTGATTTATACTGTTCTGATTGTTATTAGTTTTTACGTCAAATCTGTACTCTTACTGGCAACATGAAACTAGTCCACTGTTTGTATTGTGTTTCCATGGATGATGTGATTTTTTTCCCTAATTTTGGTGTGTTGTTCTATTAAAAGCTTAATAACTCAAAATCTTGTGATTTTATCTGCATCAAACCTGATACCAAAAAAAAGCTTATAGAAAATTGAATCAAAACTTGCACAAATATACAGGTTGATGCATTTGAAATTTTTGAGAAAAAGTACAATTCGCGTTTTTGACCACCCTGTATGAACAAAAATGAAAATTCGAAAAAGTAACATATAAGATAAAAGCTGAGGGGTGTAGGTTTTTTTGATATAAAATTCAGCACTCCAGATTTTAAAATGGCGGATTGAGGGGTGGCCGAAGTGGACGGTTTTTCTGGACAAAACACCTTACATCTCAGTAGCTAATTACCAAGACCCATAGTATGTTATATTAATCTTCTTCTGTTGAATTAGTTTATCGAAATATGCAATAAAATTTGAGGCGTTCCATTTAAAAAATCACAACTCTGATATGTAGGTCAAAATTGGGACACCCTATATAATTGCCAATATTTTAGAAATGTGCCCTCAAATGTCATGTATAACATGCCATAAATAGATTTTCCCAAAATGTATTTTTTTATGAGTAATATTCCGTCCACGCATGGATGGGCCACCCTGTATACTATACATACATATAATTATGTATATTATGATTCGGCCTGCAAAACGTTTGTCGTATTACCGCGTGTCCACTGTATTTGGAGCTCCAAAGAACTTTTAGTTTGAAAAGGTGCAGGCGCATTTTCAATGATTTAGGCCCGTATCGTCAGTCGTCCCTACAATTGGAGGGCGCCTTTATGGCCTCCTTGATTGTCATAGTTTTCTACTTCTCCGTGTCAGAACTCTATTTTGAGGTTATGTCACAAACATCTATTTGCATCAAATTGTGCTTGCTTTTGAGTTATATCATGTTTTATCAGCCTGAAATTTCCTACAATTTAAAAAGAAAACATATCTTCACAATAGGAGAGCGCTGACGCTGACACGGGACAAGTGTAATCTAGAAATTTTTGAAGGAGAGAAAGGTGTATGACAATCAAGGAGGCCATAAACGCGCCCTACAATTGTAGGGACGACTGACGATACGGGCCTAAGTATTAAGTTATTTGGAATATTTCAACTTGTCTATTGTTAATTTTTGAAAAGTGATGACTTTATAATTTTACAATGTAGTATTAGAAAAAAATCGGAGTATAAATAAAACATTCTATATAATACTAAGATTAGCATGTAAAATCGATAACACAAAAAACGTTAAGCAAATATTTCAAATAGTGAAAAGAAAACGCTCTGGTATAATATATTTTGGACAGAAGAGCGGTGTATTTGTCACCGAGTGACGTCATGCGCAAAGGCGTATGAAATTCGATGGCGAAATGACCATATCTTCTCTACTTATAGTATGATAAGATATAGTGGAAGCTTAAAAATACCTACCTAAACCTGACATTGTTGTGCGGATTGGAGCTCCTTCTGTACTGGTCCTCGAGTATGTCCGAGTCGAATGCGGGATCCCACCACGATCTCCTTGCCGCCCTTTCAAACGGAATGGGGAAACAGCCACTCCAGCAGCCCGACTCCCTGGACATCTGCGACAGGTACGCCTGCACTTTGGGGTCCAGGGAGGACAGCTGGGCGGCGGCCGTTGCATCGCTTTCTCCTCCTCCGGCGTCCGAAATTGAGGAGGGGTGGTCTGCCTGGACGGCGTATTCTGGAACAAATCAAGATTTTTGGTAAACTTGCAACCCTACAAAATGATAAATGAATGAATTTTTTGAAACGCTGCCTAGAACAACGAAAAATCCGAGCTATCATCACTATATCGGATATGCTTTCTCAGGTACTCTGGACGCAGTGTTTTTCACGAATATCCATGAGGTACCACAAGGTTCAGTTCTAGGGCCCCTCTTGTTCTTAATATTTACATTTCATTTGGTTGACAAAATTAAAAACTCGATTGTAACTTGTTATGCCGATGATTCCCAATTATTGTTAAGCTTTCCGCCTGATGATTTTAAAATGGCTGAGGCTAAAATTAATATTTATATCGAACGCATTAATAGCTATTTTGCTACTAATAACATGACACTGAATACTAAATGTAATGTTTTAAAGGGAAAAAAAACGAAGACATCTAAAAGCAAGAATGAACCGGAAAATAATCGACACAGATTTAAAATGATGTATGCAAGAATTTGGGTCTACTCAACACAAAAATTTTAGACGCATTTAATACTTCAAGTATACAGTAAGAGGCATTATTATAGTTTATAGTATATGATATATACTAAGTGACATATAAATCCGAACACCCAGTTTAAATGGTTTCATTTTAATAAAAGTTGGTGAATGTATTTATCTTACTGTAAATAACAAGTGAAAAAATTTTCAGCCTTATCAGTTGGACATTCCTGTTTTTATCCTGCTTTTTTTTAATTCATTAACGCTCTAAAAATGAATATTTCAGCCGCAGTAAAGAATCAACGTTGGCGGATTTTGGTTCTTGACATCCTTTACGATCGGCTACGATGCCTAGAGTACGGAGACCTGTACGATTTCGTCAACTTAGTGAGTTTGATAGGGGCCTTATAGTGGGACTTCGGGAAGCTGGACTTTCTTTTCGGGCAATTGCAGTTAGAGTGCAAAGAAATGTAGACACTGTGGTTAGGTGTTGTCAGGCATGGCTTCGAGAAGGCCGTACGCAAAGAGCAAGGGGCACTGGACGCCGCCGTAGAACAACAGACCGTGAAGATCGCCGCCTAAGATTATTGGCCTTAAGGGACCGTTTCTCCACTAACAGGTCCATTGCAAATGAATGGTTTGCAGAACACGGAAGACCTATTGGCATGCGAAGTGTTTACCGACGAATGAGAAGTTTTGGCTTGTTTTCATACCGGCCACACTGGGTCCTCCCTTTAACTCGAGAACACCGACGTAATCGCCTTGAGTGGTGCAGACAACGGTCACTCTGGGATCAGGAATGGAACAGTATTGTCTTTAGTGACGAGTCTCGATTTTGTTTAGGCATGCACGATGGTCGTGCCAGGGTTAGAAGGCGACGTGGTGAAAGGAGGAATCCACAGTTTTTTGTTGAAAGGCATGTTCATCACACTGTTGGAGTTATGGTTTGGGGTGCAATAGCTTATGGTTCCAGGTCACCTTTAATCTTCATCAGAGGTAACATGAACGCTCAGCGCTATATCCACGAAGTTCTAGAACCCCATCTTTTACCCTATCTTGACACCCTGGCAGATCCAACTTTCCAACAAGATAATGCCCGACCACATGTTGCAAGAGTCACAATAGACTTCTTTCAACATAATGATGTCACATTGTTACCATGGCCACCAAGATCTCCCGACTTATCCCCAATTGAGCACGTGTGGGATATGATGGGTAGGAGATTGCTCAATTTGCAACGTCCTCCTCAGACTCTAGAAGCACTTCGAGAGGAGTTGGTGGTTGCCTGGAATGAGATACCACAGGAGGACATTGACCACCTGATCAGAAGCATGCCTAGGCGAGTTGGAGAATGCGTAGGACATCAGGGTGCATCCACACATTATTAAAGGTCAAAGGGCTTTAAAGCAGTGCAATCATTTTTATCATTTACTTATTATGCTTCATTAAGTACTTATACAAAATTTTATTAAAATAAAACCATTTAAACTGTGTGTTCGGATTTATATGTCACTTAGTATACATTTCCACTTTTTTATATTTCCAAACATTGAATGAGATTGGACAATGGCTGATCTCCGACATTTGATCATACTTTTTAGTGTCATGTTGTGATGTTAATGACACAATAAAGACATACGAGGGTGGCCCCAGAAGTACCCGACCCAACGAAGAAAACACAAAAATTTTGTAACAAAATTTTTCAACATAATCTCCTTTTCCCAGCGATGTTCAATAAGTTCGATACCCTTTTTATAATAAGAACTGTCTTGCTCCTCAAAATAGCCTTTAACTGCCGTTATCACTTCTTCATCGTTGGAAAATCTTTGACCACTGAACCAGTTTTTCAAGTTTGGAAACAAAAAATAATCCGAGGGGGCTAAATCTGGTGAATACGGTGCATGAGGTAGCAATTCAAACTTTAATTCGTTAATTTTGGCCATTACAATAACGGATTTGTGAGCTGGTGCATTGTCTTGATGAAGCAACACTTTCTTCTTAACCAAATGCGGTCGTCTTTGCTTGATTTCATCGCTCAAACGTAGCAATAAGTTCTCATAATAATCGCCGTTGATAGTTTTACCTTTTTCAAGATAGTCAATGAAAATTATCCCACGCGCATCCCAAACTTGACACATATGCTTTATAGATTGCATACTTTCTAATACAATGATATTTTTCAAACAACTATCGCCATCTCTAGGTCAGGCCGGGCACGTCAGGGACCACCCTCGTATATTATAATTATTATTATTATTATAAGTAGTACTGACATCACTTAAATTACCGATGCCAGACAAAAGCTTCAAAAACGTTTGTGTGAAATTAATATTTTCTCCCAGACATCCCCGAATTTTTTAAATTAAAAATAAAAACATCGTTTGCGTTTTCAATTTCTTTATTAATTCAAGCATCTTGTTAGCGATTTATTTAACAATGTTTGGCAAAACCGAATTAAACCTTCAACAGATTTCGTAAGCATGTGAAACAGATTTATTTGTCATTGTAGTAATTGTGGAAAAGTTAGTTTTTAATTCTTACATTTTATTTTATTTTTACGTAATATATGTGTGTATATATGTATGTCAGAAAGCTATCAAGCTCGTTGTTTTGAAGCGTCTTTTGCTGCTTGTCAAAGTTTCCTTTGATTAAGTGTTTCAATTTATTATTTAGGTAGGTTAAGTAGAGTAGCCAAGAGCTAGACTTCGCCTAAGTAGAGGTCACATTATGTTGTAGTTTATATAATGTGCCTAATAAAGACATTTTATTATTATTATTATAACATAACAAATGATATGGGTATTCAAGTCTTTCAAAAAACCGAACAGTGGTGCCCTAACTTTATTTCGAGATGTGAATCTTCGTTACGTTAAAAAGCTAGTCAAATTCTGTTTTGTGAGCTAATAACATTTTGTTGTATACCACCCTGTATATTTACCAAGTTAGGAAGTGTCCCGTATAATCTTTTTTATGATGATGGAATGATACTTATAAATAGTCATGGTCTCTCATCTCATACTACTAAAAAACAGACAGGCAAGGTTACAAGAAAACAACGGTGCTACTTTGAAATGAGATTATTTCTAGCTGTGCTTTGGAATTTCGTTCGGGGAACAACTGAAAAACGCGTGAAACAGCACTGTTAGCTTCCTTCACATCGTATGAGTGACTTCAGCGCTTCTTCGTACCATGATTTTACGCAGCAAACGTTGCTAAAAACATAACAACAGAATCGGTTAATGATTATTTTTCTATCACTGGACTGGTTTTCACAAACTGAAGATCTTTTCGCTCTTATCGCGGTATATTTCTATCAAGTCAATTTCTGTCGCATATTGTTCGATATCAAAGTCCTGCATCTCTGAAATAACACTGCGGGTCAGTTCAATATTCACGTGCATCTTCATTTATATCTAAGCATACCTAAAAATAGTTTAAATTGTTACTTGACACTGGCTGTATGAAATCTAGCATATTCATAGGTAGATTAAAGTTGGAATAAACACAACTTACAGTCAAGGATGTTCAGCAATGATTTGCGGTGTGTACCACAGAAAACAGTTTATTTTTCGTATCAAAAATATGCAGCTCGCGCCAGAAAATGTAAGCCTAATTCATTTGGATTCATATACGTACGCACCATAGCAAACGTGGATACGAGCATTTGAGTTCACCGATTCTGCCAATTTGGTGCCCTTTGGAGTATTCAAAAAAGTTTTAAAAATCGAACAATTTTCATCGAATCGATCTCTTTAATAGTGCGACAGCAATTAAATATATTGTCATTCTATTTCTACAGGGTGTCTCGAAAAAAGTGTGCTATATTCTACCAGCGGTTGCTAGAGCTTAAAATAGGAAGAAATTGTACAAAATCTTCAAATTTGTGAAGTTAGATGATACCAAAAATATTTTCATAAATAGGAGATCTTTCCCATTCCGGATCGAACAATCTACCAAAGATGTTTATAATCATGATACCTAGTAAATTTTCATTTCGCACCCTCCACCACGTGGTCGTCGTTAGACTTGGCAACCCTGCGAGTGACAGATAGATATCCCCGCCAGTCAAAACGAAAAACATTACTAGTTTTTATGGTTTTTTGGACTTAAAAGACATTATTTATGAAACGTTTTTCATAATTTTTTGTCTATGTCCATAGTAATTGCATTATGCATCAGGGAGATGTAGGGATTGACACGTCTTACACATATTATCTGTGTTTTAGGATGGAGAGGACATAATGTTTTTATTACTTTGAAGAAATTCATTAACCCATAAATTAATAAATGATTACTATTATGACGTAAAGGAAGATGAGGAATTGGATGGAATGTATTTTATACAAAATACAGACAAATCCACACTATTCAACAGGTATGTAATGATAACTTCCAGTATATTGAAGTTGGTAAATTCGAGAGTGCCATGCATTAACAAACGTCTAAATCTGCTGCCAAATTTAACAGCTAGAAAATCGACCTATTATTTACCGCATTCCCATTCGTTGAAGGGGACAACGGATTGTTAAATGTAAACCTATAACATATATCAAAATACATGAAGAGTTGTCATGTTTTTTCTGTACAAAAGCATCATGTTGGAATCAAAAAGTGATCTTGTTTATAATACAGTCGAATTTTCACGATTTTATTCAATATTTCAATAGAAATCACTAATATGCAGAGACCTTTGACAGCTTCTGTCAAATTGAATTTCGATAAGGTATTTTCCCATTGGTCCATAATATTAATGTTGGTGAAATCGGCCTTAAGTCTCGGAAATGTTTGTTTTAAATGCAGAAACCCTCTTCCATTTCGATCCATAGCTTTCAAAAAAAATTTCATCAGTCCCAACTTAATATACAAGGGTGGAAGCAACACGTTTTTGGGACCAACTAGTGGTTCATGAGCAATCTTTTTGAGGCCCGGAGTTAATACCTAACGTAGTGGCCACTCCTGTTCATAATGACGATCTCGCGCGTTATAGGTCAAGAACCCGAGGCGTCAGCAAGACGACACCGCCAGTCGCAACGACAGCAGAAACCTTTATTAAAACTATTTTCCTTTTATATTTTAATTCATTATCATTCCAACTTGTAACACGTTCATGTCTACAAAATAAATATTTTTTAAAAAAACTCCTTGTTGTGGCTGAGAAACATAATTGGCGCTGCGAACAGGATATCTGCACGGCATCCACCCAAGAAGGATCATCGGTTCGTCTTAACGATTTGGCAGATTTCTACCTGGGGTCACGAAGAAACACCGAGAAATTGGAGGACCATACTGGCGATGAAAATCAGTGCGATTCTTCTCATCCTGTAAGTCCATTTCCTTTTCATATGAGTTCTGAGTACCCTCAAGATTCATTTCAAGCTATAGTTAATTTTTCACACAAGTCGCAAAACAAATCTAGATTTCAACCCTACAGTAAACATTCAAAGAGGTCAGAAGACGATATTGTTGATAACCCATCTAATACTTTCGAACAATCTACAAAAATGGTTATATCTAACTCTGATGTTAATAACTTGTGTAATACTCTTCCTGAATTTAAAGTTGGAGATAATCTTTCTACATTTATAAGCTCTGTAGATAATTTAATCACATTTTTCAACCAACAAGGAGCTGATGCAGTACAATTGTATATTATTAATGCACATATTTTATCCAAAGTAAAAGGTGAAGCTCGAGATTTTCTGAACATTCATAATAAAAATTCGTGGCCAGATATTAAACCACTTTTATTACAAAAATACGGTGACCACCGTAATGAAGAAATTTTGTTAACTCAATTAACTACAACTGTTCAGAAACGCTCAGAGACTTACCAAGATTATCATCATCGTATAACCTTGGCACTGAATGACCTTTTACAACATGTTTTATTAAGTGAAAGTAATGCCCAGGCAGTAGAGTTCAAGGCTTCATTTTTCCGGAAACAAGCTCTAAGAACTTTCTGCACAGGCATCAACAACCCTTATTGTGACCATCTTTCTCATTTCGAATTGAATACTTTAGATGATGCTCTCCAAAAGTGTATCTCTCTTGACAATCACAGACAGCAACAACAATACATGTCTTACTTGAAATCCACGAATCACCCCCGCGATTACCAAAAACCTCAACCTCGTCCCAATCCAAACAACTTCAATACTTCGAACAAACCCAATAATCCCAATAACCAATACCATCGTAATTTTAATCAGCCCAATTCGTCTAATCAATCTTTCAACCAAAATTCTATGCACCCTAGACCTTTTGGCGATATAAATAAGCCCATCCAACAGAGACAATCTTTTCCGACAAATCGTCAAGTCTTTGGTCCATCGTCTAGGCCTAATAATTCACAAGACCAACGAAACCAATATAAACCAACTCCCATGTCTGGTATTCATTCCCAGAGATCTTCAAATTCCAAACCTACCCCAATGTCTATGTCCTCTTACCGCACGTTCCATCATAATGTTGAATGTGAACCCGAGTCCCCGCCTAGTTTACCTTATAACGAAGCAGACTGTATACCTGAGACAGATTGCTACGAAAACTTTGATTCTCCTGAGGAAAATTTTCTAGAACCAGCCTCAATGGAACCCGCACCCAACATAGAATCATTCAGTTGAATAATTTTTCCAAAGCAACGAAACTTCCTTACTTCTACCTTCCACATTCCAAATTAAAAGTTCTCATCGACTCCGGTGGCTCTGATACAGTAATTACTCCCAGAGCTGCTCAAAATTTCGACTCGAAATATGAATTCTATGAACCTTTTACCCTCATATCGATGAAAACCCCAAAAACATATACACGCAATCTTTACTACCCTTTGTTCGAAGAAATTGGTATACAGCAAGCCCTTACAATTAGAATTGCCGACTGGCATGACGATTTCGATGTACTTTTAGGTACAGGTGAACTCGATCAACTAGGAGCCAATATTGATTACGAAACACATGTATTTTCTATTCCAAAATTACAGATCTCTATTCCATTTAAGATAATTTACCGTAGTAATAAACGACTACGTATTCCGGTCTCCATTAATAATGGCGAAGTTGTCATTTCTGATATTATACATGAAAATCAAGTAATAGTTCCAGCATCAATTCATGTAGCTGAAGACGGATTCATAGAAATTCCACGTCCCAACAATGTTGAAATCAACTTCTCACAACCAATCTCCGCCACATCCATTTCAGATTTCGAAGAAATCACTCCCCCATCGTCTGGCGACAATTATTTTGATCTTAATTTGTTACGGACAGACCATTTGAATGCAGAAGAGAAAGAAAAGATCCTCCATCTTTGTCATCGATTTAAAGATATTTTTCATACAGAAAATTCTCCTTTAACCGTTACTACTTCTGTAAAACATGTTATTCGAACTAAAGATGAAACACCAATCTTCACCCGCTCTTATCGACACCCAAAATCAATGCTACCTGAAATTTCCGACCAAATCAATAAATTACTACAGAACAATGTCATCCGCCCTTCTATAAGTCCCTACTCAGCCCCTGTATGGATAGTTGCGAAAAAACTTGACGCAAGTGGTAAAAGAAAATTCCGTATGGTCATCGACTATAGACGTCTTAACGAAAACACAATCGAAGATAAATACCCTCTTCCCCGCATTGACGAAATTCTTGACAACCTAGGACGCTGTTCATACTTTACCACCCTTGATTTGGCACAGGGTTTCCACCAAATCGAAGTCCACCCAGATTCTATAGAAAAGACAGCTTTCACAGTTCCTAACGGTCATTTCGAGTACCTTAGAATGCCTTTCGGATTACGAAATGCACCAGCCACTTTCGAGAGAATGATGGATGAAATCCTAAGAGAATTCTTATACAAATCTTGTTTTGTCTATATGGACGACGTCATCATATTTTCCAAATCCCTCCAGGAACATTTAATTCATATTAAACAGATTTTCCAAAAATTCCGAGAAGTTAACCTCAAGATTCAGCCCGATAAATCCGAATTCTTGAGTAAGTCAGTAGCGTTTCTAGGCCACGTCATAACACCTGAAGGCATAAAACCAAATCCTTCAAAAATTTCAGCCATTGAAAACTTTCCTATACCCAAGACGGTGAAAGAAATCAAAAGCTTTCTTGGTCTGGTAGGATACTACCGACGTTTCATTCCGAACTTTTCCAAAATCACATACCCCATGACACGCTGCACTAGAAAAGGTACTAAAATCGATATCGAAGATCCCAGATATATTGAATCTTTCGAGAAATGTAAATCCGCTCTCAGTAACTCCCCTATTCTCCAATACCCTGATTTTTCCCTACCATTTACCCTCACTACAGACGCTTCAAACATAGCGATCGGTTCTGTCCTTACACAGAAAGGAAATCCGATAGCCTATTATTCTCGCACCCTAAATTCAGCAGAGAAAAATTATTCTACAATCGAAAAAGAACTTCTTGCCATACTCGATTCCTGCAAAGTATTCCGCCCCTATGTATATGGTGTAAAATTTACTGTGGAAACAGATCACAACCCCTTAGTCTGGTTATACAAAATTAAGGAACCCAATTCTCGTCTTGTCCGATGGAAACTCAAACTTGAGGAGTACAATTTCGAAATTAAATACAAGAAAGGAAAGGAAAACGTCGTCGCCGATGCTTTAAGTCGCATCGAAATAAATATGCACGAATCCGAGTCTCTGTGTGCCAACCCTCCAGATGATGATGACGACTTTGATGTAGATGACTTCGTTAACCAATCTTTCGAAAAAGAAACTGGTCAATCAACCCAACATTCTTCTCATGAAAATCCCGTTGCTCTCGTCCCATTCTCAGAAGAACCTATTAATCATTTTTCAAATCAGATCATAATAAATCTAGGCACCGATTTTAACACCAAATACCGTCTGAAGTTCAAGTCCAAACACGAATATCTCATCACTCTTTCCGAAAAAGACTGGAAAACCGACATCAAGACTGCTCTCCATCAAACTATAGCCCCCAATCAACGATACTACATTCTGACTGACAATCCCGATATCCAAAAATATATTTCCGACTTCGTCCGTAATACTTATAACCAAAACATCCAAATATTCTTCTGCACCAAACGAGTTCAAGATGTAGAGAGACCCGAAGACCAATTACGACATCTCCAAAATTACCATAAGGAAAATCACAATGGTATTCTCGAAACACTTAGTCATTTAAAATTACACTATTACTGGCCTAATATGCGTTCTACAATTTCAGAGCATATTAACCACTGCGATATTTGTCTTCGTAATAAATACGAGAGACACCCATATAAATTACCCCTAAAAGGTCCACTTCTAGGACAAAAGCCTTTCGACATCCTTCATATTGACACATTTTCCTGTAATCGAGAAACTTTCCTCACAATCATCGACTCTTTTTCCAAGTATGCCCAAGTGTACAGTATACCTGACAAAATGAATACCACAATCCTTAGCAAATTACGTCACTATTTCTCCCACCATAATTATCCTCGAAAAATAGTCTGCGACGAAGGTACCGAATTTTCAAATAACCTCTTCAAAGAATTTTTAAATCTTCACAAAATCGAGCTACACTTTACGACAGTGAACAACCCGAATTCCAATAGTCCTATCGAAAGATTTCACTCTACTTTTACAGAAAAGCTCCGTGTTATGCACGACGAACGCCCCAAAGAATATTTTACTGATCTCGTTACACATTGTGTTTTAATTTACAATCAGTCCATCCATTCCGCCACAGGTTATTCACCTTTTTCTATCTTATATGGCCCATATGCAGAAGAAATACTTTTTGACAATGACTTACCTATCTACGAAAAATATAACCAACGACATAAAGACGAACTTCGACCTTTCATTGACTCTCTTTATCGAAAACTCCACGATAAAGAAACAGCAATTTTAAATAAACGCAATGAAAGACTACCCGAGATCACTCCTGCTCCAGCACCTGGCCAAACCATATATATTCAGAAAAATCCCCGAAATAAATTATCTGCACCTTACGTATCAGCCGAAACTACTTCTAGTAGCAATACCAAGATTCAGGCCGTTACTTCCAAAAATAGACCCACCAATACCCATCCTAGAAAAATCAAACGTCTAAGGAAAATACCCTTGTTACAGGATCGTCATCCTGACGAACCACAACCTGGCCCTTCAAGTGCACCTGATCCCGAATAATGGATACTATCGTGAACTGATAGGCCATGCTCAAGAGTTAAATCACTATCACCGACATATTATTACTGTTAACCTAACTGCTATCGACGCAACGCTTAAAATGACTCTAACTAACTTCCTATTCCTTAACAAGACTCTCACTACTTCCAACTACCGAATATTTGAACAATATAACCATCTCTATTCCGAGACACTTGACAATTTTCATAAAATAATCCGACCCCGTCAAAGGCGAGGAATTGCTAACTTTTTGGGAACTTTTATTAAATCAGTGACTGGCAACCTTGACGAAAACGATCGTATATTTTTGGAAAGGCACATCTTCAGTATCGAAAATAAACAAAATCGTATAATCAATGTGCTTAATAATTCGACAAGTTATGCATCAGAAACAATAAAAAGATATAATATTCTGATTGAAACCATAAATAATAATACAGTGAGAATCACACAAGATATTAATTTTCTTAGAGATGAATTCCAGCAGTTTATTACTCTTCAAAGCGAAATTCGTAATATTGATCGTTTGAATCAATTCATTTTAAAGCTTATTAGAAGTATAAACCTATCTGCACTAGAACAACCGAACATAGAATTATTTTCACTTTCCGAAATCACTGACTTAGAAGAAAAGCTAAAATCTTTATATAAATCAAATTCTCTTTTATCAGATAATTCACATCCCTTTGAACTTATCGAAAATTCACGTTGTTCATTAATTACCACAAATACTCAGTTACTCATCCTTTTCAAAATCCCGATCCTTAATGATCACTCTTTCCGACTTTACCATATTTATCCCATACATAATGAAGAAAACATTGTACTACTGCCTCCTGCAACTTTCTATGGAGATAATCGCTGGTATTCTACATGCACCGATGTAGGACCAAAAATCGTATGTCAACCCGCTTCCACCACAAGATGTCAGCTTCCCAGCTTAGAAAATTGTACCACTGCCAAGCTTTCCCAGCCTGTCATCCACCAAACAAAGAAAAACCTGATCGTCAGTACAAATGAGCCAATCCAAATCGTTGAAAGATGTTCCCAGACTCACCGAAATATTAGTCAAGCAGCAATTGTTTATTCTTCATGCCCAATCGAAATTAATGGACAGATTTACAGCACTACTTCAGAGCAAATCGAAGTTCCTGATATCATCCCTATAAAGATCCGCCCAAAGTTTAACTTACAGATCAACGAGTTGCAGCCACTCAAAGATGTACCACAGCTATCGGCCATACAGCCCTTACATCTAAGCCCTACAGTGACGTCTACAACAACTTGGTCCATGGCAACCCTAATGCTCATCATCGTCACAGCGAGCATTTACTTCGTCTTAAGAAAAAGAAGAAGACTCCAGACGCTTTTCTTCAAGCCGAAAATTTCCATTGCCGACTTGGAAAACCTAAAACTTCAAAAGTCCGAGGACGGACTTTCAGCTTAGCGAGGGAGGCGTTATAGGTCAAGAACCCGAGGCGTCAGCAAGACGACACCGCCAGTCGCAACGACAGCAGAAACCTTTATTAAAACTATTTTCCTTTTATATTTTAATTCATTATCATTCCAACTTGTAACACGTTCATGTCTACAAAATAAATATTTTTTAAAAAAACTCCTTGTTGTGGCTGAGAAACATAATTCGCGCAAGACTGTCCCATTCACAAAGAAAACAACAATATTTGGTATATCCCAGTTGCATTCCAAGAAGAAGGGCTATTACCTTTAAATCTGCACATATTATCGTCGCTGGAAAGACAAAGACGCGTAACTCCAATTTAGCTATTTTGCAGAAGACGCGATATACGCCCGTATGTCCTTTTAGCATTAGCAAGAATAAGAGATCCGTCCACATGCTGATTTGCCACATTACGTTAACTATGAGGAGAAGCGAGACGCCACTTCGTCATATTATAGAATCCACTCTTAGAGATTTCTGGTGGTGCTAACTCCAAATGGGCATTTTCCGACTTAAGACCCTTTGTCTTTCCAGCGACGCTATGACCCATCCATATCGTCGGTCTCCGCACGTACAGGCGTAAATGACAAATAATCTAAAATCGAGTTACGCCATAATTTCACAGATTTTTTTGTAGTCTCCTACTTCACGAAGTGACGAAGCTGTATATCAGTTCGCTGCCAAGAATTAAAATTTTCAGAAAATTGCCTAAGTTATAAAATTCCGAAAACAATTTTCACGTACCGGCTTAAATAGATTTACGCCTCTGCGTTAGAACTGGTTCTACATCATTTTAGTCTAACAAAAAAAAACCGCAACGTTCAGACTAAAAAATCAGTATGTCATTTTCAATCTCATTTATTGCTGATTTTCGTTTTCTAGCTCTACTATAAAATTTGTAAAATGTTAGTTACGCCGGTACGTCCGGAGACCGACGATATGCATTATAACGGATATGCTCTAACAGAACTCGCATATTTCCATATGATTCCTTCATTCCATCATTCAAAGAGATCTTGATATCCCATATCTAAGGGATTATGTAAAACAACAGGCGCAGCGGCGTTATAATCAAGCCGAATCGCACAACAAGACTCTGTTGCGTGATTCAGTAGACTACACAGTCGAGCAATTTCGCAAACATTCCAGGCCGCGCTTCGCACTGTGGTCAAAATTAAATTGTAAATTCAGACCAGCCAAAATTATTTCAGTATACAAAACCGCTCAAAATGATTTTTTGGAGCTACAAAATAATTCGAGTAGTCAAAGCAATAATGCATAAGCTATTTCAAATGATTTACTTCTTTTCTTTGTTCTATTTCTTTCTTCATTTCTTTCTTTTTTTCCCTTTTCCTCTTAAACATGTTTGGTATCTGTGTAGTCAGACCTGACAGACTAACAGACCGAAGAGACCTTAAGAGCAAAGGTCCACCGGACCGCTCTGACGAATAATGACGAATAGTCAAACAAATTGTTGACATCGGAGCAATATATCAACTCCCTTTCTTGACGGAAACAGTGTGTGATGGTTTTTTTGCCGTTTTCGGTAAACAGTAATGTTAACATCACCGTGGAGAAGATTCCATCCTTTGAATCTTAACGCTAAAAGTTTTGACTGGGATTTTGACAGATTTAAGTCTCGAACAAAGTCATTAAGTTCGCCCTGTGTGATCAAATGCGGCGCTATTGTATTCCTGGCAGGTCAAACGAAGGATCGGAAATTTTTACGCTTTCTGTACCATCACTTTCAGAATCGGTGGAATCGACTTTTTGATCCAAAGACCAAGATTCTGGTGGAACTGGGACAGAAAGTTCATCACTATGCTTAACGCGCCGCAAAGCTGATGGTGAATTAAAATCCTTAAGAGTTTGTTTCGATTTTGGTCCAATACCTTTAATATTTATGAGGCAAAAATAGCAATCAGTAGTATGGTCTCTCGGTTCTCTGCAAACCATTGTCGCCTCTTAACCAACCTGTTAACAACGTTACTCTTACAACATATATGAGGGGCCCATAGTTTATCTTGGTCGGAAACTTTAATTCCAAAATAAAGTTCGTATGGTTTCAACACCAGGGGAGTGAAAGTACGTTTTTGGGATTTAAAAGTTTGTTCTCCGCACACATAAAAAAAACTGTTCGCACTATTTACACAATTTCTAGGCATTGTCTAACACACCGTTTCAACAAAAATTAACAGTACCCAGAACATCTCAGGACTCTTCAACACAGAAAACGTAACTGACTCGGCTGCTATTAGTCTACTAATAAACGCAATATGCTCTCTAAACATAGAGCTCGCATATAATAAACAGGAATAGACAGGTCTTAACATTATATATGTGCGTCATAGCAAAAACGCCGAGAAATAAAAGTAGATGTTACCGAATATCTGTGGGTGATAGAAAGATTCTGTTTTTTGATTTGATTTAAGGGTCTCACATACATAAGATATACCCAAAAATGGTCATGTCACAAATCCTGGGTTTATCAGTCTTATTTGTCGGGACAATTTGTATTTTGCTAGAAAATGTCGGTACAATCCCGACGAATCTCAACCATCTGGTGACCCCGGAATCGCCACCAGCGATCGTTTTTCCAGCACTGCGTTAAAGATAATTCTAACCACCTACAGCGCAGAAACCCAGATCTATAGTCAACGCCAAACAAAGTGGCGTGCACGTCATCAAGGTGGGTGTGTTGAAAAATTTACATTCTTGCCAAACTTTTTGTAAAATAATAAAATTTATTATTTACATATCTAGGTTTATAATCAATATTAACCTCAAATGAGAACAAAAATAATAGTATAATAAAATTATAGATCTGTACTTGCATAATCATTAAGTATGACAATTATTGATCAGATGACACTATGAAACTACCATATTTAATTGATAGCTTAAAGGTACTGAATAAAAATCCAAATGGGGTCCTCCAAATTTTATGCATGGTATTTATTTTACAGAATTCATACAGAAAAATGCATTCTAAAATTAGGTAAGCTACTGGTGTAAGCTTTTTCTGTACAATAAAGTTAGTCGGAGTTTCTTTCTTCAGCGCTGTCTGAATCTGAATCTTCATCACTCTCAAAGTTGATTATTAAAGGTTCGATGTCTGGTCGATCAAAAATTCGTTCTCTTTGATACCATTTAAAAATTTCTTGCTCAGTATGTCGAACACTATTTTTCCACATGTCTGGGGTAACCGTTTGTAGAGCCTCGTTCCACATATCCAAACAGTCTTTTTCACTGTTACCATCTCTACCAATATGTCTGTTATAGTAACCTTTTGCTATGCCCCAAATTAACTCAATAGGGTTAAATATACAATGGTAAGGAGGCAGACGAAGAACTTTGTGCCCATGTTGTTCCGCCAATTCATCAATCACGTATATGTTAGGTGGTTTGTTTCTAAAAAAGCAGTTATTTTAAGAATAGGAATAAACAAAAGAAATATAAACTGTCGACCAAAATATATATAATTAAGAAGCATTATGTACCGAGCAACAATACTCAATAGCTCTGTTTTAAACATTGTGTTTAAAAATGGTATGTTTTGATTTGTCAACCAGTCTTGGATATTTTTTTTGTCCATGCATTGTTGGGCACTTTGTTCAATATCATGCTGTGATAAGGGGCGTTATCCAGTATAATCATAGATGGACTCTCCAATTTTTCTAATAACTGATGTTGAAACCATTTCAAAAAATTGTCCTGGTTCATCTCTCCATGGTAATCGCTCAATTTTGTTTTCGAAGAAAATATCGCTTCACTACCCTCAATAAACCCATTTTCATTTCCAGCATGTAATATAATGTATCTAAAATATATTAGTTTTAAATTTTATAGTGCAAATTGTGTAAAAGTACATACCTTTTACCATCTGTTTTAATAGCTTTCACGCTTTTTTGGTTTCCATTTTGCCAAGAGCGACCTATGGTCCCATTTTGAAATATCCAAGTTTCATCGAGGAAGACAAACTGGTATAAGGCCTCAACCTTGGCTTGATTGTATTGCCTTAGAAATTCCACCCTTTTCAAAGCTATACTTGGTAGTTCCATGAGCCCTCGTCGCGGATTGTCCTTAAGCCACTTAAATCCAAGATCTCTAATCAACCGCCTTAAAGACGTGGCACTACCATCAAATAATGCCCTATCTCTTAATCGAGACCATAAAGTTTGTATCGTAACTTGTTCTTCTGAAACCATGTGTAATATGACATTATAATTTAGTTAACAAATTAATGCAAATTTCTGATAAGTTATTATAATAAGATCTTACTTTTGTGATACATATTATAGATCACTTCTCGAATGGCACTTGTATCCAATGTCGCTGTGTTGGTTACACGTTTAATATAACTCCGCTTTTTCTTGGGCGATTCTAAATTTGCATCACTTTTCACACCCTCGGAAATACGACTAACTGTCCTTAAACTAATTTTTAAAGCAGCAGCAACACGCTACAAAAAATGAAATAAAATTCCACTATTATTAATAATACATTACATATAATTATTAGTAACCTACCTCTTGAACAGCATTTAAAGGCAACAAAGGCCCGTTGTTGTCCCTTTCTTGCTCAAAGTAGTGCATTAACGAGGCCACGAGTTCCTTACACCGACTATTTAACTGTTTGGGCATCTTTATATACCAAAATTGCCTTTATCTACTCGTAAAATGAATAATTTTGTTTTGAAACAAACAGTTGTTGATTTACAGTATGCGGGGCCAAAGGATTTATAAAGATTTGAAATGCCACAAATTGATTCAGTGTCAAAATTAATACAAATGTCAGTTCCCAGTTTAAATAAGTTTCAAGGTGACAATGTGTCAACGCTGCGAAATCGGTTTAGTGCGTTTACATGTCGATAAGTGATTGGAGCGTTTGCAAAACATTTTATTTCGCATAATGCGTCTAAATTTATCAGAAAGCAACTTATGTGATATTTTAATAACAATGTTTATATGACTATTAACCATAATAAGAGAGTAATGACCATTTTACAATTTATATATCACATTAATATGAAACTGCAATAGAGCAATTGTTTGTGATAGAAACCTAGGCATTAGGTCGGGGAATTTTTATCGTGATGACGTGCACGCCACTTTGTTTGGCGTTGACTATAGTCATCCAGCACCTTGTAATCAACAGTAATAATTTATTCACTTCTCAATTTGCAAACCGATTGTATTACAAATCAAATCTAAACTTCTTCCCAGAGGGCACAAAGAAAATTTCAAACTTCTACCTCTCGACGAGATATTCTATTTACACTCCGGAACAAGCAGAGTGAGATGAAATTAACATAAAAAAGAAAAAATACAGTTGGAGGTAAGAACATCCGACATGAATAATATTGTGCTTTTCCAAAAACTCTACATCCCTACTTATTTTTGAACGGAAAGTTAGTAAACTGGGCGATTGAATTGATTAACGTAAAAACAAGAGTTGAGAAATTCAGATGCCGTCTGGACTTTTTCGCATAATTTATATCCTGAACGCCTAAGCATATCGTACCTTTTTTTTTTTTTTTTTTTATCGAAACAGCCGCGCAGGCAGAAGAACACCGCGGCTGCTATAATGATCCCAAAGAAATTTTGTTAATGCGATTTTTGAACTGCCTAAGGTTAATAGAACTGGGTACCTTTTAATATTTACAATAATCCCCTTCATTGCACCTAGAGCTCCATTTGATAATAATTGTAGAAAAAGGTTGGTCAACCAACTCAGTTATTTTCACAGTAAGATAATTATGTTTTACTGTCATGCAACTACCCTTCGCTGAGCTGTAGAATAGACTTTTATAAAAAACATCTTTTTTCAAAATAAACTGCAGTAAAAACAAAAATCTAAGAATTGGAATTTATTAATCACAGGGTAAGAGGTCAGTGTTGTACGAATAGAGGTGATCAACAATTAGTGGTTTTCGTACAATAACTTAAACTTTGGAGTTCAAAAATTTAATCCGTGAGTGGTTTAGGGTTAAAAAGGGGGTCAAGGTTCATCTCATTAGTGATGAAATAATGAAAAAATAAAAAAATATTTTTATCCCTCTTCGTCGCAAATAAGTCTTGCATATAGAAACATAGTAGGCCGCGCGGATCGAACGTCAGTACTGAATCTTAACCTCACTCTTCAGTAAACGTAAATTCAAAGTTTTACAACAATACGTGCAGTGTTCTCACTACAGTGAATTTTTAAGTGTCACCAAGTGATTAGAAAAATGGAACTCAACCGGGAACATTTTTGCGCCATAATTTATTACAACTTTCAGAGACAATTATCGCAACAAGAATGTCTTGATGAGTTACTGTCAAAGACCTCAATTCAAAAAATTTTACATGAAGAATTAGGATTAAGAAAATTAGTTTCTCGTTGGATACCGAACCTGTTGACTGAAGAGCAGAAAGCAGCCAGGGTTAATTAGTGTTAAAAAACGGGACATATTGCAACAATTCCTCTTAATGAGCGAAGAACTGTTACTGCGGATTGGTATACCACCATTTGTTTGCTAAAAGTCATCACCGAGCTTCGAAAAATCAACCCCGAAAGAAGAATCATCCTCCACCAAGACAATGCAAGCTCGCACACAGCCCAAAAAACAAGGCAGTATTTAACTAAAGAAAACGTGGAATTATTGGACCATCCTCCATATAGTGCCGATCTAAGTCCTAACGATTTCTTTACTTTCCCGAACATTAAAAACAGGCAGCGTGGTCAACGGTTCCAGTCACCAGAAGAAACAGTTGACGCATTCAAAAATGCCGTTTTGGATCTTCCCGCAAACGAGTGGAATAAGTGCTTCGAAAATTGGTTCGAGCGCATGCAGATGTGTATTAATCTTCGTGGAGAATACTTCGAAAAACAATAAAGACATTTAAAACTACCTACCATGTTGTTTTATTTCCATATGCAAAACTTAAAATACATCCCTCGTATTTTTGCTGGCCCGATCCACATTCTCGTAGAGCAACCCTTTTCACTCATTTCCACCAAATAATTTGTCTACTTACAATTTCCCCCAAAGACTGCTATATCTCTTATACTATAATGGGACATTCTCTTTCTAGAAAAAAATGAAAATATTAATTAATTTCCATTTTTTTTCCCTAAAACTTCAACATCCCGAGTTTTTGTAAGGAAACATTTTTGGACCATAGTTTATAAAGCAAACACATTGATTTTTCATGTAGATTCACACCCTTAAATATTCGCATATCATTAAGGAACATCCTGTATAATGCAAATCTATCATATACTAAGTGACATATAAATCCGAACACCCAGTTTAAATGGTTTTATTTTAATACAATTTTGTATAAGTACTTAATGAAGCATAATAAGTAAATGATAAAAATTTCAAAATGATTGCACTGCTTTAAAACCCTTTGACCTTTAATAATGTGTGGATGCACCCTGATGTGCTACGCATTCTCCAACGGGCATAGGCATGCTTCTGATAAGGTGGTCAAGGTCATCCTGTGGTATCTCATTCCAGGCAACCATAAACTCCCACACGTGCTCAATTGGGGATAAGTCGGGAGATCTTGGTGGCCATGGTAACAATGTGACATCATTATGTTGAAAGAAGTCTATTGTGACTCTTGCAACATGTGGTCGGGCATTATCTTGTTGGAAAGTTGGATCTGCCAGGGTGTCAAGATAGGGTAAAAGATGTGATGAACATGTCTTTCAACAAAAAACTGTGGATTCCCCCTTTCACCACGTCGCCTTCTAACCCTGGCACGACCATCGTGCATGCCTAAACAAAATCGAGACTCGTCACTAAAGACAATACTGTTCCATTCCTGATCCCAGAGTGACCGTTGCCTGCACCACTCAAGGCGATTACGTCGGTGTTCTCGAGTTAAAGGGAGGACCCAGTGTGGCCGGTATGAAAACAAGCCAAAACTTCTCATTCGTCGGTAAACACTTCGCATGCCAATAGGTCTTCCGTGTTCTGCCATTCATTTGCAATGGACCTGGTAGTGGAGAAACGGTCCCTTAAGGCCAATAATCTTAAGCGGCGATCTTCACGGTCTGTTGTTCTACGGCGGCGTCCAGTGCCCCTTGCTCTTTGCGTACGGCCTTCTCGAAGCCATGCCTGACAACACCTAACCACAGTGTCTACACTTCTTTGCACTCTAACTGCAATTGCCCGAAAAGAAAGTCCAGCTTCCCGAAGCCCCACTATACGGCCCCTATCAAACTCACTAAGTTGACGAAATTGTACATGTCTCCGTACTGTAGGCATCGTAACCGATCGTAAAGGATGTCAAGAACCAAAATCCGCCAACGGTGATTCTTTACTGCGGCTGAAATATTCATTTTTAGAGCGTTAGTGAATTAAAAAAAAAGCAGTATAAAAACCGGAATGTCCAACTGATAAGGCTGAACATTTTTTCACTTGTTATTTGCAGTAAGATAAATACATTCACCAACTTTTATTAAAATAAAACCATTTAAACTGGGTGTTCGGATTTATATGTCACTTAGTATATTTGTGTTTCCATGGCAGATGTAGGGAAAATACGTGTGATTTATTATGTCTAACAGATGCATAGTATCACTGAGATCAACAGATTCTTAATGATAGAACGTCTTTCACTGACACCAAATATGTAAAAATGTTCATCCCTCCCAAACAATGTCTGAAAATGTGCAGGAATCTCAGAAACGTTGTAACACTCTGTTCCAGGGATTTTATTTCTGCCACCTCTGAATCAATTTTCAAAATTTACGGCTACCTAAACGATGAAAGTATTAAACTCGCGATAGTATTCAAACTTCGGTATATAACTTTTCTCTTGCTCAAAGATATCTGCAACACACAAGCCCGAGTTTCTCATTTATGTCAGTCCGTGTCTGTTTATCAATAAGTACTGAGTCAATCTACTTGACGAAATATTCAGACAACCGCCATATGAGGAGTAACACAAATTAAGGGTTCTGCCAACCTAAGACAGTCCAAAAATCGGATTAACAATGTTTCTTCAAGCTCCTCATAGCAGCGGTGCCTTGGTACAATAATTAAAAATGATTACAAAAATGTGGAATTCTGTTTGAATTTCGAGACAAACCGAGTGAGATGAACTTGACACAAAAGAATTTACCGTTGGAGGTAAAAACATACGATATGAATTATATAAATAAATACAAGTGTACAATGATGGTGAATAATATTTCAAACATTGCACGGTTGATTGCAGAGGACAAATAATAAGGCACTTGTGTGTTAGATTAAATGATTTATAGCATTTCAACAACTGTGTATGGCATGTTACTGAGATAGGTACATATCCATTATTGGGTTGAAAGCAGTTATTACTCATAAATAACGTTACATGTCTAATCCATTGTGACAAATTCATTGAAAACATGATACATCATACAGATTGTTCAGTTTTATTCTCCAGTTTATTACTTGGTTTTAAAATGAGGCAAATGGACTCAAATTAGTAGCAGATGCATTTGGTTACACTTCACGGAAATGCTTAACATTTTTATGTTCGATGCATTGCATTGATACATTATTTAGATAAAATTTGAATGGAAAAATCAATTTGTTGCTGAGATAATCAATTAGAGGGACCTCATTTCAATGTGCATGCTGAAAAAGTGAAAAAAAGATATCACATGAGTCTTGTAGGACTTGTTACCGCAAAATTTGGAAATTACCAACCATTCCGTTTTTTAAATATTTGTAACGAAAGTTGTTCAGTTTTTTAAAAACTATCTTCAGCAGCGTACGCAGTGTGTCTCTGTAGGCAACAGGCGGTCTGGAGTCAGCGAAATACCATGGGGCGTCCCTCAGGGTTCCATACTAGGTCCAGTATTGTTTTTGATATACACTTTTGATTTGCACAAATCTGTCGCACATTCTGATTTACAAACTTTTGCTGATGACACTCAACTTATACACTATTTTGAAACCTCTTGTGCGCAAGATGCTGCTGTTCTATTAGAGCAGGATCTGGGCAAAGTGCAAAAATATCAAGTGACCACAATCTAACAATAAATCGAGATAAAATGCAAATATTACTATTTTGCTCAGAAGCAAAGAGAAGACATTTGGAAAATTAATTTAAAGTCCATCTAAATGGTTCACTGTTAGAACTAACACATTCTGCTAAGATTTTAGGGGTTGAAGTAGACAGCAAATTAAGGTTTATGGGCCATGCTATGTCACTAACTAAAAAGACATATACCAGAATAAGAGCATTGTTTGCCAACCGCCATCTTCTAAATTATACATTAAAAAAATGTGTGGGTCTCTTGTTATGTCAATCTTAAATTATTGCGATATTCTTTACTATCCATGTCTCGACCAGTTCATGGAGAACCGGCTGCAAATTATTCAAAATAATTGCATCCGTTTTATCCATGGGCTGAGAAAATTTGACCATGTTAGCGATAAGTACCATCGTATGAAATGGCTAAAAATTGGCAAGCTAGTTGAGTACAAGTGCTTAATATTTTTGCACAAGTTGTTAGCTACGTCAAGGCCCGCTTATTTGAGAGGTAAGATTATATTTAGTCATGAAGTTCATAGCAGTAGTATAAGAGACTGTAAAATAATCAGAATACCGCCTCACTCTATGACACTTTTCAAGCGTTGTTTTTCGTATAATGCTGCCATACTTTACAATGCTTCACCAGGTAAATACAAGGAAATGTCTCCAGCCAATTTCCGTAAAGAAATAAAACAATTTGTATTTACCCTTACCTGATATTGGTGCAGTATCTTTTCTTATGTATATATGTATCTAAATATTATAGGTGTGTGTATATGTATGTATGTGTATATATGTATATGTATATGTATATATGTGTATATGTATGTATATATGTGTATATGTATGTATATATATATATGTATCCATGTACATACTGTATATAGTTTTGTATTTTAGTTTATAGTATAGTTTAGTTATAACTATAATTTTTTTTATAACATCTTAGGCAACGCACATTACATCGTGCTCTAAATGTACTGACAAAGATAGTTAATTGTAAGAGTAGCCTAGGCTAAACTTCGCTATCTTTGTCCCTCACCTGTACAACAAATAAAGGCGTTATTATTATTATTATTATTATTATTATTATTATTATTATTATTATTATTATTATTATTATTATTATTATTATACATACGTGGTTTCCGTCGCACAGTGATGAAAAATGGCTAAAAAGCTTACATTTCAAAGTATACTTTTTTATATCGAAGCAGCCGCGCAGGCAGAAGCCTAAATGCCGGAACACCGCGGCTGCTATGGTGATCCCAAAGAAATTTTGTTAATATAATTTTTGAACTGCCTAAGGTTAGTAAAACTGAGAGGAAGAGAGGAAGTCGTCGCTAGTCTTCTTTTTTCCAGCTGAGCGGCAGAGATCGGCTTGTCACTCTGACTGCATGTAGAATGCTGTCATCAGCGAAGCTGTGGATTGGGTTGATCGTGCAGGTAAGGAGGTCGTTGATATGTAAGAGAAACAGTCTTGGAGCCAAGACCAATCCCTGGGGAACACCCGCCTAGACGTTGTGGGATGAAGAGGAGAACCAGTCAATTACGACGGATATCTTGCGGTCAGAGACGTCAGCCACCCATCTGCAAAGATTTTCTGGGAGGCCATAGGATGGAAGTTTGCTTAAGCGGGCAGCGTGCCATAGCTGATCGAACGCTTTCGTATTGTCAAGAGCAACGACACGAGCCTCACCATAAGACTGGATGAGTTTACTCCACAATTGCGTGACGTAAGCTAGGAGGTCCGCAAGCTGTGACGTTCGAGGCAGTTCAGAAGCTCGAGATTTATGCACCTCTCCATCACCTTACTTATAACAGAAAGCAGAGGTCTTAGATCCTTTTTTGGGATGGGTTGGACATGAACACATTTCCAGTTATCTGGGAAGGTGCCAGATTCATAAGATATCTGGAAGAGACGCGAAAGCTCCGTTGCACACCTCTTCTGTACAATGGCAGTAATCAAGTCCGGACCAGAAGCTTTGTTGATGTCGAGCGACAAGAGCACTCGTCTTACGGTCTTATGTCTGAATGTTACCTCCCGCATAGTGTAGGGAACCCTTTGAATTGACGGCACTTGGGCGTTGGGGGGGACGTCCATGGTGGAGTTGGCAGCAAAGATCTTGGCTAGCACTTCCGCCTTGGCCTTTGAATCGAATTCAATAGTTCCATCCTGACACGTAAGTGGTGGAAGGCTACTGTGTGAGAAGTTCTTTTCAATCTGCTTGGCCAGCGTCCAGAAAGAGCGACTGCCAGTGCGCTGCGACATTACCCTGTGCCTAACTTTTGTATCGTGCTGGTTTTTGGCATTGCGAACAGCTTCGTTATATTTGTTTCTGGACTCGACGTCGGCTCCTCGGTTCTCTACAGTGGGGTTTTGTAAGAAGGTTCTGTGTGCCTTGATCTTCTGCTCGCCATCAGTGTCACACGATTTGTTAAACCAGACGTTGGACACTGGCTAAGGCACTTTCACTGTGTGAGGGACGTATTCCTCCATTCCGACGTGGATACTGTCTGATATCGAAGAACAGACGACGCATCCGAGTCAGTGAAACAGATATCTCTCCCAGGAAAGCTACAGAAGAAGTGGCTGAGCCCCTCCAGTCGGCATGTCCGTAATGCCAAGTTTTGCGGCCTGTACGAGTTTCTGCCGCCAGAGCGGGTTCTGACCGAAACCTAACCTCCACAACACCCTGGTCTGTGTTACCCAGGGGCGACAGGACAGCAGTGCTATAATGGACAAGATGCGTATTCAGAAAGAGATCCAGTAGGCTACTGACGTGTGCCGAGTCGCGAGGGAAAAAAGTTGGGCTCGTCACCAGCTGGGTCAGCCCTTGAGTAAGAGCGAACGCTTCGACTGCACGACCTGCTGCATCGGTGTTGTTTGAGCCCAACCAAAGTTCATTATGGGCATTGAAATCACCAAGTAGAACTACCTCTGAAGCGGGGTGATTGATGTTCAGGAAGTCGATCTGGACGGCGAGGTATTCGAGTAGGTCATCCCAGTTATGGTCCGAGGGAGAGCGATAAAGGCAGCTAATAAATTTGGGTGATGGTTTAGAGTTGAGGCGAAGCCACAGAAGGTCCTTCCGGTCTGATTCCAAAGAAAGATCCCTGGAGCAGGAAAGACTGCTGCGGACAAAAGCCACAACTCCCCCGTTCTTTCTCAGATTGGAGTGCACCTCGTAGTTTGGGAAGTTGAGATGGTTAATCGGTGCAGACTTTTGTCTCCGCCAAGAAAAGCACGGCGGGGCGATTGGATTGCAGGTAGTGATGAACAGCATCAATGTTGCTGTTAATCCCGCAGATGTTCTAAAAACAAATTTTATCGTCGATATTGTTCGCTCGAGCCCACCCTCCATCCGGACATTCCGAGAGTGGAGTGAGTTTACGTCCGAAGTTCTTAGTGCTCGAGGGATCCATCATCATTAATTTCTTTGTTTTGGGAGATAACCGACTGCATACCTTAGGTGTGGAAACATGCGGACATTTATAAGACACCCTGGGAAAATCTAGCGGGTGGTACCGCCTCGGTCGACTGGTCCTTGTCTACCACCTTCTCTTTACGTGTTAGTGATATTAAATAGACCTAAAGTGGCCCGTTGGCGGACCTGTACTGCCACCCGGCAATCGGTACTGAGGTATTAATTAACGCGTGTACAATCACTTGAACGGGAAGAAGTTGTATACTGGATACAACAACTTCCGGAACAAAGTCAATGAAAATGACAATATTAATATTTCCTTTGAGATGAAACAGAAAAAGGAGATGTCCTATGTGCTTGTTATAAGCTTATAGCGCAATTTATGAAGTTGACTAGATGAAGAATTACGAGTAACCTAGCCTCTATACACTGTACATTTCTGTATTTATATTAATTTTTACAAGACCTACGGTGGACCTGATCGGTCTCCTAGAGTCGTAATTTTTACCTAAGTTTCAAATATTGATTAGGCCATCAAATTTGGGTTAAGAGATTTCACGATTTTTATGAGAAAATAGTCTTGGATATTCGACCAAAGCAAAGAACTTTGCAATTCACCGAAAATTTTAATAAATATCGGGCTGATATCTCTAATTTTAGAGGTAAACGTACGGATATCACGGTGAATTGCGACCGCATCTAACGAGAAGGATTTAGAGATTACTGACTTGGTAACAAAAAAGAGATTTTCATCAATTTATCATCATATTCAAAATCTGCTGAGATTACTGACTTGGTAACAAAAAAGAGATCTTCATCAATTTATCATCATATTCAAAATCTGCTGTGATAAAATATACAATTAGTAAACGAGGGAAAAACGAGATTTGCATTTGATTTCTATTCTATTTCCCTTTTTGTGACGGCAAATTTTAATACTTCCTCATAAACATTTTAAAGGATCTGCTATATTTTTTTCTGATAAATGCATGGTCATTTTTAAGGATCGCACTGAGCCGGCACAATCTGGCCCAAATCTCGTAAAAAGCGGCCAAAAGCCTACTTTTCTTTCCTTTTTTCACACAGAGGCAGAAGCCTAATGCCAGGACATCGCGGCTGCTACGAGGATCACAAAGAAACTTTGTTAATCTGATTTTTGAACTGCCTAAGGTTAGTAGAACTGGGAAAAGCCTCATCAGCTCCTCAGCTCACCGGCTTTCCGCTCTGAATTCCTGCATGTAGAGTACTGTCATCGGCAAACCTGTGGATGGATCGTACAGGAAAGGAGGTCATTGATATATAAGAGCAGTGTCGGAGCCAAAACCTAAACGAAGTTTCTTATAAAGATCAGAGCTAACAAAGCGGAAAGTGGCCGAAAATAATAATAACATACTATAAAGGGAACAAAAAGAGAAAGCAGTGAATTAACATAATACAAACTTACGGCAAAACCTAAAAAATGTATTATTCATGAGTAATATCTTCTCTTCTATTCGTCACTGTCTGTCAGAGTGGTCCGTAGGACCTTTGCTCTTGGTTAAAGTCTTGTAAGTCAGTAGGTCTGTCAGGTCTGGCTGCCCAGAAACCAAACAAAGTCAGGGAGAAAGAAGGGAAGAAGAAAGGAAGGAAGGAGGGAGAGCAAAGAAATTTGAGGGGTGCCTTGGCATTGCTAATTAGTATTCGGCAATTTTAAATTGATCCTAAAATTAATTTTGGGATTAGTTGTTGAAGAAAAATTATAATTTTGGTTGGACCTAAAGCCGCACGATTTAATTTTGTTCACAGTGCGAGTCGCGGCCTTGTGTGCTTGCGAACTTGCTCGACTGTGTAGTCTACTGACTCGCGCAACAAAGCGTTGTTATCCGATTCCGCTTGACTATAACGTAGCTGTGCTTGTTGCTTGATGTAGTCCCTTAGGTAAGGGATGTCAAGGTCTCTGTGAAGGGTCTCGTTGGAAACATACCATGGGGCGTTAGTGATTGTACGCAAGGTTCTCTTCTGCCAAACCTGCAGGCTACGCAAATGCGTTTTGGCGAGAAAACACCAAGCCGCACTTGCGTAAGTGATCGCTGGTCTAATAACCATCTTGTATAGCCGAACTTTGTTGATTAAACTTAATTTTGATGTTCTACATAGCATAGGGTAGAGTTGCCGAAACGAGATTTGGAATTTAGTTTTTGACGCTTCAGTGTGCTTTTGCCAGGTCATCCCATTGTCAAGAGTGACATCGAGACACTTAGCAGAGCTTTCCCATGGTACCCGAGCTCCATTCGCTGAAACCTCCGACGGGGCGCCGCTACGTTTTTTAGTTCAATAGATTGCCTGCGTTTTCGAATGATTAATTTTGATCAGCCACCGATTCGCCCATTCCAATACCTCGTGCACTGCACTTTGCAGCCTGTTGTGAACTAGATCCCCAGACCACGACTGGGCCGCCAAGGCAGCATCATCAGCATAGAGATACATTTCACAGTTGCTGGGGCAAGGGACGTCATTAATCAAAAGTGAATAAAGGACTGGTCCGAGAACCGAACCCTGAGGGATACCGGTTTTTATGGGCCGTGTTGTCGACAGAACGTTACTAATTTTGATCGAAATTTCCTTCCCTCGAGGAAGGATTTCAAAAGTTTTAGGAGCCAAAAGGGGAAGCCACCTTCTTTGGAATCATTATGACATCAGCGGTCTTCCACGCCGTTGGGAAGTGCTGGGTCTTTAGCACGGCATTGATTATTAAATTAAGGACTTCCCCGAAAGTAGCTTCAGCGCCTGATTAGTGATTCGATCCTCTCCAGGTGCTTTACGCACCTTGAGGTCTTTAATATGACCTTGAAGCTCTGCTGATGTGCAATGCGGAGTCTCAGGAGATTCCGCTGATGTGCCGTGTAACGCTTCAGTTGAGGAATCTTCTGAAGATTCCTCTGAGGAAAAATCACTAAGGGAGGCATTACTGCCACTGACGCCGTTGGCCCTAAAATATCCCCTGACGGATCTTACAATATGTTGCTCCTCGTCGAGGTCATTATCAAGGTCATAGTTGGAAGAGAACTAACTTTCCATTGCATCAGCGAAAACCTCAACCTTTTCCTTTGTCCTACATACTATGTCCCTAGGACCGTGGATGTGCGGGAGTTGTTCTCGCTTTCCGTTTCTGAGCGACTTTGCAACTTTCCAGAGAGGAATACTTGAGTGAAGCATCCCTGACAGAAAGTCGCTCCATTGCTCATTCCGGAATTCATGAAGAGCATTTCTCACTTCATGAACAAGATTCGTTGCTCTGTGAATGTCATCTGGGTGACAAGACCTCTTAGCTTGCTTAATTGCAGGTCTTTTGTCAGAAATTTTCTGATGAATGTCTGCAGGGAGAAAAGGTCTGCCGTGTCGTTGTACTGGTAGTACAGCTGCACGCTGCAGAGCTTGCTGAACGGAATTTGTCCACTCCGCATCTATACCGTTCTCATCATCTATGATTGGGATATTGGGGAACTCTCTAAGGAGCGACTTGTACAGCTCCCAATCAACCCTTTTCCTTGGAAGAGTAATATCATAAGGGCATCTGATTTTTCCGAAAAAAAAAATTGAAAAAACACGTTGCTAAGTAATATTTTAACAGGAAGCATGAGTGCTCCTGGCAATAAAAAACCGAGTAGAAGACTATTTCATGAGTAACAGATTACTGGTGTTCTAGGAGACTTGTTATCAAAGGTATTGTAATTTTTGAACGCGATAGCGGTCACGTTTTGCCGCGGGTAAACTCGAAAGAACTGCTGACAGGTGCTGTCATACAATTTTTCCATCTAGAATACCATTTGTACTTCAGGATTGCGCGTTTTTGATTTGTAGAAATCAAGACGAAGGACATAGTCAGATTCAATTCATTTTTGGGGTCCACACTTTTGATTTGAATAGAAACATGAAGCATGAAACATGCCACATTGATCCATAATAATAATATATAATATAATAAGGTAAGCCTCAATAAAATAATAAATTATAAATTCGGATTCGGGAGTCCAAGTTGTCCGAACACCCCCGAAACATCAGAGTTCAAAACAAACTACATGAATTTCAATTTGAAATTTCAATTAAACAGCTCTCAAGTGGTGATTACAAACATAGTGTACACTTTCACGGTAACATCAGAAATATACCTAATAAAAATTATTGTTTTGATAATTTGGTTAATGAATGGAAAACTTTCCTGTATTGCATATGAATGCTAGTAAGATGGTTTTTAGTCTGGTTTTTAGCATATCATGCATATTTTAAAATTGATGGGAATTCCATAAAAAGATATGTTACAAATGATGTGCGTACATAACTGTATTATTAATTAGTCAAGTCACCAGTCGGTTTCCTTATGGAAAATGGTTTTCGGCTAAACTTGTTGAAATTCCCAATCGGGCCAACCCTCTACCCACTTCGGAATAAATCTGAACATTACGTGTTACTTCTTCTCTGTCAACATTACAAGTTATAATAATATCCTGCATCTATCAATACGCTCTTATTGAGGATTATGGGTTCTTTAGGAGATCGATGCGGGTATTATGTAAAAGACCTATAAAACGTCAAAAAACGATAAAATGTCATCTTGCAGACTAGGTAGTTTTTAGGGTGCAAACAGTCATTCCACGTTTGCTCACTAGGATCGTTGTGAGCGTCCATCTATGGAGGAATAGCTCAACTACACGAACTGTTGGTTGCATATGTTTTGTGAACCCGAGTAGACTATAGTTTTCATCTCTAAGAAGAAACTTGGTTGAATAGCAAGATCGCATCGGGATTATTGTGTGTATTGGTCTGCATGTGTATAAAATCAGTGATATTTGCTGCCAATGAAGTGTATCTATTTCCTGTGCCCGACGGGTTATTTATATGTTATCCTTTCCGAAGACAGGTTATATTCACTGTTATAAATTACGATTCTTTACGTTTTTTTGTGTTTTCAAAAACTTTGAGGAGAATTACAGGATATCACCACCGCACCCGCGTTGTGTGAAATTAATGTTAGCATGTATATGACTTGTAATTCGACAGTGTACAGTGAATATAATTGTTTCTTATCTCTCCCATTTTCTGAAATTCAGCAAGTTTACATAATATGTAATTTCCAGAATGGATAAGAAAAAGTGTGGATACGCAACTGATGTCTACCTTTGAATCTCAACTAAGTGTGTTTGAGACAAGAATCCAATTGAATTATAATCAACACATATTATTAGCACACAAATCCTCACTATGCACCTATGCATTGCCGTTACCACTTTATTGGCCCATTCTTCTTGCCGGGACGACTTGACGGTCAGACTTAGGTATACTTCATCTGAAGTCACTTGAAACACTGTGAAATACCGGGTGCGTTTTATATATCTATATTTAACACGCTCTGTTGCTGCAAAAATCGCCAAATTTCGCAGCAAATATCCCCCGTATAAGATCAAAGGCAGTTTCACCGGTCCACGTGGAGTAAAGCACGCCTATGCGTGGACATAGCCAATGAGAAAGCGTGTATTTCAGAGCTCCGAACAAGTGCAGGTGGCTACTGAAAATTGAAACAGTTTAGCCAGTGTCGTGTAGCGGTGAATAAACGTGTTTTCTTTAGTCTGTCCGTGTTTTTTCATAGATTTTATTAGTTTGTGTGTTTTTGACTTTTGAATACTCAGTTTACTTGTTGATTTAATTGTTGTGTTGATTGTTCTTGTGTGTCCTAAATATGGCTCTTTGGAGACCTTGGGAAAATGATCCAAGCCACGAGGAGATGGTTGATGAACCTGTGCAGGCAGAATTCTTTCATAAAGATTTAGAGGAACAGACCCAAAGAGTAATCCTAAATATGTATGATTGTCTGAAAAACGAAAATCCAGATTCCTCGCAAAATCAAATTTTAAACAGAATTTGTATCCTGACAAAAATCAGTCGGTCTACCATTTATCGGGTTATAAAAAGGGGAGATGTAGTCAACCATTCCTTCCACAGAAAGCGCATAGGGCAAAAATTAAAAAGAATAGACGTGGGTTTTCAGGAAGATATTCGTCGTATAATATACGGATTTTATAAAGAAAATTTGGTGCCCACGTTGGAAATGATACGGGATAAATTAAAAGATTATCCTGAAGATTTTTATAATTACAAATGCTTAGACTCACTGCACTGTATTGTAAAACTGTGTGGTTTTCAATACAAAAAATTAGATAAAAGAATGGTGATTATGGAGTCGTCTCGAATCGTTGAATTGCGCCAAGAATTTTTGCACAAAGTTAAAATCTATAGAGAGCAGAAAAGAAATCTGATTTACCTGGATGAAACGTGGTATGATACCGATGATGTTGTGCAGTACGGCTGGGTTGACGACAGCAACAAGTGCATTTTAAATGCACCATGCAACCGTGGAAAACGAATCATTATTCTCCATGCTGGCATTGAAAATGGATTTATACCTAATGCCTTGCTGTTATCTGCCAAAAATATCAAAGAATCATGTGCCGACTATCATGAGGACATGACCTCCGACTTATTTGAAAAGTGGATAGAGCAGCAGTTAATACCAAACATTTCCCCAAATTCAGTGATTATTATGGACAATGCACCATACCATTCCCGACAGAAAAACAAAATTCCGAATACAGGCACAAAAAACAAGACATTATTGATTTTATGAAGGATAAGGGAATGGAAATACCACAAAAATCAACCAAAGCCATATTATTGGATCTTATTAAAAGACAAAAATTTAAAAAAGAGTATGTTGTTGACAATCTGCTTCAACAAAATGGCCATGAAGTATTACGTCTACCTCCCTATTACTGCATTTTTAACCCGATTGAGTTGGTCTGGGCTGCTTTAAAAAAAAAGTAAGAAAACATAATCAGACCCCTCAATTAAGTGAATCGCTATTGGCCACAATAAGAGATGCAGTATCTCATATTGCTGCCACAGACCTATGGAAGCAGTGTTCTAGGCATATTATTGAAAAAGAAAATGAATATTGTGTTTTGCCTCCTGTAAATCCCGTTGTAATTCCTCTACAAGATGACTCTAGCGACAGCTCCGAAGGCGAGGATGATATATAAATACCTATAATGTAAGTCTTTATATATCTTTTTATATACCTACCTGCTATGTAAATATTTGCTTATGTCAAACGTTGGAATTCTGTAATTTTTCCATTTCTTAACTTTCAGTCAACATAAATTAAACTCCCAATATAAGTATTTTTTATCCCAAATCAAGAAAATAAGAAGATAGTAAAATCCATTTATTGTGATATAAAAACATTATTATTATCGTTCTAAATAAATGACCGCACGCCTATGATACGTCATGAAATTACAAAGGACACGCCGACCAAAGGTTTTTATGGTATTTCAAGTGACTTCAGATAAAGTATACCTCATTTTCCAACAACAGTTGCCTTTGCTGCTTGATGATGTTCCGTTAGTAATAAGAAACAATATGTGATACATGCATGATGGTGTACCAGCGCATTTCAGTGTAGCGGTTCGTAATTATTTACAAACTGTTTTCAACAATTTTTGTAATCATTTCGTTGGTTTTAATGTAGTGTTTATGTTGTCAGTTGTTGCTGTTCATTATCCTTAATGTGTTTAATTTTCCCAATTAAAATAATAATAATTTTGCAAGTTAGACAATAGAACGGTTTTTATTTTTTTACTCAAAAATGGCGCATCGAAGGAAAACAATTCAAGAGAGATCATTTGTTTTAAATTGAATGAGGTATTCGAAAATAATTTTTATTATCAAAAAAACATTGGCGTACCGTTTTTTTTTTCTTTAAAAATATTGAAGACAATACCCGTACGCACGCCACTGTTAAAGCTAAAAATTATTTTTGCATTGAAAAATATGCACCTTTATCAACTTTTACTACGTACTAAATATCAGAGAAATATCTGAAGCGGTTCTGAAAATATTAAATAATTTCCATTTTTTTCCTAAAACTTCAACACCCCGAGTTTTTGTAAGGAAACATTTTTGGACCATAGTTTATAACATTAATTTTTTATGTAGATTAACACCCTTAAATATTCGAATATCATTAAGGAACACCCTGTATAAAAAATCTACCAAAATGTAATGTCAACATATGGTTTCAATTTAACTCAATACTGCAGCTGCTGCATTTTACAGTGAAAAACATTTACAGTAAAATTCACCTTCGCGGATACCCCTCTTACACGGACGCCTCTGTCTAACGGACAGTTTCTCATGGTCCTGACTGACTCTCATAGCATTGGCTTATCCAAAAATTTGGTATTATTTCAGTCGTATTTGTCTGATCGCAAACTATATGTGGATTTTAACGGTGGTAAATCAATTCACTTTTTTCCATCTACCGGCGTCCCACAAGGATCTTCCTTAGGTCCACTACTAATCGTCATTTTTATTAATGACTTAGTTAATACGATTGACTGCAATATTCTGCTCTACGCGGACGACGTAAAACTGTACTGGCAAATTGATGATCCATCTATACTAAGTGACATATAAATCCGAACACCCAGTTTAAATGGTTTTATTTTAATAAAAGTTGGTGAATGCATTTATCTTACTGTAAATAACAAGTGAACAAATGTTCAGCCTTATCAGTTAGACATTCCGGTTTTTATACTGCTTTTTTTTAATTCACTAACGCTCTAAAAATGAATATTTCAGCCGCAGTAAAGAATCAACGTTGGCGGATTTTGGTTCTTGACATCCTTTACGATCGGTTACGATGCCTAGAGTACGGAGACCTGTACGATTTCGTCAACTTAGTGAGTTTGATAGGGGCCGTATAGTGGGACTTCGGGAAGCTGGACTTTCTTTTCGGGCAATTGCAGTTAGAGTGCAAAGAACAACAGACCGTGAAGATCGCCGCCTAAGATTATTGGCCTTACGGGACCGTTTCTCCACTACCAGGTCCATTGCAAATGAATGGTTTGCAGAACACGGAAGACCTATTGGCATGCGAAGTGTCTACCGATGAATGAGAAGTTTTGGCTTGTTTTCATACCGGCCACACTGGGTCCTCCCTTTAACTCGAGAACACCGACGTAATCGCCTTGAGTGGTGCAGACAACGGTCACTCTGGGATCAGGAATGGAACAGTATTGTCTTTAGTGACGAGTCTCGCTTTTGTTTAGGCATGCACGATGGTCGTGCCAGGGTTAGAAGGCGACGTGGTGAAAGGAGGAATCCACGGTTTTTTGTTGAAAGACATGTTCATCACACTGTTGGAGTTATGGTTTGGGGTGCTATAGCTTATGGTTCCAGGTCACCTTTAATCTTCATCAGAGGTAACATGAACGCGCAGCGTTACATCCACGAAGTTCTAGAACCCCATCTTTTACTCTATCTTGACACCCTGGCAGATCCAACTTTCCAACAAGATAATGCCCGACCATATGTTGCAAGAGTCACAATAGACTTCTTTCAACATAATGATGTCACATTGTTACCATGGCCACCAAGATCTCCCGACTTATCCCCAATTGAGCACGTGTGGGATATGTTGGGTAGGAGATTGCTCAATTTGCAACGTCCTCCTCAGACTCTAGAAGCACTTCGAGAGGAGTTGGTGGTTGCCTGGAATGAGATACCACAGGAGCACATTGACCACTTGATCAGAACCATGCCTAGGCGCGTTGGAGAATGCGTAGCACATCAGGGTGCATCCACACATTATTAAAGGTCAAAGGGCTTTAAAGCAGTGCAATCATTTTGAAATTATTATCATTTACTTATTATGCTTCATTAAGTACTTATACAAAATTTTATTGAAATAAAACCATTTAAACTGGGTGTTCGGATTTATATGTCACTTAGTATAGTTGCTTTTATCTACAAAGGAATCTTGGCAGACTGTCGGAGTGGTGTGCTGCTAATAAACTTCCCATCAACGTAAGCAAATGTAAATTTCACTAGGAGAGTAAATTCAATTACCAATAGTTATAAAATTAACAATACTCCTCTTCAGGCTTTAGAGAAGGAGTTCAGGGACCTAGGAGTAATATTTGACAGGACATTGAGCTTCAGTGCACACGTAACTAATTTAGTGAATTCTTCCAAAAAGCACTGGGATTCGTTATACGCAATTCAAGAGAGTTTATCGGAACCACAGCACCTACAGTGCTGTACAATTCGTTTGTTCTTTCTAAGCTGGAATACGGAAGGATAATCTGGAACCCATGCTATGTTACCTCATGTGACTTATTGGAAAAAATTCAGAGGAAGTTCTTGAAGTATTTATCTCTCAAATGGTGTTTATCCTCCCATAGGGATTTCACAAAATAACTTACTTCAAAAGCATAGGTTTCTCTCAGCCTTGATGATAGAAGGAAGATACAATCTTTAGTCTTTTTGTTCAAAGTTATAAATTACCAACATGACTGTCCATCATTTTTGTCTATGCTAAATTTCAATACACCTAGAGTACGAACAAGGGCCAACCTTGCCTTTTACCTACCTACCCCATGAACGAATATACTGCTGCACTCACCGCTATATTCAATATGCTCATGTTATAATGATTATATGAATTATTTTGATATCTTCAACACATCCATTTCTATTATTAAGAGAGTATGTAAAGCGGTAGTTTTTTTAGAGCTACCACAGTTTGATTGAGTTATGATCAGTGGTAGCTTTTCATGGGTTCTTATTGGTAATTACTAAGCAATCAAAGCAATTAGTTTATTCTGTGATTTTTATATATATGTACTGTATTTTTCACCAGTAATTGGTTTATAAACTGTTGGTGGTGTAATTAAATAAATAAATAACACTGGACAACAAATTTTAGTTTTTTAACTGTATCTTGTGGGAAAAGTGCACTTCTTTGTTAATTTTGGGGCGCTAAATCCAAAAATCACAATGAAATAAAAAAATTAGTTGCGGTTTAGAAAAAAAACTTTTTATTTTTAAGGATATATTAAAAAAAGTAACAAGATTCATATACTTATAAGAGTCACTATATGCGCTGTCTTTTTGCTGTTCTTTTATGGATCGTTTCTGGAGCATCTCTACCAAGAGTCCAACAGTAGTCTGCAAGCATGGAAGGATTCCACTTTCCCTGGTATCTTTTTTCCATTGTTGAAATATCCTGATGAAAACGTTCGCCGTGCTCATCACTTACGGCTCCGCAATTGTCAGGAAAAAAGTCCAGGTGTGAGTGTAGGAAATGTATCTTAAGAGACATATTACAGCCCATCTTTTGATACGATGACAGCATATTTTTGACAAGGGTTTTATAGTTGTCAGCTTTTCTATTTCCCAAGAAATTAGTGACCACCAGACGGAAATCATTCCAAGCAGTTTTTTCAATACCCGTTAAAGTGTTTTCAAACTGTGTATCTTTCAAAATATTTCGAATCTGTGGCCCAACAAAAATACCTTCTTTAACCTTTGCCTCACTTAGTCTTGGAAATTTCTGACGCAGGTATTGAAAAGCTGACCCATCTCTATCTAATGCCTTGACAAAGTTTTTCATTAGGCCCAACTTGATATGCAGTGGTGGTAATTTTTTTCGAATCTACTAATGGCATATACTGTACATTTTTTGACCTGGCTCTAGGAATTGACGAACAGGCCAGTTTTGTCTGGTGTAATGAAGTGCCTTTGCCCATTCACACAAAAAAACAGCAAAACTTTGTGTAGCCTAGCTGCAGCCCAAGTAAAAGTGCAACAACTTTCAAATCGCCACAAATATGCCATTGGTGCTCGTCGTATTTTATGCATGTCAATAGGTACTTCATATTGTCATATGATTCTTTCATGTGAACTGCATACCCTACAAGAAGAGATGGTAAAATATTTCCAATATGCAATAACACTGCCTTTAAACTCAATGTTGAACTGTCTATAAACAATCTCCATTCTTCTGGGTTATAGTTTATATTTGAAGCCGCCAGTAAGCCGTTAATGTTACTGCAGAAAACCAAGTTATTCTCCATATTGAAAAATGCTTCTAAGTCTTTGTGGCGTTTACGAAAAACACATACCGAAACATCGTCTTCTAACAAGTTCCACTGCTGCAGTCTTGATCCAAGTAACTCTGCCTTACATTTTGGAAGTTCTAAATCTCTTACAAGATCATTTAATTCTGACTGTGTTATTTTGTGCGGTTGGTGGCATGACGTGCTCGGTATAAAATCAGGATCTCTTGACGTTGATGGCATATCTTCTTCCTGACGAATCACTCGATCGCCATGATCTCATTCGTTTTCTGATTCGCAAGTGTAGGATTCTGGGGGTTTTGGAATAGGATTTTCGTTACTGTGAGGCACAGGTCTCATCGCAGATGGTATGTTTGGGTAGTTAATAACCGATTTTTTTTTCTTGGACATACCTGTGGCTTGTCCAACACAAGGTACCATGCAAAAGTAACAATCATGAATATCATTTGTAGGCTCTCTCCAAACCATTGGGACAGCAAAGCGCATAGACCGTTTTTTGCCATTTAACCAGCTCCTCAGATTTGAAGCACATGTATTACAGCAGATGTGGGGTGCCCACTGTTTGTCTTGATCACGTAGTTTACAACCGAAATAAAGCTGATATGCCTTTGTTATTAGTGGAGTAATAGACCGTCTCTGAGACGCAAAAGTCACATTACCACACACGTAACAAAACTGATCTGGATTGTTTACACACTTTCGAGACATCTTGCATGAACGCTGTCAGCCAACTGAGGAAAAAATGGCGAATATAAAACAATATAATGTACACGTATGTATAACGTAACACAATCATGCCGATTACATCATCTTTCCTTGCCGAATATAGAAATATAGCACGTGCATTCTTGTGAATTACAGTATATTAACACTGTCACAGCAGGAACACATATACTTACCGTACTCTAAAACTTGAACTAATATTGAAAAAATAAGTTTCATTCCGGTTTTAGCACATTAAAAATAGTAATATTTTGTTGATTTTATTTATGATATTTTTTGGCTGTTGATCAGTGATAATCTACATTGTATTAACTCTTTCTTGGACATTCTCTTGAGCGGACGCGGACACGAGAAAATGTTCCCCTAGCCGGACAAAAAACAAAATGAAAAGAAACGCTTTGTCTTATTTTGTGTTGAGAGCATCGCTATTGCATTGCATGTAGTGCAGTTCCGCCCGGTGTGAATTAGGGACTTCCCCGAGTTGGTCGCGGATTTACCGTTCTTATTATTTGGGTACACGCTTTCGATTAAATTTCCAGTATAAGTCTGACGTCCATGCCGAAAAGACACAGTGAGCGACACATTCATTGTAGAAATGGCACAAAATTATGACAGACTGGCTGTAAGACCCAGATTGGAAAATGACTAAAGAAAAAAGAAACATTTTGTTATTTTTAGACAATGCGGGATCTCATCCAGAAAACATTTGCTTACCCCCCAATTGTACATCAGCTTGTCAATCACTTGATCAAGAGGTTATAAAGCGTTTTAAGACTTATTAAGTCTAATACTCAAACACCTGCTAGTAAACATTGTAACTTCTGGTACAGCTTTTGAGTTAAGCAAGAAAATTACGTCATTGGATGTAGTTAATTTGGCAAAAACTGCTTGGGACCAAGAAACCAAAGAAACAGTACAAAATTGCTTCTGCGAAGCAGGCTCTAAGCATGAAAATATGCAAAATGAAGATCAGTTAAATGAGGCTGATACACCTAACCCAGAAGATGAGTTACCACTTAATGTACTTTCAGATATCCTCTGAAATGAGAATTTATTGAAGTTGACTGATAATGAAAACCTTTATGATTTTTTGAACCTAGATGAAAGTTTGTATGTTGAAGATCCAGGCCAAGAAATTGAAAATCCAGTTGAAACACAAGAACTTTCTGAAGATTCTGATGTTGACGAGGTTCCAGTACCAACAGAAGCTATTCCAAATTATGGTAAAGCTATAACCCTGACCAAGCAGCTCAAACATTTTGTTGAAAATCCGGGAGATACAGAGTCTTTCTGAATTGGAAATACAATTTCAAGATGCCATTTTAAAGAAGAAGATGAGACAAACGACAATATATGAATTTGTAGATATTTAAGGTGACTTTTTATTTCATTGTTGTTGTGGTTAAGTATATAGACAAATATTAATATTTACCTAAATACCTTTAGAAAACGAATTCATACTCCACTGCTCCATAAACAAATGCGTTATTAGTAGAAAAACTAAATTCCTTGTTGTTACATTATCTGCAATGAACACAATACAAGTCTGAATATAAGTACTTTTTTATGAGAGACAAAAATATATAGACAAATTCTTTTCAACATTAGTTTAGTACAGTTTCGTGTCAGAAGAGGATTAGTTTGTGTTCATCAAGTATTGTGGAATAAGTTAAGTGATTTTAAGACCATGCCGCGTGGTCCAGAAATTTCTTTCGATGTGAAAACTATGATCATTGAGATATACAAAGATGGTCAACGTCAAGTCGACATTGCCAAAAATTTTAAGCTGGAGCGTAAAGCAGTTTGGGAAATATTGAACAAATATAAAGAAAAAGGTATCTTGGAAGCCTCTAAGAGAAGTGGTCGGCCTAGAAAACTAAATGCTAGATCAGTTAGATTAATAAAAGTAATTTCGTCCATAGATCCGTTTAAAACTCCAAGACAATTAAAAGCTGAAGTCGAGACAAAAGGAATTGTCAATGTTTCTACGAAAACTATAAGTAGAAGATTAAATGATTTGAAGTTATTTGCACGTTGCCCGAGTAAGAAGCCGCGAAAAACCGTAAGGACCGATTACAATTTGCACGGTTGCATCTTGATTGGAGCATCTCTGAGTGAAAGAGGGTATGTTTCAGTGACGAATCCAAGTTCAATATGTTTGGATCAGATGGTGTTCACTATGTTAGACGTCCTAGTAGACAAAGATTGAACCTCAAGTACACTTTGCCCACTGTCAAACATGGAGGCGGAGACTGTTATGGTTTGAGGGGACTTTTCGGGGTTTGGGATGCGACCTTTACATAGAATAGATGGCATTATGCATAAGTTTTTATACACAGACATAATAAAGCATGTCATGTTACCCTATATGGAAGACAATATGCTCGTAAGATCAATCTTCCAGCAAGATAATGACCCGAAGCACACTTCAAATATCGCAAAGAAATTCTTTCTTGATGAAAAAATACCAGTTCTCAAATGACCTTCACAGTCTCCCAATACTCCCCCCATTGAAAATCTATGGGAATACTTAGATAAGCAAATACGAGATAAAACTGATTCAAACAAGGATGAACTTTTTGCTGCTTTAGAGCAAAAGTGGAGATAGATTGATGAATCTTATATCAAGAAACTTCTACAATCTGTGCCGAGACCATGCCAGGCTGTGGTTGATAATAATGGTTATGCTACAAAATATTAACACAAACATGGTTGGTTTTCTATAATTCAATGAACTTTGCTTCTTTTTTCTATAATTGTTTTGCTTTGTCTATATATTTTTGTCCTTCATAGTTCCAGTTTTTTTCAATTAATTTTTTATTGAAGGAAGTCTAATGAATTTATTCATGTATAAGCTATAACGAATTATGTATACAGGTTGGTGTATTAATGAAACAACTTAAAAAAGAAATACAGCACAATATTAATTTGTCTATATACTTTTGTCCATTACTGTATGTATGAACATACATATTATATTATACATATGTATAGTATATACTTTGTATATGCCTAAAGGTAACAAACCTTGTTTTCTTAAGTTAGAAGTTTTAAATGTCCCAGTTTCTTTAATAGATTCGGTTTTCATTAAAAACATGTTTTATGTTTTATTTCATTTATAGAGACACCTCTCTTGAACCAGACACTTTCAGCCAGTCTCAGTTAAATATCAATAAACAAACAAATGTTCTGAAAAATCTGTATGTACACAAACTTTTGAAAACTGTTTGTGGTTTATTAATTTCTTGGATAAATAAACCAACTCTGATGATGAAGGACCCTTCAAAATGGCAAATATATTATTAAATATCACTAGCAGTAGTGAGAATAGGGTAAATAACTATGCTGAGTACCTGCTACTCAGAATTCCAATTTGACTGGGTACCTGGTACTTTGATAAGTAGTACTTGGTGTAACCCTAAATATTTTAAAATGTAATTTTATACTAACGTTTTGAAAAATCTGTATGTACACTAACCTATGTCAGCTTCACTCACAAAAACTTGTTTAAGCTGCACAACAGTTTTTTGTGGTTTATTAATTTCTTAGATAAATAAACGAATTCTTATAATAATGGACCTTTCAAAATAAATATATTCTTAATATCGTTAGCAGTTGTGGATATAGAGTAAATCACTATGCTGAGTACCTGCCACTCAGAATTCCAATTTGACTGGGTACCTGGTCCTTTGATAAGTACTACTTGGTGTAACCATAAATATTAAAAAATAATTTTATCAACTAAAAATAAATTTAGATCTGCAAGCTGTGGGTGTATTATATAGCATAACATAATTTCATATTGGAGACTTGCTTGAAAGTTGAGCTTCTGTTTAATGAAATATAAATGCACTAGGGAGTAGATAGAGCAGTATATTAACAACAATAGCAAAAGTATGATGAATATGGTAGAAAACAATATGTTTCAAAATATATTTATGTACAACTGATGTTCTGTTAAATGTTCTTCTTCCAATGTACATTTAATTGCATATGTTGAAGCAAGCAAAATTATCCTGTAGTTGTTTCTCTATTTCAGTTTCCTCAACATATCCAGTAAACTAAAACTACAGATGATTATGTTTCATTTCATGGATTTAACATGTATTAAAGGAATGTTGGTTCTGGTTCTGTGAGTTCAAATTCAGGCAGCAATTACTATAATACAACATGCACAGCAGTGCGAACAGCGTATCATTAGCTATTAAAGTAAACATAAACATCCGCAAACATGCAACCTTACCTGGGCTATCGCCCGAAGATGCAGTAGCTCTTTGGTCCATATCGGGAACTTCACATTATCACGATCTCGGTGCAAAGCAGACTTTAGACGCCGGCCACCGTCAAGACGTCGCACTCGGCCTTCTTACAGACTCCGCTCTGTCGCAGAACATGCTTCAAATCCAAATTAAACATTGCGGGCTATGTCAACAAACGATGTTTGCATTCCTCTCTCGCGATTGCAGACGTTTTTCGTACTGTGGACCGTTCAACGCGCCGGAGACCGTCTGGGGGGCCGTGAAGCGGCTCTGCTCAGGACGTGAGGCAAGACGAACTCACAGGCGGTCCGGGTCCAAATAGGAATATTTTTTTCCAGTTGTGAAATCGCCTTGACGGGGCCGACTTTTGAGTTTGACGCATATCTCATATCATTTTTGACATGGAACATATGATTTTGATTACATTGACGGGTTGGTAGTGGTATGGTGGACATCTCATGAGATGCTATGAAACTACCATATTTATCTTCAAACTAATTACAGTTTGCTTTACACGTATTTCGATCTTAAACAGTATGTCAGGAGATGGCACTAGTCCACTATGCTCTGTATTGTAGACAACCAGTCTTACACAGCCTTAAGCCTATGACTCACGTCGTGTTGTTTTCAGCAGTATTGCACGACGTTATTGCGATTCTGTAAATAAAAGACATCCGACATCGAACAGAGATCTGCAATTTTTAAAAGGATTGATTAGTCTTATACGGTATCTGAGGGAATAATCTAACGAAATTCTGACAGCATAGTAACTAGATAAGTCATCACCGAGAACAATTAGCTCATTCAAGTCGCCCTAAGCGGAATAGCTCTGACGCAAAGCTGAAAAAGTGTTTTACATGCTGTATATTAATGGCTCAAAAGTAATGTTTTCGATAAGTTTGTTCCATTATCTAACAAATTGTTCTTTAATTCCCAGGAACGGAGACGTTTTTGAGTCAAGCAGTCTTGTTACAATACCGGTCCTATGATTTACAAAAGCCTGACATTTGGCAAATCGAGCAGAATATTTATATCTGGGGTTTTTTGATTGCTGATTATGGAAATTTGTATATTTTCGGCAGAAAGATTATATCAAACAAAGCAGCTTTTCTGAAAAATTTTATTTTATAAACCTGATTTTGAATTTAGGATGCAAGCCTTATTTTATATACTGCTTAGAGAAATAATAGACGATTCAGAAGCATCTTGTATAGAGCATCTCCTGTTGGCAATTTTATTGTCAACAAGTTGCATTATACTGCTAACCCGCAGAATAAACATAATCCGCGTTTCCATTAGTTTTAAAAGGAATAGCGCCAAATAGGTTAACTGCACTTTCCCATGCAACACTGTCAATTAACACAGTAAAACAAGAAAATTACACGGATGACGTCAGCCAACCAGGCCCATAATATTAAGTCCATAAACATATATTCCCATCAATCTGGCAACGGCGTCCCTCCCCATACCTAACCACTAGGTGAGCCCATTGACGATAAGTTTCAATGGCAAGTAATAATAAGCTCTTTTAATTGCTGTATGTGACGAAAAATGGCAATGTCAATCCTCAGTCTTTAGGAGTGTTTGTTTTTTATATTCATCTTTATTTTGTAAAAATACTCCAATAAGCATTATTATTATTGTTAACAAAATGTACGGGGGAATGAACTTTGATGTATGAAGTATGTACTCATAGGCGTGTTGAACTACTGGGGTTGGAAAAGTATAAATCTAGTAATGGTTAAAAATTGAGGCATACACTACCCCCACCCCTTCACCGCCTACACATTTGTTCAGAAAATGATCATGAGCCTCTGAAACGTCAAAAAACGAAGTTTGAGTGATTTTACCACTTTCGTCTTTTCCCAAAGCTCCGCCGCCACTGGACCGATCTTATCAAACTATAAAGCGTTTTCGTCCTTGGCGTAGTAGTAACCTTGTGTGGAAATTTCATCAAAATCTGACCGGTACTTTACAAGTTATTGACAGGCTAAGGATTAACGGACAGACAGGCGGACACAGACCAACGGAAACGGGTGGCAATGTTTTTCGTGATTGTGTTACAAAAATTGGAGTAATTTTCGATGAAAAACTAAGACTTCTTGAGCACGGCAGTCAAATTCCTAGAAAATATTATTTATTATTTCGGCGTATACAGGAAAAAACAAATTCATCTGACGGTAAGTTTAATGTGTACGAGAGAGAGCGCGATAAGTGTGTATGTTAAGAGATAGAAGTCATCTGAACAGCGAAGGTCATCACCACATTGCCTAGCAACGCTGACGTAGAAGGTTGTGGAAAATCCCGCGTTGCCAGTATGTTAAACCAGAAAATGTTCGCACAGGCTGCTACAATAGGTTCATTACATTTAATATTCAGAATCGATCATGAACAAATTCGACACAATTCAAAAATATGTGCGTTCACAATAAAACCATTATTTGGGCGTAAAGAATACTAACGCATATTCTCAATATGCATCCTAATTCAAGGAACTGGTGTAACATATTGGCAACACGGCAAATTGCCGCGTCAACGTAGCCATGAGCTTCGCTATCTAGCCAGGCTCTATCTCTTTCTAACTGATGTGCCTCTGCACACTTTTCTCTCGTACACATTGAACTGAAGCCGTCAGACAAATTTGGTTTTCAGTGTATATGTAGAGGCATTAAGTATATTATGTTACCCTTTATTTTCCATGTTTAGATATAACGACAGGAAAAATCCAAAATAATAATTGTTGCGGTCTAATAAATAATCTAAAAAAAAGATGATCATACTTCACGGACCATTGATAGCATGGGCTGGTTAGTCGTCGCTGGGCTTTTCCGATACCATTTATGTATTCACTCTAGACACAAAATTAAGATTAATAAAAAGTCATTATATTCGTAAAATTACCTTATACCTCGCTTAAATATAATTTCATCCAATAGAGTTATCAGATCTCCACATTTATTCACAATGCCACACTACAAGACAGCGTTAGTTAACTCATGTTTCACATTTAACACAGTTACCCTGTACAATTTTATCTGGGAAAATCCAAAACTACTGTCTTTGAATAAGTTTACGTATCATTTGATAGATCACCTCCTGCATAAATGAGTATTTTTTATGTTTGTGTTCTTGAATAGTGAATTTCAAATTTAAATAGATTTAAATAATTTTGTTCAGCGTTATACTTCTATTTTGATATTTGGGGCAAGTGGAGGAATAGCTGCATGAGCTAAATTTCTCCCTTTTTAATGAAATCATTATAAAAACGATTATTATTATATAAGATCCAAAAAACATATCTCATTTTCTAAATTTTTCGCGATTACAATAATTCCTCGCCAGTAGACGTGGTAATTAAGATTAAAATTATTTTTACAACACAAATGACTAGATTGGTTAGATACGCGTACTTGACGGATTCTTTAGGCCAGTGGTTAGTCCATCTAAGAAGGCTTGTCTTGCTGATCTATTTGTAGAGTCAGACCATACTTTAGGTTTTGTATGTACTGCATTTATCCAGGTTTCTTTATTGATTTTAAATAATTTCTTCTCCATAACATAATCTCTTGGCTGTCCATCAAAATACTATTTCTTCGCCGTTTTCTATACTCAAAATAATGTGGTCCTTTTGAAAGTAGGTCATCACTTTTAACCTCCTGTAATACTTTGACTATGGTGGGATGTTCCTGCCTTTCAAAAAATTAATGGACTCTGTGTCTGATGGTATTCCGATCAAAGTTACCAACTGTATCCAACATCTTCGGGTAAGGCAGCCTCTTGTGTGGTGGAGACAATGTTTTGTTTTTTTTTATATTCCTCAACAATGAATTTCCATTTCAGAATGCTCTAAAATTTCGCTCTTATAAACGTTAAGGACAATTTCTTATTTCATATTCAATGTCCCTTCTTGTCTCGTTTTCGGGGAGGAGACATCACTGAAGAGGAAGCATGGCTGAAAGAAGCATTGGGAGAAATTTTCTCAGTTTCATCTGCTGTGTGCATATTCGACATGCTAACGTATAAACACACGCTACATCTGCACCGAATATGAACAGCAACTGTCTGCGTCGGCGTGCCGGCGATACCCCGAGCCTGAGTTTTACCCTGTCGAATTCTGCACTTGTTCGTAGTTTTATGGCCGAATTACCAGTAGTTATTGCAACGTTTAGGCGATTGCCGCTCTGCCGCGCCGCATCTTTGTTGTGCCGGGGCGTGAATGGACTACCAATAGGGTATAGTAATAAAATTGCATTCCAAGGTCATTTGTTCAATAAAAGAATGTCAATCATGCATATCATAAATAATATATTCACATTTACTTTTTAAAATCATATAACAATTTTCCCCTTATGAGGAATCATTCATTACAATCATGCATCCTCAAATATGACGTTTAACACAAACCATTTAATGGGAAGACAATATAAATGTCATACAATTTCTCCTATTCATTCTTAAATAGTTTACACATAAGCATGATACTTATGTACTATTTTACATCTAGTTGTTGCTAGGTTGGACTATTTTCAAGCAGAGTCACACTGGACTTCAACAATTAAAATTTAGTTGCCAGGTACCAAAAGCTTTGGAGTAACATCTACCCGAGACATACTCGCAAAACAAACTTTATATGTATGCTATAATATTTTGCAATTCGCCATGTGAAATAGTCACGGATTACCAAACCAATAACCTAAAAACTAATCTGTCAGGATGTCCGGTTCAGAGCCTTCCTGATTACTGTCCAATCTTCCATAATATCCTGAGGCTTGAGCATATATACAATGTACGGACCGGATACAGTAACTGCTTTTCTTCTAGATCTAGATCTCGACCTGAAACATGTTGCATTATATTAGCAAACTAGTGATGTAGGAGCTTGGCGAACGTCAATGTCAATATCGCGACTATCAACAATACATGAGAAAACCGTTCCTAGACAATATCAACATGATATACGGGGTGTTTCAAATTCGACCATCAACATTGGGATCTCGAAAACTGTGAGAGATATGAAGTCATTTAAATGGGGGAAAAGTTGCGTATTCTAAATGCAGTTTTTCACAAAATCGATTTATTTTTTCCTTATTTCATTGCCAATTTTTCTCCTTTACAAGACGGCATAATTAGAATTTCAATATGACGTTTCATCTTCGTCCTCAATCATCGACTTCATTTTTTCTTGTAGACGCCATATTGAATTTTTGCGCCAGTAAATAGTTTTCTAATTATGATTCTAAAAATGTATATCATACTTTGACATTGCCAAACCTTGGTTATTTAAAAAAACAGAATTTCCTAGGTAGGGCGTGAAATTCATTTTCAGATTTCAAAATAAACTACGTTGCAATTGCACTTTCTCTCCCCTACCAAAGATGGCGTAACCAAATTTGTAATTCCAGGTTTCTTCTATCGACTTTCATAAATGTTTTTTCATAAATTCACAGAAACATAATTTTTTTAGAGTCAAAATTCACGGGCGCCCATTTGGGGGCGGGGCATATGCTTCAAAGTGAAGTATTTTTAATAAGATACCCAATCCTTGGGTAAGACGTGGCGTGTGAGTTTTTTTGCTCTTCAAAACATCCCAACATAGAAGATAGTATTTCTGCTACCCTCCTCCAATTGAAGTAAAATACAATTTTATTTTATGCACACAATATCCTATACAGCAGGGTTTTCTCGGTCGCTGACATGAAAACCGTGGTTAGTTCATCTCTATGAATGCAAGGTTACTCACGGTCATTTCAAGGACACTTTCAAAAAATGTCTGGCAATTGAACTGAAGGTCAGTTAGTCATTATAAGAACATGTGAATGGCATTTCAATGACACATGTAAAATAAATCTAACGATATTGCTAGGTTTTCGCATAAATGGAACACTGCGCGTCGCCTCAATGAGTCAAATTTATTGATAGTCTGGAATGCTAAAGGTAGTCTAAGCAAAATTCTGTTTACATGCCATGACAATATCCTAATATGACATGGCATAGTGAGCAAAAACCTTAATAAGTCGTATCTTTGATACCTTGAGCACCATTCTCCTCCTTCCCCCCAACTGATCTCACTGTTATGTCTGTCCTCTTCCAACCTACGAATCGTCTCCATCAGTTCACTATAGTAGTAATCACACGCCAGGCTTTTTTCGCTTTCAAAATTCTGCAGCGCTGCCTGTTCTTCAGCCTCATACATGTTCTTGATGCCCTGCAGCCTGAGTTGTCTCAAAACGCCGGCCACCTCAATGCGCACGCGCATATTCTCTTGCAGCTCAGCCAGAGCGCGCAGATAGTCCGGAGATTTACCGGATTTCACCTCGGACAGTTGCAGCTCCACCTGGATGATGTTAAAAGAACATGATTTAAAATTCCAGAAAAAGGATGAAGATTAAAATAGTAGTCTTTAGAATGATTGCATCTTACAAACAGAAAGCAGTATGTAGCTTCACATTTAAGCTCTGATTGTACTCGGGTAGAAATTAATTCTAGGGCTGAAGAATGTTTGATGGGTGTGGTTTTATTCTTGCTTCATGTAAACAATTTACCTAAAGTGGTATCTGATGTATTGATAAATTTGTTTGCAGATAGTACTTTGATTGTAACCACTAGTGTTTCTGATGAACATTGACAACACAATATACAGTAATGGACAAAAGTATATAGACAAATATGAATATTTACCTAAATACCTTTAGAAAACGAATTCATACTTCATTGCTCCATAAACAAATGCGTTATTAGTAGAAAAACTAAATTCCTTGTTTTTACATTATCTGCAATGAACACAATACAAGTCTGAATATAAGCACTTTTTTATGAGGGACAAAAATATGTAGACAATTCTTTTCAACATTAGTTTAATACAGTTTCGTGTCAGAAGAGGATTAGCTTGTGTTTATCAAGTATTGTGGAATAAGTGAGTGATTTTAAGACCATGCCGCATGGTCCAGAAATTTCTTGCGATGTCAAAAATTTGAAGCTGAAGTGTAAAGCAGTTTGGGAAATATTGAACAAATATAAACAAAAAGGTATCTTGGAAGCCTCTAAGAGAAGTGGTCGGCCTAGAAAACTAAGTGCTAGATCAGTTAGATTAATAAAAGTAATTTTGTCTAAAGATCCGTTTAAAACCCCAAGACAAATAAAAGCCGAAATCTAGACAAAAGGAATTGTTAGTGTTTCTACGAAAACTATAAGTAGAAGATTAAATGATTTGAAGTTATTTGCACGTCGCCTGAGTAAGAAGCCGCTAATCTCGAGGAAAAACCTTTGCATCTTGATTGGAGCATCTGTAACTGGAAGAGGGTATGTTTCAGTGACGAATCCAAGTTCAATAAGTTTGGATCAAATGTTCATTATGTTAGACGTCCTAGTGAACAAAGATTGAACCCCAAGTACACTTTGTCCACTGTCAAACATGGAGGCGGGTCTGTTATGATTTGGGGGTGCTTTTCGGGGTTTGGGATGGGACCTTTACATAGAATAGATGGCATTATGGATAAGTTTGTATACACAGACATACTAAAGCATGTCACGTTACCCTATATGGAAGACAATATGACAAATCCAAGTTCAATAAGTTTGGATCAAATGGTCATTACGTTAGACGTCCTAGTGAACAAAGATTGAACCCCAAGTACACTTTGTCCACTGTCAAACATGGAGGCGGGTCTGTTATGATTTGGGGGTGCTTTTCGGGGTTTGGGATGGGACCTTTACATAGAATAGATGGCATTATGGATAAGCTTGTATACACAGACATACTAAAGCATGTCACGTTACCCTATATGGAAGACAATATGCCCTTAAGATCAATCTTCCAGCAAGATAATGACCCGAAACACACTTCACATCTCGCAAAGAAATTCTTCCTGGATGAAGAAATACCAGTTCTCAAATGTCCTTCACAGTCTCCCGATATAAACCCCATTGAAAATCTATGGGATTACTTGGATAAGCAAATACGAGATAAAAATTATTCAAACAAGGATGACCTTTTTGCTGCTTTAGAGCAAAAGTGGAGACAGATTGATGAATCTTATATCAAGAAACTTCTACAATCAATGACGAGACGATGCCAGGCGGTGATTGATAATAATGGTTATGCCACAAAATATTAACACAACCATGGTTGGTTTTCTATAATTCAATGAACTTTGCTTCTTTTTCTATAATTATTTTGCTTTGTCTATATATATTTTTGTCCTTCATTGTTCCAGTTTTTTCAATTAATTTTTTATTGAAGGGAGTCTAATAAATTTATTTATGTATAAGTGAGTATTATGCTATAACGAATTATGTATACAGGTTGATGTATTAATAAAACAAGTTAAAAAAGAAATGCAGCACAATATTAATTTGTCTATATACTTTTATCCATTACTGTAGATGTTTCAGTGTCTAGGCTGCATAATTATTTTTTAAATAATATATTTTAATTTGAATAAGACAATACATTAGATTTCACACAAGGTGAAGAAACTGCAACAAACTAAATTTTGAATTATGCTGATACTCATAATGTAAAATGTGTAACTTTCTTTGTGTTCATTTGGATTTCTGTATGGACTGGAAGCAGCACTGTGAGTATGCAATAAGGAGATTCAATTCATAATATTATCTGTTATTAAATTTATGAGATAATCTACCAATAAATCAATTAATTAGTTTGGATCATGCCCAGGTTGACAAATTGATTGAGATATGTTCATAAGATAAAAAATAATAATCAGATACAAAGCATAGTAGGTGTTAGTGGTAAAACATCATGTAGAGATTTGTTTCAAGCAGTTTAAAGTACTCACACTTGCAACACAGTATTGCATTCAATTAACAGAAGGATTAGTGAAGACCTCTATATACCACCCTATAGAACTAAAATTAGTTGTAACTCCTCAAATATTATTGGTCTACAAATGTTTAACCAACTGCCTTTGGAAATAAAGAATTTTCACAATCTAAATAAATTGAAGAAACTCTTAAAAGATTTTTTAATTGTAAATAGCTTCTATAGTGTGGAGTTTATTGTGTTAAAGAACTACTTGACTGTTTTCTGTTAGATATGTTTTTTTAGCTTTAACTTCAGTCTATTCTTATACAATGCTTTTCGAGTGGAAATGAGTACTTCTTTGAAAAACTTGTTAAAAACACAAACACAGTCTTGATTTAAGACAGAGATGACAAGTATACATTACCATTCACCACTACTCCAAAGTTCATTTTTATATAATGCTGCAAAACTAAATGATCAAGCGAATGTGATAAAAAAAATGCACAGTATTACTACAACTAGATTCATGTGCTGATGTTGCAAGTCATTTTATAAGTTCTTGTATAAAGTACTTTCTTGAAGCTTAAATGTTAGAGGGGTGTTTGGCTAATTTTTTACTTAATACCCTTGCAGAAGTTCTTTGATGCACCTAATTTCTTACCTGAGATAATCTTTCCCTGTACAGCTGTTCCCGTAACAGTCCAAATTGACTTTCCAAATCTTGAACGTGTTGCAGCAAAGCGTTGCGTCTTGTCTCGCACTCGCCTTCATCCATGTCCGAGCTATCGTCAGAATCGGGCTCGTCTTCTGTGGAGTCTCCATGGGGCATATCATTCTCTGGGCTGGAGTTCGAGTGCTCAGAATCGTTGCCAGACATCTCATTATCGCTCATCTCAGCATTATTAGATGCGAGCTTGATTGGAGGCATCTTGGAGGCTCTGCACTCCACTCACCCACGGAAAAATGGGAGAAAAACGCCCACAAACTAAAAAAATTGTGAAACTCCACTTCGTTCACATTCATCCAAAAGTGAGGTTAGCAAAACAAACAAGCACAAAATTTAAAAGATTGTAAAAATGGGGATGAATCACAAAATCACAAATTACAGCTTACTTTCCCTTTCCATGGATTCACAAAACATAAACATACATGCTGAAAGTGCATGGAACAACAAAAAAGTATACATAGATAAAGCCGGTCACGAACGTTGTCACGATTAACTGACACGCAAGACAGTGGCGGGATTGTGTAAATATTAAGCCTGACACATTTTAAGCTTCCTTTGCAGAGCTGTAAAAGATGTTAGTTAGTTAGTTAGCTCCTTTGAGAAAAAAAAATTAGTAACGAAGATGTATATGAAAAAATTAAGTGGATCAAGCTATTCAAACAGGCTCTTACAATTAAAATTCACATATTTAGCATGATTTTCTCTACAATTTCGAGGCTCTTCAGGATTTGTCCCACTGAGAAAAATATGCTACCAGTCGCTCTTTAAAAAGCTTAGGGCAGATACGCCTTCACATAAAAATATCTCTTGCCGGTGGATGGCCCTCTCCGTGCCCTTGAGAAAATATGATACTATGATAACATCTTACGTGGATCTAAGATCTGAGTGTTAAGGATACAATTTTTTCCAAAAATACTTATGAGTCCCTGAAGCGTCAGAAGACAAAGTTTGGAGGCATTTTATTTCTTTCGACTTTTGCCCATATTCCCGCCACTTGAATGTTTTTCAAAAGCTAAAAAGCTTTTTCGGTCTTAGCATAGTTAGTAACCTTGTGTGAAAATTTCATCAAAATCTGACCGGTACTTTACAAGTATAGACGGGCCAAAGATTAGCAGACAGACAGCTCGACTCACACACAGATCAACAGACAGGCTGATAGAAATGAGTGACACGGTTTTTTGTAATGTACATGTCGTATGACATTCAAAAAACACAAATATCTCATTTTTGAAATTTTTTCACGATTACAATACTTCTTCGCCAGCGTGAGAAGTAAAAGTTAGCTTAAGGACATTACTGCCAACTCAACCATGGCGTTGAGCTGGATAAATTATATTATTAATATGAAAATACATACAGGAATTTTACGTTTGATTTCGAGACTTGTGCCTATCGTAGGGAAAAGCAAGACAGTTTCAAAAGGATCACAAAAATAGGGTTTTGTGAATTTCACACAGAATCGTTCAAAACCAAATGGTTCTAATTTACAGCATCGCAGCCATGATTTTCACGTCTTGAATTCAAAAGAAAACGCAGTTGGTTTAACGGAATAAGAGAATTTGTGTTTTGTGCTTTTGTGTCGCTGTCGCTCCAAGCTGAGTTAGCTGGGAAACGTCTGCGAACAGTGCGAATCTGTCAGAAAGTGATACGAAACCAAAACAAAAATGTCCGCAAACAGCCCCAGGGTTGCTAAAACTCCTCTAGAATTATTAGAAAATGTTACAACCATAGAAAAACCATTGTTAACCATATATGGAAGCCCCATATGCTGTGGGATTATCGGATTTTTAGGTGTTTTGATCGCTAACTGGGCTACTCGTAGGCCAGTCATGAGTGGTATGTTCATAACCTGCTTCGCAAATTACATAATAAAACAATGGATTTTTAGGAATCCAGAAACACATTATTGCTACGGTTGGGATGGCAGGAGTCGGCAAAGTGTTAGATGATTATAGGACCCAAAATTTGGCAGAGAGAGATGCTGTGTTCAGGCACTATATTCAACTGCATCCTGAAGATTTTCCACCTTATGGTAAGACTAGTCCCAAGTTACAAAATAATTAACCTTGGGAGCACCCAATGAGCGGCTGTTTCCGCTAAAGACAAACTACCCTATTATATACCAGAAAAACACGATATAGCTCATTTTTTTCTCTTTAACACATTAGAAAAATAAGACTTGAAGCAGTTGCATTGCTTTAGACTACATCTTAACTTGGTTGACGTATGATATCACTTATTAATTCTGTAGTGTCACATTTGACCTATATTGGATGACTGACAATACTGTTCACTGAAGTCAAGTCATCGTTGGTTGTCAGAGCAGTCTGTGAGACCTTAGCTCTTGAGTCACAGTGTCAGTTTGTAAGTCTGTCAGGTCTGGTAACCCAGAAACTAGACAATTTTAAGGAAAAAAGGAAAGGAAAGGAGAGAAGGAAGAACAAGAGCAAAGGGGATGAAGATAATTTTTTAGGATAGGCAGTGTTTAGGCATTGTTGAAATCACTTCACAGATTTTGATATGGTCTAAAAATTTCTAAAGATCTTGTCAAAATGCTCCAATTTTGGTTGTTCTAACTTCACGAATTAATTTTGATTACAGTGCGAGCCGCGGCCTTTTGTGCTTGCGATCTTGCTCGACTGTGTTGTCCATTGACTCACACAACAGAGGGTTGCTGTGTGATTCCACTAAGTCCTTTAGGTAAGGGACATCGAGGTCTATATGTAGAGTTTCGTTAGAGACATACCATGGGGCATCAGCAATAGTGCGCAACATCCTGCAGATTTCGCATGCGTGTTTTAGCAATAAAACACCAAGCCGCACAAGCGTAAGTCATTGCTCGTCTTATGACCACCTTATAGAGTCGAATCTTGTTAATCAAACTTAATTTTGAACGTTTACATAATAATGGGTAAAGCTGTCGAAACGTAATTTGGAATTAGGTTTTAGCGCTTCTATATGGTTCCGCCAAGTCATCCCTTTGTCCAGAATAACACCGAGGTACTTAGCGGAGGATTCCCATGGTATACGAAGTCCATTCATTGAAACTTCAGACGGAACGCCGCGACGTCTTTTTGGACAGTAGATTGCCTGCGTTTTAATTAGCTACCGATCCGCTTAATCTAATACTTCCTCCACCGCACATTGCAGCCTGTCATGGACTAGGTTACCAGAACAAGACTGGGATAGCAATACAGCATAGAGATAAGACTTCACAGTTGCTGGGACTAGGGACGTCATGGATCTACAGTGAGTAAAGGATAGGTCCAAGGACCGGACCCTGAGGGACGCCGGCTGTAATCAGCCATGTTGGCAACAGGACATTGTCAATTTTTTTCTGAAATTTCCTACCTTCAAGGAAGGATTTCAGTAGTTTTAGAAGCCAAAAGGGGAAGCCCTTTCCAATTAGTTTACACAGGAGGCTCGCGTGCCACACCTTGTCAAATGCTTTTGAGACATCCAAAAGCAAGATGCCTGTACTTTCATTAAGGGTGAATCCTCTGGTTACTCGTTTCACCAGCCTAACCGCCTGTAGCTCCGTACTATGTTCAGACCGAAAACCGAATTGCACGTCAGAACTCACATGGTGATCTGACGAGAAATTCTTAAGGTGACGTAGACTCATCTTTTCAGCGAGCTGACAGCAGGCTAATGGGACGATAATCCTGGGAAATATCGAACCCACCTTCTTTGGAATCATCATAACTTCAGCGGTCTTCCACGCGGATGGGAAGTACTGGATCCTTAGCATGGCATTGACTATTGCCACGAGATAAGTTAAGGACTTCCGCGAAAGCAGCTTCAGTGCCTTATTAGTGATTTGATCCTCCCCAGGTGCTTTACGCACTTTAAGGTCTTTAATATGACCTGGTGTGCAATGCGGGATCTCGGGAGATGCCGCTGATGTGCTAAGCAGATCTTCGGTTGAAGAAGCTTCTGAAGCAGAATCTTCTGATGAAGAAAAATCACCAATAGTAGCGCGACTGTCACTGACCCCGTTGGCCCTAAAATATCTCCTGACAGATCTTACGATGTGTTGCTCCTCGTCGAGGTCATTATCAAGATAATAGTTGGGAGAGAACTGTCTTTCCATGGCATCGGTGAAAACCTCAACCTTTTCCTCTGTCCTGAAGACAATGCCTCCAGGACCGTGGTTGTGTGGGATTTGTTCACGCTTTCCGTTTTTGAGCGACTTCGCCACCTTCCAGAGAGGAATGCTTGAGTCAAGCATCCCCGCCAGAAAGTCGTTCCACTGCTCATTGCGGAATTCATGAAGAGCATTTCTTCATGAACAAGATTGTCATCAGGATGAGCTGTTCACTTTCAGTTTATCTAAAAGACAAAACAAAGGAAATCAAGTTCACACAAAAAATGTTATGCCCCACCACTAACATCCATATTACTAGTTGCTGAAACTCAGAAAATTTTATATACAGGATCTCGTCGGCGTTCTGCTTTAGACACAACTACGCTTGATATAACAAAGCTAATGTGTGCTGAAACAAGAGCAAATAATACTTCGTCAACCGTGTCCACCTCAGTTTTGTACATCAAGCACCAAGCACACGGTGTTGTCTGGAGATTGCGGAGGCGGCCATGCTTACGGGTTCATTACGTCTGATCCACCTATTCGGAAATGATTCATTTAAGAACTCGCGCACTTTACGTCTAAAATGGGGCGGTGCACCATCATGTTGGTGCAACAATCACTTACAAAACCGCACTCTTGCAGGAAAATCCTCAGCTTGGAGGGCTTGTACACCCTCATCATGCAGCATTTGCCATACTTCAGTCTTCAACACTTGCACTTGTCTAGCCACGTCCCTAGTGCTTGGTGAAGGATTCTCGTCTACGAGCTTCAGTACTTCTTCCTCAGTTTGCACCATTCAGGGTGGTCCAGGTCAATCAAATATGCGAGGCCTTGGATGACGACGTCTGGGAAAACGATCTGCATACACTCGCGAAGCCTCGGTCGCATTTTGAAGACACTCACCGTAAATAAACAGCATCTCGACTAGTTCGCTATTAGTGTGCCATGAGGCGCCTAGGTTAGGTTGCATACCAGCGTACTTACATCGTAGTCGTACGCTGGCGCTGTGGACGTGATCGAGGGACAGGAAGGCTTCGGTTTGGTTCAGGTTTGATTGATTTTGCGGAGCCCAATATCTCGGTTCTCTTAAGACATTGGTGTATATGCTACTAAGAAAAGCCGCTTATTTTCTCAAGATTTCATAGAATGCATTTTATTATATTAGTTTCATGCTGAATTGGTAACATATTTGTTTCAGAACGTGTGAAATACAAGGACGTCTTGGAGAAATGGTACCCAATTAGAACTTAAAAAGAAGTGTTATATTAGTGCTTGATATAGGTATCCTTTATGTTGTAAATAAAAATACATTAAATACTTATGCAGTTGTTTATTAATATGTGGGCAAAAATACAATTAAGTAATTAACCTCTAATTGTATACAGTTTCAAATAATTAGAATTACTCTAAATATGTTGTACATCATCATTTTGTATTGAGAAACCTACAAAATATAACAGCACTTATACGATTATTTCCAAACTTGAAAGTTAGACTTCTTACAATTCAACATTCAACAAACAAAATGGAAGATTATAAATTTACCTTCGGTTAGAAAAATACATGTTTAATACCTCTATGTCTACAAATACATTAATAAATACATTAGTCACCCTTAGATCATCACAGACTACAATAACTTGGATTTTTTCACTGTTTTACTTCCAATGCAAAAAGATATGAAAATGTGCCTATTCATTATTCGGATCATACATCTTGTTAAAACTATATGGCTCTTGCTTAAACATCAAAGGTAAATCAGTTAATTATCTAGAATATATTGAGTAGCTGAATGTAATACTTGCAGGAAAATGTAGAATAAAAACACTATACCAAACAATACAGGAACTTTAATAATTATTTGCAGGCCAATAAATGGTGATAACAGCATCCATAACAAATGTTCTTCCATATAAAATCTACGAAGATAATTAGTATTTAACCAGTGAAAGATTTTAAGTAGCAAAAGAGGCAATATGTAGTAATCAATAATCATTTGTTGTGTAAAAAAGTTTGTGATACATTCAGTTACTCAACTATAAAAAGAAATAGGAATTTTATGAAAGTTACTAAAATTGGAGCCCATTTTCCCAAACAATCGTCAGGGCTAGGTACAAAATTATAAAATCTTTTGACCCTTGACAGGGTTTTTGGCTATCAAAAAATACTTAATATGTTTAATGGGGTTTCTTTTTTTAATTCGACGAAATATCAATACTTTACCTGTACAAATTATTTTCCACTTTTTTACGTACAGCTGGAAAAGCCTGCCCTCCAAAGTTTAGATCTAAAACTTCGCGCCAAAGCCCTATTTCTGCATGGCAGTTAAGCTACAGGCTAGGCTTCCATCAGATGTGAGAAAAATAACCATTATTTGACAGTTTGATATGGGCACATTTTATCAGTATCTGAAATAGACAACAAATCCTTTTGGCTGATTCCTCAAGCAGCCAATTCAGAGAATTTAAATGACTTCTTTTTCAATGCATGGATTTAAAATAAGGTCCAACATGAAACTGACAAACTGCATTAATCAAATTCAAGCGGATAACCAAATGGAATTGGTATTTACCATTTTGGGTCGGTATTTACCAATCCGTTCAAGCGAGTGTAGTTATCAGTTTGGTTATAAGATCCGTGACGTCACGAATCAGCTGTTATATGTCATAGTTATCACCGCAAAATTGTGGTATTTACCCAACTCAAGAGTAGTTTTATATTTCTGGTTATTATTTGAAATGTGACAAGTTAGAATTTTGCCGGGTATTGGATATTGTTATTGTACTTCAGCTTCATTTTTGAGAAAAATGATACAGGCTGACTTCAGTTTTACCATAAAGTGGAGCACCTTATTAGTTATACTCATTACGGTTGTTGGGGACACTTTAAATGTAGTTCCTATGCTTAACAAAGTATCCTGTGTAGCCATATACCACAGGAATATCAAAATATGGCCATATAAACTCACTAGATGATATCCACCTGTATACGGTTTTGCTAATTTCTTTTTTTATCATTTCTGATGAATCAATAAATGTTTTCTTTGACATGCGGTAAAATTTAGGGAATTGAAAGTTATCATAGCTACAAAGCCATGGTTCCATCATTAAAAAAAAAAATCTGAAAAAACATTTCTCCCATGAATATTATGAAAGGTTTCTTATTTAAACTTTCCATATAGAGTTGTAGACGAAAAAGCACCGATTACTAAGTGATAATAAAAATAATCGGAGATTATATATGCGCTTTTCTAAAATAAACAACTTGCAACAAAACCGCGGTTAAAACCAACGCGTTCAAGCGATTCGTGTAACTGACGTCATCAACCCGTGTGTCATCTTGAACCATATTATAACCGCAGCACATAACACAGAAATTTTGGTTATTCGCTTGGATTTGATTATTATCATTGAAAAAATCCATTTCAGATCGAGATGTAATTTTGTGAGACGTGGAAATTTTGCGCATCATGTTCCTATTAGCGTTGAAAATAAAATCCTTTAGGCATGTTACTTTGCAACAGAGTATTATGGGAATGGGTTCGCAATTTTAATAATTTACTGCAGAATCAAATTGTAACATTACCAAATGAACCAGATATAAACAACACAATAACGTCTGTATTTTATCACTCAATACACATAATATACTTGTAGGTATGAAAGCCCTATGTTCAAATATATTGAATACTTGATAACACAAGATATTTCTTTTTATACTCTGTTATTGCCGAAATGTTTAGTAGTAGTCCTGAAGTTGTTCTTTCTTAATTGTTAATAATCAGTCAAAATTCAATTTGTAAATCAGATGTTGAATGATATACATATTATATCAATAAACATGACAAAACTTAACCTCTTCAAAATATACATAGCATCTACAGTAAAATCTACAACATTTTCAATCAGTTAATTCAATTAAACAAGCTGACTCATATAACAGAACAGTGAAGTGAAATTTTACTGTCTCTGCTCATAGATGATACCCAATTTTTGGCACTCATATTTTTTACTAGATCGAGAATATGAAAATCAGGCTGGATTATCAAAATGACGTGACGTCAGAGTTAACTGGGTAGCTGCTTTAATAGAAGCACAAGACGCCAGCAAATTTAGCTGCAAGGTTAATACGTAGAAACCTACATCAAGTCAAAAAATTTGGTAAAATGTACTGAGGTGAGCAGCTGATCAACAAGTGACATTTTTGTGTTAGTCTGCAACGTTGGCAATAATAAATCTAGTAAAACTTGTTTGTAGCGTTGTTGCCAGATATACTTTCTGCCGTAATCTGGATGACGTCATGCCACTCATGTCAATGTCTCTTTTCCATCTTATTGATGCCTTTGATAATCATTAGTTTTCTCAACATAAATCATGCTATGAATATTGCATTTTTGTACAATTGCATTACTTTTCCTTACAACTTCAAAAAGCAGTTGCGGTAAAATTTCACAAGAAAACAGAAACGCTTACCTATCATTACACGTAATCTACTTAGTACATACATACACATATATGTAATTATAAAAATAAAAGTGATTAGCACTTCAGCTACTCATCTAGTAAAATATGATAACACATATACATATACATTAAACGTGTTCTAATAAGTATATGACTGGTCAAAATACAGAAAGTGATGCTATCACCACTATACTAGTAGATATATATTTTAAAACTTTTGATTATATTGTGTTACTAGCGCTAAGTCACTGCTAAAACGATGGCATACTGTAATGGACTTCCAGGGGTAAAATGGACGGAACATAATGTAACATTTAAAAAAATCTCTGGCGCCCAATTTCTATGTCATCATCATTTTAGGTTACAAACTGTAGTCTAATCATATTAGACGAAAATACCCCTGTTTGCGAAATAATTGAAGTCTGGTTTTATTGATGCAAGTTGTTAAAGGGGGTATTTAAAACATGGCGGCAATTTTTGTGAGAAAACTTTTTATTCGACAACACCGAATGGGAAAACGCGTTTTTTGGGATTCAATCGAAAGTGCTGGCAGGAACGAAAAAATTCTTCAAATAAGATTTTTAGGTATTTATGAGACCTCCAAAATGAGACCACACGCAAGAAGATCCGACTAATAGCAAAAAAGTTATGACCGAAAACCGAGGCAAAGTGCGGGTTTTGGCACTAGTTGGTAATGCGACGATTTCTCGCAGATAATTGAAATTCTTCAAATTCGTAGGATTCATAGTTCTAAATAACCACAACAAAATTGGAGTAGATTGGTCAGGTAGTTTTTGAGAATTTCTAATTGTTTACCCCAAAACACTTGTTTTCCGGCCATCACTACTAGTTTATTGATCAATATACAGGGTTAGTTCAAAGAGCGTTTAATAGCAAAATACACCTGTTTACCTTGCCGATATGAATCACAAACCATTCTGAAATATTAATGTTATTTTTATGCGAAAAACAAAGGTTACGTTTCTTCTAATGAAATTCAAACATTTCGTATTTGTGGGTAATTGAACAAATGCGCTAAAAGTGTTTTGGGATAAACAATTAGAAATTCTCAAAAACCAATATACTTCAATTTTGTTGTTGTTATTTACAAGTATGAAAATTTCAAGTAGTTGCGTGAAATTATCGTCGCATTACCAAGTGCGAAAACCTGCATTTTGCATCGTTTTTCGACCATAACATTTTTGCTATTAGGCGGATCTTTTTACGCGTGGTCTCATTTTGTAGGTCTCTCAAATACCTAAAAAGTTTTTCGTTCCGGTCAACACTTTCGACTAAATCCCAAAAAACACATTTTCTCATCTTTTGCGTCGAATAAAAAGTTTTCCCACAAAAATTGGTGTACCCATTTTATGCACCAATGTTTTAAATACCCTCGTGAACAATTGAACAAATAAAACCAGACTTTACAATTATTCAGGGGAAATTTGCTAATATGATTAGACTACTATCAAACTTACAAGTTATAGTCCAAAATAACACGAATATTCAGGATATTTCCAGAATATCGATGGGATTACTAAAAGAACCTTTCAAAAGTAAAACGTCATTTTTGACAATTAAAATGTATAAATATGTTTGCAAATCCCATTTTAAACGCTAGTTATCCCGGTTAACTACGAAACTTACTATTTTATGTCAGTATGCCATTTAGAAAGCAGAGAGAATAGAATTGCACTGTTATGTATGACAAGTTAAAAACGATATTTATTCAAATGCTGAGGTAACAACAAATCACTTTCTATCTGATCTGGAATCAGGTATCAAACAGCATAGCAATGATTAGATATCCTGCGATAGATCATTTTCAAACACGCATTTAAAATAGGTGGAACTGTTATAACACATGATTCCACGATGCAAACTAGTAAGTAAAAAATAGAGCGCGACTAAAAGGTGTTAATATTATTAAAAACTAGACCTGTTGTTTAAAATCACTAGATTCGCGAGAATTCATAAAAAATATCCTTAAAGCTAGGAATAAATAGCACAAATACAGAAGGACGCATGAAACAACAAATGGAGGTTAAAAAAGAATACTGACTTCAAATTTCAAGGTCAAAATATTCCACCGCTTCTAAACAAAAAGCAAATAAATGTATTCAATATAAGCATTGGCTTGCACGACAGTTTGCCGCGAACACCACCTGATGGGCGAATGGCACAACTGCAACATATTTCATAAGCAGTAGTAGTCCCAAATATCTCAACCCGAAGACTAGAATACGAGGGCGGTTCAATAAGTACCCGTGTTTGACGACAGCGGGCGTTCTGAGGGAAGTTAATGTTATCATCGTGTGCTGCCATCCATCAGACGACGGCACAACAAATTTTAGACTGATTGATGGGTCGGTTTGGATTTGGCAGCTATTCGATTAACACGTGTTTCGTGATTTTCGCTAAGATGGAAAAAGAGCAGTATCGTTCGGTAATTCGCTTTTTGTTTTTGGATGGGAAAAATGCGAGCAGATAAAGGCAAAGTTGGATCCTGTTTATGAGGATACTTCGCCATCTATGACCACAGTTAGGTATTGGTTCAACGAATTTAAACGTGGGCGAACATCCGTTATTGATGAGGATCGACCAGGATGCCCGGCAGGCATGGTTACCGAGGAAATCATTCAAAAAGTCCACGACATGATTCTCGCTGATCAACGAACGAAAGTGCGCGAAGTAGCAGAGGCCGTAGGTGTGTCGACCGGAATGGCAATCAATATTATATATGAAAAAATTGTCGGCCCGCATGGGTGCCGCGATAGCTCACGGTGGACAACAAGCGGATGCGGCTGTTAACTTCGAAGCAGTGTTTCGAGCAATTTAAGCGAAATCCGAAGGAGTTTTTGGGTCAAGGCAGGAACTTTGGGAAAACTGTATCTTTCTAACAGGGGATTATGTTGCAAAATAAAAAGAATTTTTTTGGAAAAAATGGTGTCTTCATTTCTAACACGGGTACTTATTGAACCGCCCTCGTATACGGAACAATATCCCAGAAAGTGGAACGCTGACGCATGAGGCCGATCGAATCTCATGACCTTTAAAAAAGGATAAGTGTGTGTTCGGTCTCCAGTGGTTGGCGAGAACCCCCACCAAAAGTTTGAGCTATAATTTGTCCAGTAGCCAGCGCGCCCTATGTTTGTCGGAGCCTGCAACGAACCTGTTCGACACCTTTCTTCCGCCGCGCTTTTCCTAGGTCGTATACACCTATTTATTCAGTGCGGTGATGACCTGGCGCCTGTATATGCTCAGCCTAGGTTCACGACAGATGCAGGTTCGTCTGGCCCCTAGCATAGCCAATCAATCAGCTTTCTCGTCTCCGTTGTTTCCGGGGATATTTCACAAGGTGCCACGAAAAATTACGACAAAAATCCTAAAGTAGGCAACCCGCACCGCTCGTGCAAGCCTTCGATAGAATGGGATATGAAGTCCACAAAGCAATTCCAACAAAAAAATCAATTTTGCGACCTTCTGTCTTATTATACATATATCATTTATATGCATCAGTTTGCATCAACAACTAAACATAAATATTCTGTGATCTAATCACATGAGGAATGTATTGAATCGTGAAAGCTACAAACTAATGCGACTTGTGTGAGAAGCACTCATCTAAGTGTTAACGTGTAGGAATCCTATAGTTAATATTGTGTGCAAACACTCGAAGCTCACCTAAAACATTGTTGCCATATTGTGCATCGACTAGTCGTTACCTCAAACTAGACTCGAGCCAATATCCTCAACGTTCAAACTATTAGAGGTAAAAGGAATTGCAAGGGTACGTCCAGTAAGTCTATCCTCTAAAGTACGAACAAAAACGCCAGACGTACGATGTCGCCTTTATGGAAAAGATTCTAACCCGTATTGCTATAGATTTACGTAGCTAAGGGCCGTATCGTCGGTCCTTCCTACAATTATTGTTGTCCACATCCTTCTTGATGTTCATAGATTTTCGTGTCCATCAGTGTCAGCGCTCTATTTTGAGGTTATGTTACAAATATATATTTGCATAAAATTGTTCATGACCTTGATTTGTATCATCTGTTCAATCAGCCAGAAATTTCCTATACTAGCATAGAAAGCAAAACCTCACAATAGGAGAGCGTTGACGCTCACACCGAACGATAGAAATCTATAAATATCCCAGCCTTTCTGAAGGAGAGAAAAAGGTGTGAAAATCTAATACAATAATTGTAGGAAGGACCGATGATACGGCCGTTAGTGGTATTCATTCTTAGAGCTTTAAGTGACCTAATGTTTATTCAGAACTTTGAATCCTAGCTCACTGATAACAAAATATTTCGGAAGTCATCCTCGGTTCTGTTTGAAAGGTAACGATTTTTGAGTCTCTTTTAAAACTTACAGATACGAATAAAACCGCTCTAGCAAAAGCTATAAAAAATATTTCTTAAATAAATATAAAGAGAATCATCAGTTCTTTCAAAATAAAAACATAATACTGCTTCATATCAACATGACGTAAATAAAAATGTATAGATAAACATATAATAACATGGCAAGGGTTAGATTGTGAACATAGATTGCATTCTAGATTGGTAGATTAGGAGAATTCCAAATAAAACTGCTGCAAAATATAGCATTGGGTAAAAACTCATAAAGTACTCGTATAGATACAGAATCGATAGTGTCAAGAGACGTGGACTTGTAATTCACATGTTTAAACTACGAAATTGTAGATAAGCTAAGCTAAGAATACCTTTGAGTTTCTCCTAATCACCACACTATGACCCTTTCAATCCTTAAGTATGCCTACCTGCCCACTGTGCATTTTCCCCAATTTCTGGACAGATCAACTGGGAGACTACCTACAAATCATGTTTATGTTTACTTTTAGGTAAATAAGGTTATCAAATGTAATAGGCTCTGAAGCAAGTGTTAGTACTTTGAATCTCTTTATGTTCTACCACTAACACCTGCTACGCATCTGATTATTCCTTTTTCCTTTCTTTCTTGCTTCATTTGATCAATTTGTAGGGAAATACCTAAATGAAATGCTATATTTTATACGAGTCAACTTATGCATGATACAAACAAAATTAAATCTCGTCATTGCAGACTCACAGGCTGGAAGCAGAAATTCCAATTGTTTTCTTAGATGGAGTGACAGACAGTGTCACTTTACGAAGTGACAGCAAGATAATAACATGTACCTTTATGGGGAATGTACGTGCAATGCTAGTGCTGCAGCTAGGCTTTATCGTAAGAGGTACCCAAATGCTGTTCGTCATACCGATCACCGAGCTTTTGTGAATGTGCACCGTTTACTCTCAGAGAGACGATTCCCAAATCAAGTACATGGTGAAGAAAGAATTTCCTTTCTTTACGAGGTCGTCGTGCTACAAGCTGTCAAAGTCACAGGAGTGCCCAAAAGTACGGGCCACCGAATCATGCGAAAGAACGAGCTCCACCCGCACAATCTACAGCGAGTACAATCTCTACAAGCCCGGGATTATCTTCCAAACATTGAGTTCTCAAACCATGTTACACCGGGAAGATCCGCGATTCCTAGAGAAAATTTTATGGACTGATAAGTCGACATTAAAAAAAGATGGTCAAATGAATCTACACAACTTACACGAGTGGCATGTAGAAAATCTACATTTGATGAGTCAAGATAGATCAAAGTATCGTTTTAAAGTAAACATATGGACCGGATTCTAAATAAGAGAATAACTGTACCCTTTGAGCTGCCCGAGTTCTTGAATGGCGAAATTTATTTCTGGTCCCCAAAGCCAGAATAGGTTAAGTCCATTTTTATCAAAAATGAGTCTAATATGTTAAGCTTATAATATTGTTAGTTTTCATTTGCTACATGCAGCATCGATCTATCTGTAATGATAAGGAAGTTACGACTTTTCAACTCATGTCAAGTCGTATACGAGAATAATACAATGCCAGAAAAATATTTCAAATACAATTATCTCAAAACTACTTATTTGGACTTAACCTAGTCTGGCCTGAGGTACAGATTTAGACTATTTACAAAATCATTTACCAAACTTATTGGAAGACTTATAGAGACATGTGGTACCAGCAATACGGCCGCCCCCGGCACACTATGCCGGTTTTCTTAGAGAATATTTTAGTGGGAAGCGGTGAAAGAAAATGTTCACTCAAAGCCAATTGAAAATTTAGCTGAGCTACGGGGCAGAATAACGGAAGCAGCTGAATTTGTTAATAACGGAAGATTCGCCTGTCTTATAACCCGCACTGGTATTATGTAAAAAACGTCAAAAATCCAATATAATGTAATCCTGAATTCTAGATAGTTTTCAGGATGCAAATGTTAATTCCACGTTTACTCGCTATAACCGCTGTGAGCGTCCATCTATGGAGGAATCGCTCAACTACTGTTGGTTGGGTATGTTTTGTAAAGCCGAGTAGTCTGTAGTTTCCATGGGACAGAAAGAAAGTTTGTTGAATAGCAAGATCGCATCTGGATGATTATGTGTATTGGTCTGCATGTGTATGGAATCAGTAGTATTTGCTGTGTGAGAAAATTATTACTGAACGTGCTGCCAAAGAACTATATCTATTAGCTGTGCCCGACGGGTTATTTATATGTTGTCCTTTCCGAAGACAGGTTATGATCAAAGTTATAAATTACGTTTTTTCCAGTTTTTTTGTGTTTTCAAAAACTTTGAGGAGCACTACGAGAAAACGCCACCGCGCCCGCGTTGTGTGCAATTAAGTCACATAACAGAAAAATTAGTAATTAGCATAACACATCAAAAATGTTCGCAATGCCTCACATCTATGTCCTGATTTGTATTTTCTAATGACATCGAAAAATAAATTTCTATAAAATTTAAATGACTGGAAATAAAACATAATGTAATAACCTTTTCACTTTTATAAAGATTTCTGTCTGCATCATATTTTCTTACCTGTTCCATCACCAACCAGGGATTTTCTTTTCTCATCTCTCATTTTTGAAATTCAGCAAATTTTCATATGTAATTTCCAGAATTAATAAGAAAAAGCGGATGTGCAAGTAATTTCTAGCTTTGAATCTCAAGTAAGTGTATTTGAGACAAGAATCCAATGGAATTATCAACAACACATATTGTTAGCACACAAATCCCCACTAAGCACCTATGCATTGTTTTTTTTTTCTAGTTATACTATACAACTTACAGCTTAGTAAGTAATGCCACCTCTGAAGCAGATTTTACATCAATTCACAGCCAAAACGAGTTCACAACCAGTATCCATCAGCTAGTGCTAACATCTTGTAGAAAAACCTACATAACGTCACAAAAAACCAATGCAATGTCAAAAAAATCGAGATAATGTCACTTTTCAAGATACGTAATGCTCGTGCCGATCATTTTGAAGATGTCAAGCTTGCATTGCTGCTGAAGGAAAATAGTTTGAACATTTATTGTGACTTTAATGGATACATTCACGAATTAATAAAAATGGTGTTACTATCTGTATTACTGTCACTACGTAGAAAGACACAGTCCGTCACTCGTTAACAAAAAAAATTTAGTAATGGGAACTGAAAGATTATAGGGTGTACACTTTTCCGATTTTTTTAAAGCCTATAATTTGAAGAGTACACGAGCTAGATTTTTTAATATTCATCTGATAACTATCACGACTTGGCCTATCCCCCGTTTCTGGCTTGACGTCCACCTCTGCTTAATAAAGACGAATTTATTATTTCGTATCTTCTTGTTTCGCCTATTGTTTCCTCCCTGCTCTGTTGAGCAGATCAATTTTCACAAATAAATAAACTCACCTATTCTCTCCTTGCTCGCTTCGCCCTAGCTCCACCCTCCGCCCCGCCTCCATCCCCCTCCGTACCCCTGCCTTTTTTCCCAACTTGCACCTGCGACTGCGCGGTGAGATGCAACGAGATGGCGTGCGTATTCAGTTTCTCGGCCAGCAGCAGATCCTTGAGCTGCTTCATCTTTTGGCTGCGCAGTACTACGGTGGGTCGCGAGTGGAATCTGGCCACTGGGTCTTCTTCTTCGGGATGATCCGTCGAGGGGTGGGTGGAGTCTAGACGGTGGGAGGTCCCTGGTTGGCTACCGGAAAATGCGAGTTCGCTGTCGTCTGGTGGGGTGGGAGGCGTGTTGTTCGGGATGAGGTAGTCACCGCCTGCCAGAAAGGAAAGTGCCGTGAAGTTGAGTGTATATAATTATAATAACGTTTATTTTACTAAGTACAATATGCTGTGAAGCAAACAAAGATGTAAATGTACAAGGGTGGTCCCAGAAGTACATGACCCAATGAAGAAAACACAAAAATTTGTAAAAAACGTATTTATTTTTCAGCATAATCTCCTTTTCCCAGCGATGTTCAATAAGTTCGATACCCTTTTTATAATAAGAACTGTATTGCTCCTCAAAATAGCCATTAACTGCCGACATCACTTCTTCATCGTTGAAAAATCTTTGACCACTGAGCCATTTTTTCAAGTTTGGAAACAGAAAATAATCCGAGGAGGCTAAATCTGGTGAACAGGGTGCATGAGGTAGCAATTCAAACTTTAATTCGTTAATTTTGGCCATTGCAATAACGGATTTGTGAGCTGGTGCATTGTCTTGATGAAACAACACTCTCTTCTTAACCAAATGCGGCCGTTTTTGCTTGATTTCATCGCTCAAACGTTGCAATAAGTTCGCATAATACTCGCTGTTGATAGTTTTACCTTTGTCAAGATAGTCAATGAAAACTATCCCACGCGCATCCCAAAAAACCGACGCCATAACCTTGCCTGCAGATGAAACGGTCTTCGCCTTCTTTGGAGCCGGTTGTCCCTTTTGAGTCCATTGCTTTGATTGTTCTTTTGTCTCGGGTGTGAAGTGATAGACCCATGTTTCATCCATGGTTATGAAACGATGCAAAAATTCTGCTTTGTTGCTGTGAAACTTAGCTAAACACTCAAGTGAAACATCCTCACGACACTGTTTTTGCTCGATTGAGAGCAATCGCGGCACCCATCTTGCACACAGCTTTCTCATGTCCAAATTTTCAGATAATATGCGATGAACCGCACTTTTTGAACTGCCTACCATGTCTGCTAGCTCGCGCACTTTCAGTCGACGATCATTCAGTACCGCTTTGTGAATTTTCTTCACCATTTCTGGAGTCGTCACCTCATTTGGTCGACCACTGCGATGCTCGTCTTGGCAGCTCATACGACCTCGTTTAAACTCTGCTACGCAATATTTTACTGTTGTAAACGAATGAGCAGACTCACCCAGAGTAGAATCCAGTTCAGCTTTTATATTGGTTGGGCTGAGGCCTTTGAAATATAAGTATTATACCACATAACGATGACCAATTTTCTCCATTTTCACAAATTCACTGAAAACGTTCAGTATTGATGGCTGCCAAACAAATACTAAATATGCTTTATAGGTTGCATACTTTCTAATACAACTATCGCCATCTCTAGGTCAGGCCGGGTACTTCTGGGACCACCCTCGTACAATAAGCGTAAAAGAAAACGTAACACATGGCTCACATAAACTAAATTCAGATAAAACGATAATATTACGGTTTCACAATCCGCAAAATAATCTTATGCCAAGTCATGGATGCACCACTGCCTATAGAGGATAATGTAAAGTTTTTGGGGATTTATCCAGAAGTAGGTTGCAATTTTGAAGCACACTGTGATTATGTGTTTCGCAGGCTTTTGCAATGAGAAATTTAAGGACTGAACTGACACAGTGTTAACTGGTAGCGATACACCACGCTCAGGTAGAATCTAGACTTATGCTTTTGGGGTAGCTTACCAGATGCCAAGTGTGTTCATCTACCAAAAGAAAATAGCTGCATAGATCTTTTTAAAAAATATGGACTACTAATACTGCCTTCAACATTCACGGAGATGGCTCTTATTACCGTCCAATCAGCACAAAAAAAGAAAAACAAATGCACATCCAAAAATGCATGTAAATAAAGCACAGAAACAGACCAAACGATTAGCAAATTCAAAAAATTAAAAAAGACTGCATCAACAACAAGTTTTACCATTGTCTGTCTCAGGCTGTTGAGTTTTCTCAGTTTCAGCTTGACTTTCAGATGAACTTTCACCACCTATAAAACATTATGCATATTCAAATAAATGATGTATATTTTCATTTGCACATTAAAGTCAAATTCAGTAAATTAAATAAATAATTAACCGATCTAAGAAAACCACTTATGTTAGTAGAGATAATGAAGCATCTGTATGCATACCCACAAAAGGAGAGCCGTCTCCTTGCAGCAAATATTCTGGGTTCAGGATCTTCTCAGAACAAGCCGCAGTGAGAGCTTCAATACTCGGATGAAAATTTGTCAGATCCTTTTCTTTCAGATTCGTCTGGTTCAAACTAGCATAGTTATTGTTGTTGAAGTAAGTTCCATTCTTCTTAGACATCTTATCTTCCTCCAACTTATCACATATAATATTCACCTGAGCTCTAACATCTGAGTCAAACTTTGAAATTGTGTTCACCAGAGGTTTTGCCCAACCTACAATAATACAGCAGTAAGTCAAATTTAAAGGAATTGTCTTCTGTACTTCACTCATAAAGTGTGGCTCGATAGGTACTTCTAGATTATATTGTCAAATGAAACTAGCAATTTACAAAAAAATGTTTGCTTATATTGTCAGATGACATCAACAAATTTTTTTTTGACCCTTTTGGCGCAAATGTGGCTCAATTTCACCAATGACTTGAAAAGTGTTTTGCGTCATTAATCGTTTGTGGATTGTTGAATAAATTTGTAGGTTGTAGAGAAGCCTTAAGATATTTTGTCTGTCGGCAATTCTCCGAGGTGGTGAGATGAGTTGTGACTGAGTGTATTGTAATTTTTGTGAGTGAAACTTGAAAATGTGTGTATTCGAGTTTTTTATGAAAAAAATGACATTACATTGACAACTGAATTATTATCAACAAGAAAATAATACATAAATATGGTTATCAAGGGTTCCTATACACTGAGAACCAGAAGTGTCTGATGGCTTGAGGTCAATGTGTATGACAGAGAAGTGTGTATAGACTCAAAAGTTGGGAAGAGAGAAGTCGGCTGGTTAGCGTAGCTCATGATCGCTGATGCGGCAATCTGCGTTGCCAATATGTTACACCAGATCCTTGAAGATGCATGTTGAGAATATGCATTGGTTTATTCTCTACGCCGAAATAATGGTTTTATTTTGAGCGTACACATTTTTGAATTCTGAACTCTGTCGAATTACCGGTGCTCCATTTTAGGCTTGGCAACACCGCATCTCGTACATTCCAAGGCAAGGTTCCACCTCCATGATCGCAGATGAACGATTTTCACGTAGCAGTGATAATTTGTATTGCGTAATGGTGTTGATTTGATCACCATCAGTGGAAATCAAAGATAATTCTATAATAAATTAAAACTCTGAAAAAAAAATATTGAATTAAATGTTCGAACACACCTCCTTGGGTTTGACAGTAACCTAACCTATTATGGAAGCCTGTGCGAACATTTTCTGGTGAAACATATTGGCAACGTGGCAGAATGTACGACCTTCTCAGTCCCCGTTGCTAGGCAATGTGATGACCTTCGTTCTTCAGCCGGCTTTTATCTCTTTCTAAAATGTGTTTATCTTTAAAGTATCGCCACATTAACTATCAGACGTCGTTAGATTGTATGATACTATAACTCGAGAAGATGTGGTCACATGGCGATTGAATTTCGTGCCCCACTGCGCATGACGTCACTCGGTGACAAATCCTTCGCTCCTCGGTATGAAATGCATTGTATTTCTTTCAAATATTTGCCGAACAGTTTTTTGTCCTATATTACATGATAATTTTAGTTTTATACAGAATGCTTTATTTATAATTTGATGTTTTGTCAATACAATTTAATGAAGTATATCATAGACAGCATACATCGCCGTTATGAAGACACCATTTTTGTAAATTTTAACAATAGACAAGTGAAAGGTTCTAAATAACTTAAGACCTAATCATTGAAAATAAGCTTGTAGCTTTTCATACCTAAATTTCTTAGAGCTCCAAATGGACTTTTTTATTGAAGCAAATTGGTTTCAAAAAATACCTTTGTGTATCAGTTACTTTATTTATGGGTTGCGTAAATACGATCACGTAAGTGATAAATATAGGGAATTGAACTGGCTTAGGTTAGGAAGGTTGGTTAAACATAAATTCTTAGTTTTAGTTCATAAAATAATATTGTCATCAAAGCCTGAATATCTAAGAGCTAAGTTAAGATTTAATTACGAAGTGCATGACAGGGCTGTTAGGAATCGTTATAGTATCAGAACCACCCCACACACTTCTGCATTATTCCAACGAGGATTTACATATAATGCAGCACTATTTTATAATCAGTTGGACAACAGTATTAATTTGATGTCTTTGGAAAGTTTTTGTAAACATACTAAAAGCATGTTGCTCGCTATTGATTAAATACGCATTTCTGCTACAGATATAGATTGTGTCTATTTGTATTTTATACTTAAGTATATATGTGTTCTTTTTTTCATTATTCTTATATTTTTTTTTCCATGTTTTGAACATCAGGTGTAACCGACATAAACAGTTAAGTGTAAGAGTAGCCTTGGCTAAACTTCGCTGTTTATGTCCCTCCGGGTTATCCAATAAAGACGTTATTATTATTATTATTATTATTTAAATTATTTCTTATGTTGACTTTTTATACAGAAAAAGAGTAGAAGCTACAGTACATAGGACATCTTTATAATTTTGTATAGATGTTGTGTAAATGGTTTTTAATCTTATTCATAGGTAGATGTTAATAAAAGTATTACCTATTTTTAAACAGTTTTATTGAGTTTATTTTACAAATTTCATCATTTTCCTTTTCCCAATTCCAGATTTTTCTTTTATATCTCTATTTGACAACCAGCTTTTAAAATACATTTTGCATCTAAAAAAAAGATACTTGGCATCTGCACTTCACTAACTACCACGACTAAATCCATTTACGATTTTAAATAGTTTTTGGTCAATTTTAATAACCTTCCATTGAAACTGCCGAAAATATGACTGAGTTCATTACATTTAATTAGGAATTATTGAATTTCTGTTGCTGATAACACTTTAAAACCTATTCAGAAACTTGTTCATTCTTTGATAATCCAAAGAAACGCCAATTTGAAACGTCTTTGCATTTTTTGTTGTTTGAACTGGACTACTACACAGTAAATGTTTGATTCACTGTTTTATAATTACAGTTCACATAGAGACTTATTTGAAACACACCAGATAATAAACTAATGAAACTAACCACAAATTACGTGCTAAAGCGTCATACAAAACTGAACGTTTACCACCGTTTAGGCAGCAGCGGTGGCCGCAGTAGTAGACTCTTCGGTCTCCTGATCAGTCGCCGTGCGCTGTGCGGGTTCGAGTCCCGTCCCAGGAGACATTTTTCTCTTGGCTATGGATGTTGTGATTGTCCGTAGGTGGTAGACGGTCTCTGACTGTCGAACGTGGAGGTACCACCCGGCGGATCGCGTAGGCGGAGCCAGAATGTGTGCATGTTGCATGCACACGTGTTCCCTCGCCAGAGTCCCTGTGGCTTTCCCCCTTTCCCTGTATCCCCCTATACCCCACGGCACCCAATGGGTGTTTAGGCCTTAGGCCTTCGTGGTAGTTGGAGTATAAAAAAAACCGTCTCTGAGGAATTTTGTCACCGAGTGACGTCAGGCGCGCGAAAGAGGTCGCAAGCACCAGGGTTCAACTTCTCCAGTAATAGTATCATGGCTAGATTGCATCATCACATTGTTAATCAGTTCCAATTGGGGCCACAGAAAGTCCATATTTGTAATAACCCTCGCCGTGAACGTTCCCGTTATGCCATACAAATTTTCATTATTACATTTGCATAATTCTGACATGTTTCTCTATAATAATTAAATTCTTGATTATCTAGATGGGACATACACGATTTAAAATATCTAACTCGGTTCATTTGAAAAATGGTGCCAAATACCAAAGTACCTATAGGAGCATTCATTCATACTTAGCGTTTCCTCAAAGTTGAAAGGTATGAGTATCTGTTTTTCTTCTTACCTATGTGCAATACAGGAGTGGCACTGCCTTCCTCCCATTGGCATATTCCATCATAGAACCTCAGTAGATTGGCAAAGCATTCTGGCTTCTTCAATATTGAACTTGCACTAAACCCTGAGCTTTCTACCTTCATAATGTGTGGTATTAATTCATTTGCAATTTCAAGAAATTCTTTGTAGATTTCCTCATCGTCTCGAGAATAATTGTACCTTAAAATAAAATTGTTCTTGTGGTGTATTTTCTAATTATAAAAACAAAAACTAAAAGAAACATCTATTTTTATTTTCAAGTGCTAATGTACGAGCAAATCTATAATGTGTGAAATATGTTAGTAGGTGCATAGAATTATCAAGGTCATCAAAAACCTGAGATATAGCTTCTCCACCTCTCTAGAACCCCAACCACAAATTTTTATTCTATATAATTTTTTTCAACAAAAAAAGCTTGGCATACCAGTAATATTGTGTAAAAATTACTTCAAAATCGGAGTAGTACTTCTCAAGTTATAGGTTATCGAATCAGCAGACAAGATACGAGGGATGTCTTTTAAGTTTTAACCTCACTCTTTAGTAAAATTAAATTCAAAGTTTCACAACAATACATGCAGTGTTTTCACTACAGTCAATTTTTAAGTGTTACCAAGTCATTAGAAAAATGGAACTCAACCGACAACATTTTCGCGCCATAATTTATTACAACTTTCAAAGACAATTATCGCAACAAGAATGCCTTGCTGAGTTAATGTCTGTTTTCGGCAACGAAGCGCCACATCAGTCGACAATTTCCCGTTGGTATAGAGAATTTAAACGTGGACGGGTGAGTCATAGCGACGATTCCAGGGTAGGTGCACCAAAAACGGCAGTCATCCAGGTAAACGTCGATGCTGTGCTCAAACTCATCATTGAAGATAGACATGTGACATATCGCGAGATTGAGGCGTCCTTGAAGATCTCAAAGACCTCAATTCAAAATATTTCATATGAAGAATTAGGAGTAAGAAAATTAGTTTCTCGTTGGATACCCCCCCACCTGTTGACTGAAGAGCAGAAAGTAGCCAGGGTTAATTGTTGTCAAAAAACGCTTGACCCTTGCAATTCCGAAAACTCAAAAAGTTTGTACAGCATTATTAGTGGTGATCAATCGTGGATTTACTATTATGAACCAGAAAATAAACGACAGCCGGCTGTTTGGGTGATTCAAAGTGAAAAAAGCCAACAAAAGTAATCCATTCTCGAAGTGTTTCGACAAAGATGGTCGCGACATTTGTGTCAAAAGCAGGTCATATTGCAACAATTCCTCTTAATGAGCAAAGAACTGTTACTGCGGATTGATATACCAACATTTGTTTGCCAAAAGTCATTACCGAGCTTCGAAAAATCAACCCCAAAAGAAGAATCATCCTCCACCAAGACAATGGAAGCTCACACACAGCCCAAAAAACAAGGCAGTATTTAACGGAAGAAAATGTAGAATTATTGGACCATCCTCCATATAGTCCCGATCTAAGTCCTAACGATTTGTTTACTTTCCCGAAAATTAAAAACAGACTGAGTGGTCAAAGGTTCCAGTCACCAGAAGAAGCAGTTGATGCATTCAAAAATGCCATTTGGATCTGCCAGCAAATGAGTGGAAAAAAAAATTGATTTGATTTAAATTTGGGAAAAATGAATAAAATACTCACAGCCTGATTACATCACTTGCATTTGCCCAACTTTCAAAAGCTTCTTTGTACATCTTATTACGATAGAAGTATCCTCCTTGGTAGGTATATGGATACACATGCTGGTTATTATAATAGTTCCTTGCAGAATATATAGCTTCTTCAAACAAGACTTTACATGGCACTTTTCCTTCTTTCGGACTTATTTCTTCCAAATCTCCTAGATTACCAATAGCCATTGGATACTTTTTCAGATGACCCAGATCGTAAAGCAACCATAATAGTTCTTGTTGCAGCAATGATACTTCATAAGCATCATGTGTAGCATTCAAAGAAGGATTTATAGCGGATACTAATGCTGCAACCTCCATTTTTCTTGTACACACCACAGGTTTGTTATTAACATACAACCATGATCTAGATGAAACTCCTTTACCAATCTCTTGACCTCTCTTATCTTCATTTCCTTTGCCATGCCAAGTCACCTCTGCTGTTTCAGTGCCATGTTCACCAAATACGACCCAAGCATGGTCTTCCGATAATGCTAAGTGCACATCATTATACCCAAGAGCTTGACAGCCTGCTACTACCGCAAAGGCTACCCCAAAGCAATCTAACTTACTGCCTGTCAAGTAACTATAAAGGCTTTGCAGGTGTGCCTTGTCTTTGTAATAACTTCGGGTAAGTGAGTTCCATATAACATCAGACACTCTCTTTACAAGATCTCTTGTAGCTGGGGAATTTGATTTATTTGGATCAATGTTGCTTTTCATAATGCTGTGGAATTTTTCATATAGGACTTGCACATCATGTATTTCAAGAACCTGTCATAAGAAAAATTAGGTTAACACTTATTATAGATGAAAAGCTTCACATTCTGCTACAAACTTAGTAAGTAAGTAAGTAAGGTGGAAATGATAATGTGAATAAGTTACACAAAACAGAAAGCTAAAAAAATTCAATGACTTTCTGCAGATTATGTATCAAGCTTTAGGAAAGAATAGTTGAGTGTATTCTAGGGTAGGAGGGTGATTTTACAAACCAATGTTTTCACACAGGATAGGTTACTTTTTGCTATTTATAAATACGCTAAAAGGGCAACAGTCTTATCTTATCCCTCACTATTGGCACCCTTGAACATACTCTGTTGCCAATAACACGCACCTGTTACAAGGCTGTATGTTTAGGTAAAGTAAGATTTTGAATGAAGTGAAACATCGTGAAGGAATATACTAACTAGGTAGTACTAGTGTAAAAAATGCTTTAGAAGATGAGAATATATTGTACCGGCAAGCTATTGGGTTCAATGGGCTCACACAACTGTAGGGCTGCAGCGGACCGGCTAGTGAGTTTGCTCTCAACAATTCCGGCGACGATGGACAGAAGAGCCAAATCTGGCTCCCGGGCATTTTCCAGCTGGTGTCTGAACAACTGAAGTATACCGTTTATATTTTTTATTGGAAAAAGGGCTTTGTCCGAATCCCGAAAACCCGCCATGTCGGTTTACATTTCTTGTTTTGACGTAAGAAAAGCTTGACAAGTGACAACAAAACATATAAGACTGATTGTCACCTGTCACTAGGACCAGCTGCCACTGTTGGCAGCGGCGACGCATGAAGACTACAGATAGGAAAAGTTAGACTCGTAGAGTGGGGGTGAAGTCAAAAATGTTGACGCCGAAGGAAGTTGGTACACTGCGCAGAAAATAAATTCAGGTTCTGCGCGTGTGGCATCTCTGTTGCTGTCATCATGATTGCATACAACTCCAGTTTTCATTTGCTTAATCAAATATAATTTTGGAAATTCCTTTCAACGATACAACGATCATACTGCAAATGTGTAGTGTGTTGAAGAACAGCGGTGGGAAAAGTTATTTATTTCAACGACATAGACGACTGGTTAGCCCTAATTATATTACACTCCATTTTTGTTTTTCAACGACACATCATGGTTATTTCCTAACTATATAACAATCAAATTTCGAGTTTTTCCTTCCTCAGTAATCCCTTCTAAGCTCATGTTTTGTATCTGTAATTTCCTTCCTGTACAAAAAAACTTTTTCATGTGCTGGTGCTCCGTGATTGATTCTCTACAAGTTTCTTCCAAGTCTTGCCATACTTTGCAGTTTCATTACTTCGTGGTTTATCAATATTTTAAATATTTCTGCTTTCAACTCACCCGAACTGGCAAAAACGGAGGTGTTTACAGTCATAATGACATCAACAGTAGGAGATGCCGCATGCGCAGAAGCTCAAACTCATTTTCCACGCAGCATAAACGCGAGAGATGCTCTATGCGCAGCACCTGAAATTCATTTGCTGTCCAGTGTACCGTCTCATTTCATCGTCGCCATTTTTAACTTCATCCCCACTCCATCAGGTTAACCTCCTAACTCTAGTCTTCATAGTCCGCGCAATGTATTCTATATGTCGCCCAATCTAGAATCTATATAATACACGCATTTCACTCACAATGTGTTATGCTTTGTCGGTTTATGGGTTTACTACTTCGAGATTTATTATTATCCAATATTTATTCTTGCAACCCGAATTGTCAAAATTGACAGCAACAGGATGCAACTGCGTAGAAGCTGAAATTCATTTTCTGCGCAGTGTACAACATACTTCGTCGTCAAGATTTTTGACTTTACCCCCACTCTATAAGTTTAATCTTCTATCTGTAGTCTTTGTGACATGGAACCTATATATACAGGACAGATGTAATTCAAATTCAAAACGGTTTTATATCCGCAAGTCTTCCAAAAGAAAAAAATTAAGTCATAAGTGCAATTTTCGTTTAAGCTAGTCATACAAAAATAATATGATACTGTGTAAGGTGTTTGTACTGACAATACTGTTTTGCCTCTCATTTCAAGAAGATTCAAGCAGTGCAGAGTCAAAAAATGCAGAAGAGCTATGTGAGTATATGTCTTGAGTTATATTTTTCAGATTTCTGATTTTACATGGGCTTTTAGTTATTTTCCTCTTCAAACAACAACGTGCTAAACGGATGGAAGCAATCAAAACCTTCCAAAAGGTGACTGGCAAACGTGAACAGAAATCAATGTTGAAGAAGGCGTGTGGAAAAATATTTGAAATGATCAGTAAAGGTCGTGCGAAGTTGGATACTAGGCCAATTGTACAAGGCGAGACAACATTTCCTTTAGATCGTGATATGCAGGAAGCATTGTATGAAGTCCTTAAAAATACTGCTATGTTTTCAGAAATAGTGTTACGGTTTACCGAAATTGCAAAATCTTTCCTTAGCTCCAATGATGAATGGAGTGCTACTTATCAGTGGGGTCTTGCTTATTGCAATCATATGAAACATTTGTTAGATAGTACTGCCTTCTATGCGACAAATTATGCGGCTCAAGAATTGAATTATGTTGAAAGACACCCTCAGTATGTCAATCCATATAGCAAAGATAAAAAATCAGAAGTTACTTCAACTACTAAACCACCAAGAAAGACTCGAAAACCCACTATAAAAAAAGGACCAAGGCTACATGTACCATTCAAAGTAGAATTATGAGAGATTATATTATCTATATTTTTTGGAGAACTGGTCAGTTGGTAAGAAATGTGTCAACAGTGCTGTTAAACTAACTCTCCAGTTTTTTTGTGGCACAAAAGCACTTTTTATCTCTGTATTTTCTGCTCTTATTGTGTTACTTTTTTCAAACCAAATATTTATGTTAGGTACCTGGACAAAAAGTTCTCAAAAATTTTTAGTTGTGTATTTATATTTTAGTATTTTAGCTAGTCTTGATCTATTATCTCAGTATTTTTAAGTCATATCAGTATTTTGTAGAGTAGATTGTTATATTGTTGAACATACATTTATTGTTTTAACATTTTAGTTTCAGAGAGAATAACACGTTATATTGAGACTTTTATGATACATGTGATAACTAACCATTGTGATGTTGAATCTTTAATATTCTAAGGCGCAGTTTTAAAGCTGTTTACATTACTAATTGTGCAACTGTAAATCAATAAACATTTCCTATTTTTGCATATGATATTTACACTAAATTGTTACAGAAATAAAACCATAGTGTATTATTAACAAAATAATTTATTCAAGCACACAACTCTGCATCTCTTGGTACATATCTACTATCCTAGGAAGCTTAACAGGTGAAAGTACTCTTAACAATTCTAAACACTTGATTATAATTGCCAAATATTATCAAAGTTTAATACTGTTAAATTCAAATATGTGAACATCTTGTACAAATCTGAAAATAGATATTATAGATTTAGAACAAGTGCTTTACATTGCCTTGTTCAAGATCACTCCTAATATCTTTTAGTTACTTTCTTCAATTATAATTTGTTTATGATTTTCATGAATTTGCATATTTTTTCACTTATTATTTCAAGTATAATAATCAAGTATCAAGTTGACTAGTTGATTTAAAATGAGAACTTCCAGATTCTAAATAACGTTTTGTTAGCCATCCTCAAAAGAGATGTCATTTTTATATATTTACCATGACAGCAACCACTGCATTTATCTGAGTTGTATTTTCTGATATCTTTGGAATGATATAATGTAGCCACTTTGACTTACTGATTTTTTTTTATTCTACAAAGAACGACTGCAAACATGTCTAATTTTTGAAGATTATATAATTTTGTAACACTGTTGAAGTTTGGTGTTGCTTTTTTTAGTTGTCCCTTTGATGGAATACTTTACGAAAAAAAAAACAAATAACAAGCATATGTTTTAGGAAAATCATGCCATAAATCTAAGTGCTACTGTAAATTTCGAAAGTGTATAATGAAACTGGTAGTTTTTTTGTTTGCAGTGACCGCATCATTACAAAATTACATTTATGCAACTATTTCCTAACGTTATCTGGGACGTAGTTGTCCTTTCCTGGTATTCCAGACCCACTGGCGTCATCCAGCCATGGGTACTGCCTGGGGCAATCATTGCAGGTCTCCAGGTACCTGAAAAGAAATAATATCATTAAATCTGCCAAAGGCATACCCAGGAGGACTTGGCAGAAATTAAATGGATAGAACAATTTTTACAAAAATTAATTTATTCATGTATAGTTGAAATCTCTGTTAGATATAAACTTAATTTTGCTAAAGGCACTATACAGGGTGTTAATAAAGTATGCAGGCAAACTTGAACCATCGAATGGTCAATTTGGTCAAAATGGGTCCGCAACGGCTTTCTTTTCGAGCTAGATAGAGCACTATCACTAAAGAAATACGAATAATGTTCCAAATATTTCTTTGAATAATGAAAGTATTTATTGAACAGTTGGTATAACCTGATGATAAATTTTGCATGTTTTACAAGTTGCTGAGGCTCAATATGAACGTAGATGAAAATAGTATTATCCTGTATTTTTGTAAAAAAAACTATTTAGAAGATCAATGGTCTTGAACAGTAACATTCGTATAGAACGACAACAATAGAAAATATCGAATGGTGTTTTTGAAATAAAGGTTCGAAGTGGCCACCTTCGACTTCAATACAGGCCGTCTAGTCTGTTACAAACTGACTGACGAACTCTCCTGAAAATACCCGGAATATTTTGTATAGTCAGACTTGACTCGACAATTTTGACTCTTAAGTCCTCCACGCTTTGAACAGCAGTCTTGTATACTAATGATGTAAAAAGAAATCGATAGGATTCATGTCACGCGATCTAGGCGGCCATGGCTGTGGTCCGCCTCTTCCAATCCATACATTTGGATAATTATTATCTCGCGCAATGACACTGAACTGTGGCGGATCACCGCCATGCATGTACCACATGCGACGTCGTTCTCTAAGAGGAATTTCCTCCATTAATCCAGGTAGGACAAATTCCAAAAATCTTCGGTGCTCTTCGGGAGTCTGGGGGGAAGGAAATGAGGGTCAATCACGTGGTCACTAACGATTCTTAATCCAAATATTGAAGGAAAACAATGAGATAGTCCCCATTGTTCACGAAGCAAAGGATCTACGCGTAATCTTCGATAATGCATTATCATTTGATCCACATATAAAGAAAAAAATGACGGCAGCTTACATACGATTAAGAAATATTTCCAAACTAAAAAAAGGTTTACTACCTAAGCAAAAGTAATTCCTTTGTCAGAATCTCATACTGTCGCTTTTTGACTATGGAGATATAGTTTATGGGAGCTCGTTGAGGTATCCTACTAAAAATGCGATACAAAAATTGCAGAACGCCTGCCACATAACACCTTACCTAAACAATATGTCTATACTGAATATGCTAAATCGTAGGAAACATCATTTATTTAATTTCATCTATAGAATAATAAAATCGGGAAAACCTCCGTATTTGAAAAATGAAGTTTTAACTTTTAATCATTATTACGGGACAAGACATAACCAGAATTTTTTTTATTACTCCTCGACATAGGTCTGCAGCATTTCAACGTTCTATTTCATTTCTTGCAGTTCAAATGTGAAACAGTTTAAATAATGATGTAAAGGTAATATCACAAAGGGTGTTCTCAAAGTATACAGGGTGACAGGTAAATAGGTGTAAAACATTTTAGTACAGCCCCTTTGCTATCGAAATTAGTATATAATACAATACCCTATATTCAAAGGTTGAAAAGTTATTGAAGATTTAGGATTTTTTTAAAAACAATGCATATTTCAGAGTAAAAAAGTCGAGAGAGAAAAAAGTTGGCGATTAAACATTTGTTTTTTGTGGTTTTGGGTTAGATGGTAGAATAGATATATAATCTAAATCTCGCCTCCTGTACGAATATTACAAATAAAAGACGTTAATTATTATTATTATTATTTCAATGATTAACTATTATAAATTAAAAAAGATTCGAAAACAATACCAAACAACGTATTTATTTTCATTCAAAAATGTTTAACTAAGAAAAACAAATAACGTTTTACAGTAAGGTGTTTTACAAAAAAATCAGTATACAAAAAAACGTACAAACAATTTAAATAATATCCTTGTTTCATAAGGAATCTAAATTGGTATAAGTGCACAAAAACTGTGTGAATCTAAACATAATGTATTTTAATACAACAATAGGGAGTAAATTTACCAATGTCTCCCATTTTCACAACTCTCTGATTGATAAGAAAGTGTTTTTGTGAAAATAATGTAACTGTAAGCTATGGGATAGTTATTATTTTAAACTACGGTTAAGTTACACGACTAGATTATTTACACAGTTGTAATTGTACTACAGATTAATAAAAACTGACTAAAAGTTACTACAATTGGTAAGTAAAATACAATAATGAAATGAAGGTAAAATTCATTGCAATTGTTGTTCGAACTGACGCCCCCCGTTTCTTATGCAAGCCCGTAGTCTATTTCTCATGTTGGTACGCGTGATGCGGCCAGTTAGTTGTCCTCTGATAGTGTCAGCAGCAGCAATAATTCTTTCTTTCAACTGTGCAAGAGTGTCTATGGGCTCAGCGTACACCAGTGACTTCATGTGCCCCCATAAATAATAGTCACACGGTGTTAAATCTGGGCTCCTCGCTGGCCACGGTGTCGGTCCACCTCGGCCAATCCAGCGACAAGGATATTTCTCGTCCAGCCACTGTCTAACACCCAGACGGAAATGCGCGGGACAGCCATCGTGTTGCTAGATCATCTGCATCCTGATATTCAGAGGCAGGTCTTCGAGATACTCCCAGAGTTCGGATCTCAAAATGTTTTCATAGGATTCGCCATTCAGGTTGTCAGGCAAAAAAACTGGTCCAATTAGATACGTATGAATGATTCCCATCCACACGTTTGCCGAAAATCTTCTTTGATGGGCTCTTGGCTTTGCCATGTGGGGATTTGCCTCTCGTGGGGCCCAATAATGTAAGTTGTGATAATTTGTTGTCCTCTCTCTGTCAAACTTAGACTCGTCGGTCCACAATATTTTAGTTAACTAGTCGTTTTCTTCTTGATCCCGATGACAAAAATCAATTCTTCTTGCGGGATCTCCTTCTTCTAATACTTGAACCGGTGTGTAATGGAAAGGATAAAGTCTCGCCGAATGCAAAACGAACCAAACTTTCCACTGAGTTAAACCAAGCTGCTTTGCTATAACTCGTGTAGACGTCGTCGGGTCTCTGCCGTAGCATTCCAGTACTGCCTCTCGATCTTCGTCGTCAAACAACCGAGGTCTACCAGCATCATGACGTCTCTCATGAACCTGTCCACTTTCCTTGACGCGTTGGTACACAGAAGCCAATACTCGATGACTCGGTATTCGCCGATTCGGAAAACGGTTTTCGTATTCTCGCCTGGCTTCAAAGGAATTTCCATCACTTAAACCATTATAAAACAGAATATCAGCGTATTCTTCGTTACGGTAACTCGCCATTATTAAAACTGATCAAAAAAGTAAAAGTACGTCCTACCGCGTTAAAGGTTGATATTCTACTAACTAACATTTAAATGAAAATAAATACGTTTTCAGTAGTGTTTTCATGTTTTTTAATTTATGAGAATTATTTATTTAAATAATAACCTGAAACCACCAAAAAAAGAATGTTTAATCACCAACTTTTTTTATCTCAACTATTTTACTCTGTAATCTGGGTTGCTTTTTGAAAAAACTAAATCTTCCATAACTTTTTAACCTTTGAATATAGGGTATGGTATTATATACTAATTTTGATAGCAAAGGAGCTGTATTATCACCTCCTAAAATGTTTTACACCTATTTACCTGTCACCCTGTATAATGGCCATGCTTCTTCAGGATCAATAACACAATAATGAGTGTGATTGTGCACGGATACTTGTTGTCAAGTTTATTTTTTCAAATTTATCTTTTTATTAAGATGGAGAAGCGAGCATGTGATGATAGATGTGGTATGTGTGTGTAGATGTATTTTGGTGTGGTTAACTGTATGAGGGTTCGTCGGTGTGGCTTGGCGTCTGTTGCTTTCTGCCGCTCTTCGCCCCATCTCCGGTGCTCCCCACCCGTCGGAACGTTGACTTTAAGTGCGTAAATATACATTTTTTTTCTTCTGCAATATCAATGGTTCATGCTCGTAATAAATGAAATCATTAAATTCCTGAATCTTGTTTATATATTATAATATACAGCAGACGCTCGATAATGTAAACTAATTTAATCCAAGTGTGGTTCACATTATCGAAATGTTTACATTAGCGAACGTGATTTATATAATATTTGATTTATTAAAAGAAACGTTTAATACATACTATTTATAACAAAATAAACAAATATTCTAACAGCGATAAGTATTTTTTTAATTAGAAGAAAAATAATTAACAATTTTTGTCTGCGTAAATTTGCGCTTAGCATTGTTTTCCCCGTAATTTACGAACTAAAATATCCGTGTATGAAACTTCTTTTCTTTCAGCCCAATCTAAAGCTTGGTTAAAAACTTGTATAGCTTGCGCGTCAGTCACTACACTTCTGACTTCATTGGGATCGTTCTCATCATCCTCACTGTCCATATCCTCCTCCTTATCAGCATCATTCGTCTGCTTGTCTTAGTTCCATAAATTAATATCAGCAGGAGTACAAATAATGTTGGGATTCACTGTTTTTAATAAATCAACAACATCCAATGACACACTAATAACGTTATCATTATTGGATCGCAAACGTTCTCTAATTACGCTTAAGGGGACATCGTCTTCTTCATCATCTTCATTATTGGTACAAAAGAGATTGTTCCAACATTTCTGAATAGTTTGCTGGTTAAGTTCATTCCAGGCCATATGTAAATCTAAAACAGCTTCTCGTAATGTTACTTTTTTTAAAGCCTCAGATAAGTTTTCAGGATTCTTTGATAAGACAGGCGAAAGTAGAAACTTCCTATAGTATAGTTTCTTGAGTCTCATTATATTCTGGTCCATCGGTTGAATTAACGGTGTCATTGGGCGGCATGTACATGACGAAAATTGACCCATCCCTGCTCCTCAGTTGTTGCTCGGGAGGATGACTTGGTGCATTATCCAATAGTAACAACGCTTTTATTGGAAGCTCCTGTTGTTTTAGGACACCTTTTACCTACAAATTGAAAACACATCTTCAAATTATGAATAGAGCATTTGTGATAATTGATTGTCATACCTGAGGGACACAGCACCTGTGGAACCATTTCAGGAATATACTGCTAGTCATCCAAGCGGTTTTTGAACAGTCATAATCAACAGCGATACTAACATTTTTAAATGAGCGCGGATTTTTTGCTTTCGCAATTACCAGTGGCTTTATTTTGTGTGAACCATTAGCATTAGTGCAGGCTAGAAACGTTATTCGTTGTTTCTCCGGCTTTCTTCCGGGGCAGATTTTTTCAAATGATGCAGCATAGGTTTTCTCTGGTAACATTTTCCAATACAGGCTACTTTCATCTGCGTTGTAAACTTGTTCCAGTCTTAAATCTAGCTCGGTAATTGTTTTCATCAATTTTTCTTTGAATGGTTGCACTAATTGTGGTTGTGCTGATAATTTTTCACCAGATATAGACAGCAGTAGAATTCCATATCTTGTTTTGAATCGTTGTAGCCAGCCATCACTAGCTACGAAATTTTCAGTTTCTTTCAGTTTTTCATTTAACAGTCTCGCTCTCTATTTAAGTACTTCGCCACTAACTGGGACATGATTTTCCCGTTATTTTAAAAACCACTTATACAGGGAATTTTACATTTTAGGTGCCTTCGCATTTTTTAAAGTTTTTCTTTTTCCCGGACCTCCAAATGTATTGCACGTTCTTTGTAAAATTTGAGTTTTCATACGCTTAATTTTACAGATTGTTGCTTTCGATACTCCATATTTTTTTGCTAACTGTGTCACTCCCGCACCTAGTGCAACTTCGTCTATGATTTTCACTTTCTCACTTAACCTTAAACACTTTCTTTTATAGGATGTGGATGCCATAGTCGTAAAATATATTAACGCGTGCAATGTATTCACTTAAGTTCAAAAATGAAATACATACGTACGTATAAACGTATCCTAAACGATCATACGACTGACCGAGTTTGTCGTATTTTATCGCAGAGGTGAATCCCCTACATTCTACATCATAAATCGGGGACTCCCCGGCGCCCGACATAAATCATCGAGGCTTCAGCATTTTACCGTCGCGCTGATTCCGTGCGCCTAGAGTTGTTTACGTTATCGACCGTACACATTGTTTACGTTATCGCTCGTTCCGTTTGATTCTATAGAACGAAGTTTGTGTTTACATTAGCCTGTTTACGTTATCGAGCGTCTGCTGTATTTGTAAATTACTGTAACACAGCATTTTCACACCCACCCTACTTATGTCAGGCTGGGTGTTAACGGTCATTTGATCGAGAATTTGTCCTTTTTGCCAAACATATTATTAAGTGTGTGTATTTTCTATAATACGGTAAAAATAATGTTTTTTTTGGCAAATAAATGTATTTTGAATTTGAAAAGTCGTGTTGCGTATTATGTTCAATTATGGCATGACCATTTCCTTCAGACCATAGGTACAGGGTTATTACGGAAATTTATTATTGATGTTTGATTTAATGTTACTTTTTCACGTAACCAGTTGCAAAAATCAACTCTTATAGGCAAATCTCGAGGCAAAAGTGCTTGTACACGCTGTATATGATATGGATAAAGTTGCTGATCTCTCAAGATTTGCCGTACCGTTACATGATTTAAATTTAGTTGGTGATTCTTCGATTTGGATGGTTCTTACACTTGCGGGTTTTCCTGCAACATGTGTGGATCTCTTGAAACTGCCTGTTTCACATAGTCGAGCGTGAATGTTGATGAATGTTTGTACATCAGGCAGAGGGCGTTGTGGAAATCGATCACCATACAAACGTCGTGCTCGTCGAGCGTTACCCAGAGCCATTCCGTAATGATATCTGTCATTTCTTGATTAGAACTGGACCATTATGATAATTAGTAATAAACATCAAAACTTAGAATGACCATACAAGAAAACAAATATTTGACAGCTGTCGAATGATTTGAGAAAATAAATTAATTCAATTGTTTTCGGGTACATCATAGGTGTCTAGATAAGCACAATGCTTGAATATTAAAAGTATTGCGATCAAAACAAATCAATGTCATGCTGTTTTCAAAAAATACTGGAGAACATTATCTGTATCTACGTACATGGAAGATCTGAAAACAACTGTAAATCATGTGATATATTCACCACAGGCACAATAATTAAAATAAAATACGTTCCATTCTTTTATAATTTTTTAGAACATCATTTCTTTTAGTGCTAATATGCTCTAGCTTGAAAACAAAGCCGTTGCGGACCCATGTTCATATGGAAATTTCGTCTTCAAATTGACCAAGGAGTCGATGGTTAAAGTTTGTCATATACTTTATTAACAATCTGTGTATATGTTAAGTATGTTTCAAATTCTAACCTTGCCTTTGAGATTTCGGAAACGGTAAAGCGAATGTCGTACAATCAATATACAGGGTGTTCCTTAGTGATATGCGAATATTTAAGGGTGTGAATCTACATGAAAAATTAATGTTAGTTTGCTTTATAAACTATGGTCCAAAATGTTTCCTTAGGAAATCTCGGGGAGTTGAAGTTTTAGGAAAAAAATGGAAATTAATTAATATTTTCAGAACCGCTCCAGATATTTCACTGATATTTAGTACGTATTGAAAGTTAATAAAGTTGCATATCTTTCAATGCAAAAATAATTTTTAGCTTTAACAGTGGCATGCGTACGGGTATTGATATTTTTTAAGAAAAAAAACTGGTACGCCAATGGTTTTTTGCCAAATAAAAATTATTTTTGAATTCCTCGTTCAATTTAAAACAAATGATCTCTCTTGAGTTGCTGCCCTTCGATGTGCCATTTTTGAGTAAAAAAATAAAAACCGTTCTATTGTCCGAGAAAATTAATCTAATAATTGAAGAATGCAATTTAGCAATAAATATCTAGTTGCTTTGGAATATGTGACTGGCTTTTGACATCTGACAAGTCTCTGTTATTCAAATCTGTTCGTTTTGACATCTTCTTCATTATTTAGTTTTTACAATCTTGTTAATAATGGCGGAAATGAATTACGTATATGGCCTTGCCGCCGGTAATGGTGAGCAAGCCAGACGGAATTATCACCAGAGATATCCCGATCGTGCTTTGCCAGATAGTCGAATCTTTTCTAATATTCATCGTCGTCTTGTTGAAACTGATTCTGTCTAAAAAGGAACATCTGAAGGTAGACCTATAAATATGAGAACACCTGAAATTGAGGAAGCAGTGCTGCCCGAAGCTGAAGAATATCCTGAAACGAGTACGAGGAAGATCGCTAGACACTCAATTTGAATCAAGATTCTGTTCACGGACGAAGCTATTGTTTCTCGAAATGCCATTGAGAATTTCCACAAAAATCATTTGTGGGCAGAATAAAATCCCTATGCCGTAACCGAAACCCATTTCCAACACCAATTTTCGGTTAACGTATGGGCAGGAATTATTGGCAACCACTTTATTGGCCCATTCTTCTTGCCGGGACGACTTGACGGACAGACTTACCTCAATTTTCTTCAACAACAGTTGTCTTTGCTGCTTGATGATGTTCCGTTAGTAATAAGAAACGATATGTGGTACATGCATGATGGTGCATCAGCGCATTTCAGTGTAGCGGTTCGTAATTATTTACAAACTGTTTATCCAAATCGTTGGATTGGCCGCGGTGGGCCCTGAGAATGGCCACCAAGGTCCCCAGACCTCAACAGTTTAGATTTCTTTTTGTGGGCCTATCTTAATGCACTAGTGTACACAAGTCCCATGAACACTGTAGAGGAATTAAGAGAAAGAATAGTTGCAGCTTGTGATAAAATAAAAAACACTCCAGGGATATTTCAACGAGTACGCAATTCCATGAGAAGGAGGGCGGAAGCATGCATACTAAGTGATTTTTGTAATCATCATTTCGTTGGTTTTAATGTTATGTTTATGTTGTCAGTTGTTGTTGTTCATTACCCTGAATGTGTTTAATTTTTCCAATTAAATTAATAATAATTTTGCAAGTTAGACAATAGAACAGTTTTTATGTTTTTACTGAAAAATGGCGCATCGAAGTAAAGCAACTCAAGAAAGATCATTTGTTTTAAATTGAATGGGAAATTCAAAAATACTTTTTATTTGACAAAAAACCATTGGCGTATCATTTTTTTACGCACGCCACTGTTAAAGCTAAAAATTATTTTTGCATTGAAAAATATGCAACTTTATTAACTTCCATTACATACTAAATATCAGTGAAATTTCTGAAGCGGTTCTGAAAATATTAAATAATTTCCATTTTTTTCCTAAAACCTCAACACTCCGACTTTTTATAAGGAAACATTTTTGAACCATAGTTTATGAAGCAAAACCTTCATGTAGATTCACACCCTTAAATATTCGCATATCATTAAGGAACAACCTGTATACTGTGGCCCGTACCATAACAGTGCTACTTTCTGCAGGTAGATGCGTGTTGAAAGTTTTACTTGTTAGGTAAATAACTATTTTGCTTCACTTTCTATTTTATCAGTTTGTTCCATATTCCTCGAGTAACTTTGTGGAAATTGATCCCTAGATACCCACCTAGTGTCTGTAATATTCGATTCTGGCCTTTTGAAGCTGAGTGCGCACTTGTTTGGTAGTTTGCAGGGCGCAGGGGGTAGGTTTTCCTTATTCTTCTTGCAGTCCCAGGGCTCGTAGTTGTTTAGTTGCTTCGCGGGTTTAGGATCTGTCATCCAAGTAAGGGCTTGTGTGGTTGTCACGAACCAGACATCGGGCCTGGAAAAAAGATGGATTTAAGCAGTAATCAGAAATGCTAAGTGTTTCATGGAATTTTTGGACCGCATCAGGTCATTGAAATTTACCAAAATTGTTTACAATAGGAAAAAAATCACTACGTAGAACAGTGGTGCTCCCAGGATTTCAGTCTGGGAGGGATAAAATGGAAAGTAAATTCTTAGTGTGGCGTACTGAAGTGTTATAATGATTTAACATTAAAAGCATGGACATATGCAGACATATGAATTTGTTACATTAATTTCTGTAGAAAATACATGCATTTTTTTTAAATTTTGAATCATACGAAATCAAAGTGTAAATAAAGCAAACCAAGCTCCAGCAATCTTCATATATTAAGACAAAAATGCAAAATAGTATAATCTATCACATACTTTTCTACATGACAATGTCAGACAACACAAGAAAAAATACATCTTCATGAAAAAAATAACAATAACAAATATGTTACGACTTCTATAAAGTATAAACCTGAATGTAAATCAAAATAAAATTCTTAATCATGAGAAAAACACAAAAAATACTCATTGCATAACAACATTCTCTTAGCCAGTCTCAAAAAAGAAAAACATATAAACTAATGAAACTACACCAGTTCACAGTCTCAAAATAAAACAAATCATTACATTAGCTTAGAAAGTGATTTGAACAGACTTTTATATCAATCTGCTGGCCAATAAATAAAACCGCATATCTTGATTGGATACTTTGGAAAAGATCACCGTCGTAGTTTAAAGGTAAGTAAACCCTTAACTTCATCTGCTTTTTTATTTATTGGCCAACAGAAGGGAGATGTATTTGAGAGACAACCTTAGGCAAAGTTCAGGTGTTATCATATTACAAAATCAAGGCGCCTATCCTTTTTGCTGGCGAACCGATCTATGATTGTATTCACGTCTATTTTAATATCCCTATGCATATACAAAAGAGCTAAACCCACTAATCGCTCTTGTAACATAGTGGAGCGCAGCCAAGTTTTTATCATCTTTAGATGGGAGAAACTTCTTTCAGATGTCGCAACACTTACAGGCAATGAAATCAATAATTGTAGGTATCTATTAGTTGAAGGGAAAATGTTTTCATCACATGATAAATACAGTGACATTCCACTGTCTATAATATCTTGTGTACGTGACTTAAAAAGGTCAAATTCTGCTTTTAATCTGGTACTTATTAAATTTTTGTTTTCGTTGCTATTTAGTCCATGCAAATATTTAGATTGTTTCTAATATGTCTATTACTTCAGCTTCAGTTTTTGAATTAAATTCTGATGCAAAGAAAATATTAAAATTGTATATATTCAAAAATTCTTCATTGAACCGGTATACCAAATCCTGAAATATATTATCTAGCAAAAGGACATATCAGGTTCAGTCTGTAATAATTTTCCTTGTCAGACGTAACTGTGTTCGGTCTGTTCATTTGCCTGCTTGTTATTCTTGGCACAGTCAGTTCAATACCCAGGGTTTCATGTGATTTCATTATAGATGCGAATAGTATTCTAAAGTGGCGTCTTTCTTGAACAACTGAAAGAATATTTCCTATGAGTTTGTCAGCGTATTGTTTGTCAATTTTTTTGATTGTGAAATCTTACTCCGGTTGACTGTTAAAGCTAATATATCACACAAACACTTTAGTGATACGATAAATTGGGTGGAGGCAATGGCAGTCTTCAAAGACTCTGCTTTTGAAAAAGCTTCGCGGTCTTTCCAATTTGATATAATATTTAGTACCTCTAGAATTTTCTCGAATTTGCTTTCAAGTTGGAGCACAGAATCATGTCTCTCGGTCCATCGTGTTTCGCACATACTATGAATTTGATATCTGTCTAGTTTTCTTTTTAATACTGTATTTCTTTTTAGCGGATGCTTTGAAGAACGCAATTACTTGCTTCATTATACCTACAGTATTTCTTACTGCTTGGACACTGCTGCTTTTTGAAATCGAAAGATTCAAGGCATGATTTGCGCATGGGCTTTTTAGAGCATTCGACAAACATAATTGCAATTCCATTACAGCGCCCTTTTGTTCACCTAACATTAGGTTACACGTATCAGTACCAATGCCCACACATAGTAGTTTTGAGTCAAAGTTTTTTTTTTTAATGAAATGCTTGACTGTTTGAGCAAGAATTTGACCTGTGAGTTTGGGCTCCATTGTATCTTCATTAAAATTTGAGGAGCAATCCACAAATCCCATAGTCCTCGTGAATATGTTTTTGATAACAATACCGCAATACGATTGACATTTGTGATTTATGGCTAATGTCTGTAGTTTCGTCAAATATAATACTGTAATAATGACTTTGCCTGACGCGACTTAAAACTATATCGAAGATTTCTTCGCCACAACATTCTATAATTTCATTTTGGATGCGGCTCCTTATGTACGTAGCATGCGCTTTTGAGTTCTCTAAGTTTTTTTTTTCAATAAATTGTCGCCGCTCTTGACTCTAAACCGTATTAGTTCTCTAAAATTAGCGTCATTATTAAGGAAACCCTGGTCATTCGTGCTGTCATTGAAAAAAGTCGTCCCCTATCTCTATGCCCTCCAAGTGGTATATTTTGGCGTCCTAAAAAAAATATAGATTCTATTACAGGAGTCAATCTTTGCCGATTTTCTGAAACTTGCTTAATTCGCTCTGAACCTATTATATTTCTCTGGATTTTCGTAAATCTTTGAAAAGTTTGTAGCATTGAAACTGCTTCTGTATGATATATTGAGTTCTCATGCGTCTCACAATCACCGGTTTTGCCATACAATTTCGAAAGTTTCTTTAGTGGTATTGTAACAAGTTTTCCCAATTTAGTCGATTTATGTACTCCGCCTAATTTTGCAAAACCCACGCAATATTCACAGAAAAGCCCTTCTAGTTCCTCTGAATATGACAGCCAAGGAAATTTCTCAGTGTTTTTCTTATAAGTAACATTTCACTTCTTTATTATTTTTCAAGTGTGTGGAATAGGGATATTTGAAAAAGTCATTAGGGATCATTGCACACCTCAATAAGGTATATTTTTCATGGGAAGACAAGTTGCCATCTCGGACAAACGAAATGCACTGAAGTGCTTATATACAGGAACTTCCGAGACAGAATAGACATAGATGATAATGATATGGACCAAACACTTCGTAATTGAAATTATATTAAGTTTCCATTTTTCCATCTGTCATTTTTTTAGACACGATTGTTCTATAGTATAAAAATTAAATTAAACAGAATTATTTTTTGGCTTATGCGTGGAAAATAAACAATCAATAGAACATAGAAAATAGCGTTAATACCAACCAGATCAACAAAACTCAGCTTGTTCACTACCCAACCAAATTTTGTTGCGGATTCCGGACTGGTACAGAATTTAGACACTAGACCAGACCATAAAAGACTAGACTATACCTGTTCCAACAGGAAGAAGCGCACACCGTTGCTGTTGATGGGAGAGTACTCGCTAGTCGCATGCGCACTGAGCGGGTTGGCAGTGTTGCCGCTATCCTTTCTTAAAGTTACAGATTTTTTCATAAGACTTTTACTTTATATCACCTTTTCAAAGACTGCTCGAGTCGTCTGGAGGGGTAATTACCCCCTTTACCCCTCCCCCGTAGGAGCGCCAGTGACGTAGAAGAATTTCAAAAGTAACTTATTTTTTATTTCGGTCAAAGCACAGCGTTGCCAGATGGGACGGACAGAAATCTCCAGAATTGCTATTTAACCGTTAATTAATGGGATGGAGTAAATTTGATCCAAAGTTCGGGGGGGGGGGGGGTACTTTCTACCCACGAAACATGTCATTCCTCCCAGAACATTCTATGCCAAAATTTTTCTCAGCTAAAAATGCCCCAAATTTGGGTAAAAATCTCCCAACTTAGCACAAAATATAGCTGGTCAGCATGTCGAACTTTTCTTCATTGCTAAAACGGCCGCCTGACAGCTTTGACGATAATAAAGCAATATTAACAATACACAATAATAACAATACCTTGTGACAGGTATTTACGTCAAGTCAAGCATTTGTTTGCAACGCCTACTTAAAAAAATAAAAAAAATCGGATGTTTCCTCATAACCAAGAAAATAAATGCAACATGTGATAGGTATATCGTTGAATTCGCAGAAAAAGAAAGACCATATAAAAAATAAAGTTGATGGTGGTTTCTCAAAAATGAAACGTCGGGCACAAAATTTTAAAGCACCATCATGTAAAGACTAAAAAGTGTCAATGCAAAAGTTCCATTACTTTTTTGATTGTCTTCAAATAAGGTAAAAATTAATACGATTTGGGCAAATTTTAGTTTCTCCCAAATACCTCGTAAACCATGAAATCTTTAAAAGTTTCTCAACGGCATGTAAATACGCCCCAAAGAACGCAATTTAATCCAAGCTGTATGTCCGTCTGCAATGTGGTGATTATTGTTTCCGACTTTTTGTCGGTGACTCAAATGATGGGTGAAGAACGAAACCCGAAAATTCATAAAAGCCGTACGCTTGAATCTTGAATGTGGTACTGTTCCTAGACAACGTGTTCTGTAAAACGTTTTTAGATTATTGTACTGGTGGTACTTTGAGCTGTCGTATTTCGTTAGACCTGATACTCTGAATAGAGTAAAGTTGCTCAGCTTTCGTTCGTTGCCCACCGAGACCAAGCCTATACCATGCTGAAGAGTTGTCAAATAGCACGAAACACCTGTCCATGGTTAGTCGTCTGTGATCGCATAAACGTGATATTACTAGTTTGCAGAGTCACCGACATTTAAGTTGCAAAGGCTCCGTGTGAGGTTGCCAAAAACGCCGACTTTTCGAACACAAAAATGATTTCATCAATTTTTTGACATTTAAGCATATGAAAAAACATTTAGCTAATTTTCCAAATTGCCTCAGATTTTCTCTGATCTTGTTGTCATCTTTTGTTGATGACCCAACTAACAATTATCACTCCTATTAGAGGTTGCAAAAATGATTATACAGTATTCCTTACACTGCATTGTATACTGTAAAAACATTGGCAAAACCCTCTTACAATAGGTATAAAAGCGGAATGGGCACACCTAATAGGACACTTCAGTCATTTAAGAGGTTGTATAAGGGTTGCAGGTAACGTTTATACAACAAAAGTGTAAGCCCCTTGCAGCCGCTATAGGACATTTGCGTCAGTGCAAGATTCAGTTTTTGTCAACTATACAACTATTCTGTTACGTGATTCTACTTTATTGCAACCAAAATATTTCTTATGTATTGCATAGACGAAGTGAAGAATATATAACTAACACATTACAGTCATCTTGTTTACTTACATATGGGCCATTGTGAATTTCATACACAGGTATATGATAAACTTCTACACTGTGATACAGGGCTATTGAATTACTTGCGCAGCAAATTTTATTGTGATTATCGTGCAAAGTAGTGACGCAATTTCAACGGGCTTCTTATTTCATGCATATTTTGATAGTGATCAAAAGTATGTCTAGATTTTTAAGATGGAAAACTGAACTTATCTGCGTTAAATCTTCCACAAATCCTATATTTAGACACAATTACACTAATGTTTATCACTTTATATCTGTAATTTCGAACTGAAACATAATTATTTAATATTAAATAGAGGAATAAACGTATTCCCAATATGGCTGGTAGTTGTGTATAATCATGGCATCGTCCATGTTGTCTTCAGTTTATTAGAATATTTTGGTGTTTCCTGCAGGTGTTATACAACAATTTGACAAATGTCTGAAATGAAATACCGACAGAGTCCAATGAGTTACCCAGAATTTTGTACCAGATCTATATCTTCTGTTTGAACAGTTGATACAACCTTTTGAACCAATATGCATGCGTTGTTTGTCTTAAATCATTGGTTATGGCATTTTAACAAAAATATGACAGCAGAAAGTTAGGTTATGGTGAAGTTGTATACCAACATATTTAGCATATGTACAGCCTTTAACAGTTACTAAACAACAGTTGTATAAGTGCTTCCGTTGGGAGCAACTTGTTGGCTAAAGTAGTAATATGCACAGCAAAACAACAAGGCTCGCGTTTGTTTTATAAACGTTACCATGGATGCCACAACACACCCATTTTGACTAACGTGCAAATATGCCGTATAAAATAGTTGTATAAACGTTTATGCAACAGTTAAAAATTTGTCCTATAAGGTGTTGTATAATTATGCTAAAGAATATTTTAAACACCTCATTTTAGAGCAAATATGTTGCAGAAAGCAAATTTGCATTCCACACAACATTAAGCCAGCATTTTGGTGTTCAGGCAACAACAATAGAGAGCTTTTATGGCTGAATGGTTCTTTTACCAAAAGCTTATAGCACTACTTTGCTAGTTGGGGAACCCTTTACCCGCTTGTTTTAACGAAAAATATTTCATGAAAAAGAATGAAACAGTTAAACTGAGTTACAGGCGATGAAGTAGTTTTTGGCTAAATGGTTGTCCCCCTCAACAAATCTCTTGACGTGTCTCGGCGTTTTTCCTGTTAATCAGTGGTTTTCGATAAATCCGTGGTGGGAAGTTTTCAAATGAACGCCCTGTATATTTATGAGTTGATAATTGAAGAGATCGAGATTTGAACAGATATTACTATGCTGCTTACTACTTACTATCTTCTTTCTATCAAATGAAACTGCTTCTCTCTGATTCTGTCCCTCAAAAAGTGTTTTTATCAAATTTGTTCACAGCGTTAAATGCGCGCGCAAACAGCTTTTTTCTTGTATTCCTGTCCAAATGTCTAAATTTTCAATTCACTATCTTGATCACAGAACACATGAAGCTCAATTTCAAATAATGCAGTAACGGACATGCAATGCTACCAAGACGAAGAACGCAGAAACACTATTTTATTTATATTTGCGTCAAGCTGAACGTATAGGCAACCAGACTTACGCAACCGTCATTTCTACGCCATCAACGATGCACTTTTAAATTGATCACGGTTGAAAGGTGTGGTGACTTTTTAACCGTTTGTAACCATTCCATATTTGCAAAAAGTCTCTAATTAGATATCTATATCAAAGAGATTTGAAACTCATAAATATTAGTGGTCAAACTAAACTGAATGCAAATTCAAGATGAGATGTAAATAATAACAGTTAGCGCGTGATCTCTCGGTAACAGGTGGGGACAACGCCTCTTATTGGTCAATTGGCCATTAAATTTCAAGTGGTCGGGCGGCCGCCTGGCGCGGGGCAGGGGCAGGGCAGGCAGAGTTGCATTCAGGCCACCGACTGTCGCGTGTATCACTGCGTGCTCGTGTTTTCGTATTCATCTTGCTTGGTTGTTGCTGTTATTGTTGTTAAGTGTATTTGAGTAGGTAATTTGTTAAGTTTCTGTTTGTTATTGTTATTCCTCGTTATTATACTAAGTGACATATAAATCCGAACACCCAGTTTAAATGGTTTTATTTTAATAAAAGTTGGTGAATGTATTTATCTTACTGTAAATAACAAGTAAAAAAATTGTCAGCCTTATCAGTTGGACATTCCGGTTTTTATACTGCTTTTTTTTAATTCACTAACGCTCTAAAAATGAATATTTCAGCCGCAGTAAAGAATCAACGTTGGCGGATTTTGGTTCTTGACATCCTTTACGATCGGTTACGATGCCTAGAGTACGGAGACCTGTACGATTTCGTCAACTTAGTGAGTTTGATAGGGGCCGTATAGTGGGACTTCGGGAAGCTGGACTTTCTTTTCGGGCAATTGCAGTTAGAGTGCAAAGAAGTGTAGACACTGTGGTTAGGTGTTGTCAGGCATGGCTTCGAGAAGGCCGTACGCAAAGAGCAAGGGACGCCGCCGTAGAACAACAGACCGTGAAGATCGCCGCCTAAGATTATTGGCCTTAAGGGACCGTTTCTCCACTACCAGGTCCATTGCAAATGAATGGTTTGCAGAACACGGAAGACCTATTGGCATGCGAAGTGTTTACCGGCGAATGAGAAGTTTTGGCTTGTTTTCATACCGGCCACACTGGGTCCTCCCTTTAACTCGAGAACACCGACGTAATCGCCTTGAGTGGTGCAGACAACAGTCACTCTGGGATCAGGAATGGAACAGTATTGTCTTTAGTGACGAGTCTCGATTTTGTTTAGGTATGCACGATGGTCGTTCCAGGGTTAGAAGGCGACGTGGTGAAAGGAGGAATCCACAGTTTTTTGTTGAAAGACATGTTCATCACACTGTTGGAGTTATGGTTTGGGGTGCTATAGCTTATGGTTCCAGGTCACCTTTAATTTTCATCAGAGGTAACATGAACGCGCAGCATTATATCCACGAAGTTCTAGAACCCCATCTGTTACCCTATCTTGACACCCTGGCAGATCCAACTTTCCAACAAGATAATGCCCGACCACATGTTGCAAGAGTCACAATAGACTTCTTTCAACATAATGATGTCACATTGTTACCATGGCCACCAAGATCTCCCGACTTATCCCCAATTGAGCACGTGTGGGATATGATGGGTAGGAGATTGCTCAATTTGCAACGTCCTCCTCAGACTCTAGAAGCACTTCGAGAGGAGTTGGTGGTTGCCTGGAATGAGATACCACAGGAGGACATTGACCACCTGATCAGAAGCATGCCTAGGCGCGTTGGAGAATGCGTAGCACATCAGGGTGCATCCACACATTATTCAAGGTCAAAGGGCTTTAAAGCAGTGCAATCATTTTGAAATTTTTATCATTTACTTATTATGCTTCATTAAGTACTTATACAAAATTTTATTAAAATAAAACCATTTAAACTGGGTGTTCGGATTTATATGTCACTTAGTATATTTGTTTTGAACCAATCCTGAACATGTCCAGTACAGATACTGCTGACGAGGGTGTAGGCTACTCCCTTAGCCCTCCTAGAAAGCGATCAAAAAAAGACATCTTAGCGTAGACATGAAAGACGTCATATTGAATACATTCAAAATAGAGCGGAAGGAAGACGAAACATCAACTAACCCGAAAATAGCTCTGAAAGTGGCAGATAAAATTGGGGTATGCCAAGCGACAGTGTACAATGTTTTGAACGAACATAAGAAAAAGCATGCCTTTTCCAAGCCAATGACGGGTAAAAATCGCAAAAGTATCATAAGATCGTTGGACGCTGACAAGCATGCGATTCGGAGGAAAGTGCACGAGTTCTTCTTCAGAAACGAAATACCGACAGTTGATAAAGTACTACGGGAGGTTAACGAGGATGCTATGTTACCAAATTTCAAACGTTCGACTATTCATAAACTTTTGAAGCATCTTAATTTCGAAAGGAAGAAACGAGGTCGTAACAGCTTACTTATCGATAGAGAAGAAATTGTTCTGTGGAGGAGAGAGTACCTGACTAAAATTAAATCATTCAGGGATCAGCACAGGAAGATCTAACCTGGATTAACGCTGGGCACACTACTCCGAAGGTATGGGTATCCAGAAGGGCATTTCTAGATGGACTGTCGACCGGATTGAAAAATCCAGCAGGTAAATAGATCGAAGTAGTTCACGGTATCAATTTTTGCGCACAGTATCTCTCTATCTTCGTACCTACAAGACGTGCATGTGTAATTATCTTTCTAGGCAAATAAAAAAGGCTCATTATTTGCCACATTGGGGGTGTAGATGGCTTCGTGGATGACGGCTTATGGTCTTTTGAGTCAAAAAAAAAACACTGACTACCATGAAGAGATGAATGGGGAAGCATTCGAGAAGTGGTTTTCAGGCATTTTACCACATCTCTAAGACAATTCTGTGGTTGTTTTGGATAATGCTCCCTATCATTCTCGCAAAATAGAAAAAATCCCAACTTCAGCTTCTAGGAAATCAGACATTCAGAGCTGGCTCCGTTCCAAAAATATAACTTTCGACCCTTCCTTACTGAAATTACAACTATTAGATATTGTGAAACAACTCAGACCAAGACATAATAAATATGTCATAGATGAAATGGCCAAAGCACACCACAAAACAGTACTCCGTTTGCCGCCTTACCACTGTGAGCTCAACCCCATTGAGCTCATATGGGCAGATGTTACGAATTTTGTTGCTGCACACAATACAACATTTCAATTTTCTGACATGCAAGAGCTGTTCAGAATTGCGATACAGAGGGTCACACCAGAAAGATTGCAAAAATGTGTGCAGCATGTTCAGGAGAAAGTGGAGGTAGCAATGTGGGAGCTGGACAACATAATTGAGAGAGATTTTGAATTCATCATCATAAACATTAATGACGATAGCTCTTCAAGTGAGTCTGAGTAAGTTTCGCGTTTTTGTTTTGTCACAGAATACATATTATGGGAATACTAGTTATAGTGAAATATTAACTTACAAATAAACTACAGACAATGCAAGTCCGAAGTGCACCTTCAAAATCTATTTTCAATTGATTGGACAACCTTATATTTATTCCATGAACAAAAGTGTTATCTCTACCCCTCGTTGACTACGGATTCAGTGTGCATAGTGAGCAGCTGGTTACCTCTGGTATGTATTTCTCCATGTTGTCTAGTTTGAAAAATCTGTAGAAAAACTTAGCACCCCTTCAAGAATAAAAATTTGATTTTGCGACACCCTTAACTATAACTACTTCACTATATTAGATAATTTCGTTAAATACTGTCATCTTTGTTTTACAACACGTTGGTAGTAGTCCATTATTCGGAGGTAGCCCTGAATGCGGCCCTGTACGCCGTCCTTGCTTTTGGTAATCACGCATCCATTCTATCTTGGGTGTAAATACACAGCTTGATGCTTTCACTTTTGCAATGGTGGATTCTGATGATGCCATAATTCAAAATTTTCCTATATTTTTTGATTTTGTACTGTGTGTGGTGGCCATATTAAGCAGGACGTAAAATTAGTTATAGGAATTTCATTAGATTCAAAATACTTACAACGTAACAGCCCAATTCAAAAACTTGTGCAGCCCTTGCTCTAGCTCCTTGATGGAAAACCAGTTGGTGTGGAAGGGCATCATGTAGGGCGCTCGGTTCTGGTCGTAATACCTGAGGAAATCCTCCTGCAGCCATTCGAAGACATCTTCGGCATCGTGGTTGTGCAACACGCACTGGTCCAGGTAGGGACAGTGGCCTCCCTCAAAACCTTCTACGTAATGGGTGTTCAACGGTACTTCCCATACTCCTAAAACGTTTAATTGCTTTGCTATGTGGTCAAGTGGTATTGCAGAAAATAAATAACTATACAAGAAAAGTTAATGAGCAAAATCTAATTGCTAAAGTTAAACGTACCCCAAAAATAAGTGATCACTCAGGAATATGAATAAACACATGAGAGAGGCTATGGTGAAGACCAGTGGTCGTCAAACTTTTCAGTGTGTTGAGCTACTTTGATAATTTTTAACAGTGCCCAACTAACAATTATCACTCCTGTTAGAGTTGCAAAAATGATTATACAGTATTCCTTACACAGCATTGTATACTGTAAGAACATTGGCAAAACCCTCTTAGAACAGCTATACATGCGGAATGGGCACACCTAATAGGACTCTTCAGTCATTTAAGAGGTTGTATAAGGGCTGCAGGTAACAGTTATACAACAAAAGTGTAAGCCCCTTGCAGCAGCTATAGGACATTTCCGTCAGTGCAAGATTCAGTTTTTGTCAACTATACAACTATTCTGTTACGTGATTCTATTTTATTGCAACCAAACTATTTCTTATGTATTCCATAGACGAAGTGAAGAATATATAACTAACACATTACAGTCATCTTGTTTACTTACATATCGGCCAATGTGAATTTCATACACAGGTATATGATAAACTTCTACACTGTGATATAGGGCTAATAAATTACTTGCTCAGCAAATTTTATTGTAATTATCGTGCAAAGTAGTTAAGCAATTTCTACGGGCTTCGTATTTGATTCATATTTTGATAATGATCAAAAGTATGTCTAGATTTTTAAGATGGAAAACTGAACTTATCTGCGTCAAATCTTCCACAAATCCTATATTTAGACACAATTACACTAATGTTTATTACTATTCTATAATTTCGAACTAAAACATAATTATTTAATATTAAATAGAGGAATAAATGTTTGCCCAATATGGCTGGTGGTTGTGTATAATCATGGCATCGCCCATGTTGTCTTCAGTTTATTAGAATATTTTGGTATTGCCTGCAGGTGTTATACAACAGTTTGACAAATGTCTGAAATGAAATACCGACAGAGTCCAATGATTTACCCAGAATTTGTACGAGATCTATATCTTCTGTTTGAACAACAAAACCTTTTGAACCAATATGCATGCGTTGTTTGTCTTAAATCATTGGTTGTGGCATTTTAACAAAAATATGACTGCAGAAAGTTAGGTTATGGTGAAGTTGTATACAACATATTTAGCATATGTACAGCCTTTAACAGTTACTAAACAACAGTTGTATAAGTGCTTCCGTTGGGAGCAACTTGTTGGCTAAAGTAGTAATATGCACAGCAAAACAACAAGGCTCGGGTTTGTTTTATAAACGTTACCATGGATGCCATAACACAACCATTTTGACTAACGTGCAAATATGCCATATAAAATAGTTGCATAAACGTTTATGCAACAGTTAAAAATTTGTCCTATAAGGTATTGTATAACTATGCTAAAGAATATTTTAAACACCTCATTTTAGAGCAAATATGTTGCAGAAAGCATATTTGCATTCCACACAACATTAAACCAGCATTTTGGTGTTCAGGCAACAACAATAGAGAGCTTTTATGGCTGAATGGTTCTTTTACCAAAAGCTTATAGCACTTCTTTGCTAGTTGGGTGAGCTACCTAGTCGTAAGCAACGTAAGACAACTTAAATGAAGTGGGCCATTTTCAACAATTTTCGTAATAATTTCGTTGGTTTTATTGTTATGTTTACGTTGTCAGTTGTTGTTGTTCATTACCCCTAATGTGTTTAATTTTTCCAATTAAATTAATAATAATTTTGCAAGTTAGACAATAGAATGGTTTTATTTTTTACTCAAAAATGGCGCATCAAAGAAAAATAATTCAAGAGAGATCATTTGTTTTGAATTAAGCGGGGAATATAAAAATGATGTTTATTTGGCAAAAAACGATAGGCGTCCCTTTTTTTCTAAAAAAATATCGACGTAAATACCCGTACGCACGCCACTGTTAAAGCTAAACATTATTTTTGTATTGAAAAATATGCAACTTTATTAACTTTCACTACTTACTAAATATCAGTGAAATATCTGAAGCGGTTCTGAAAATATTAATTAATTTCCATTTTTTTCCTAAAATTTCAACACCCCGAGTTTTTGTAAGGAAACATTTTTGGACCATAGTTTATAAAGCAAACTAATATTAATTTTTCATGTACATTCGCATCCTTAAATATTCGCATATCATTAAGGAACACCCTGTATACTATACGAATAGCAGGATAGAAGAATAAAATTACCTGGGAATGACTTTGTCGGACATGTTCCTGATTTGCATTCGTGGGGTATCTTGTAATCTAAGGTATACGGCCAAACAGGTATAGGCAAAGCTGGAGCACCAATAGAACTGTCGTAGATAAACCCAAATTCTTCTAAAACCTGGAATCAGATGTAGTCAACATTGCTTTAAAAGTTACAGTTAACGTGCAGTATCAGAATGCCAGTTGTTACAAACCTTGTATTGGGTGTTTCTCCCTGGTTTCAAATATGGAGCTCTCATCCCAACAACTTCACTCTTCGATATGTTCGCCAAGTGTTTTAGAATGTCTCTCATTCCCACCATTTCAGCGACCCACTCTTCGTAGCCTTTGTTCTCCAATCCAGCTTGTTGACTGTAAAATAAAGTTCGATTGCTAACATTGAAAGGGGCAAACGCGATGCCATAATGTAAATTAGTTAGTTGACACTTTTTTAAGTAGGTCTCAAATAGTTGATATTAATTTTTTCTATTAGAGTAAAACAATTAATACAAGATTTTTTCAGTAAAACTTTAATTTGAAAATAGATTTTTCTTAGACAGGCTGCCATGTTATAACCTATCAAACTTTTAAAAATTTAAACACGACTTCTGCTAGTTTACAAGAAAAATATAGTAATTATCGTTATTCTATCATCTGAGAATATAAAAAAATTGATAAAGACCCTAGGAAATAAATATTCGAAACACTGTGTATTGCTTGGCGCATACCTTATGCTCGTGACATATGCTAAGTGACATAGAAATACGAACACCCAGTTTAAATGGTTTTATTTTAATAAAATTTTGTATAAGTATGTACTTAATGAAGCATAATAAGTAAATGATAAAAATTTCAAAATGATTGCACTGCTTTAAAGCCCTTTGAACTTTAATAATGTGTGGATGCACCCTGATGTGCTACGCATTCTCCAACGCGCCTAGGCATGCTTCTGATCAGGTGGTCAATGTCCTCCTGTGGTATCTCATTCCAGGCAACCACCAACTCCTCTCGAAGTGCTTCTAGAGTCTGAGGAGGACGTTGCAAATTGAGCAATCTCCTACCCATCATATCCCACACGTGCTCAATTGGGGATAAGTCGGGAGATCTTGGTGGCCATGGTAACAATGTGACATCATTATGTTGAAAGAAGTATATTGTGACTCTTGCAACATGTGGTCGGGCATTATCTTGTTGGAAAGTTGGATCTGCCAGGGTGTCAAGATAGGCTAAAAAGATGGGGTTCTAGAACTTCGTGGATATAACGCTGCGCGTTCATGTTACCTTTGATGAAGATTAAAAGTGACCTGGAACCATAAGCTATAGCACCCCAAACCATAACTCCAACAGTGTGATGAACATGTCTTTCAACAAAAAACTGTGGATTCCTCCATTCACCACGTCGCCTTCTAACCCTGGCACGACCATCGTGCATGCCTAAACAAAATCGTTACTAAAGACAATACTGTTCCATTCCTGATCCCAGAGTGACCGTTGTCTGCACCACTCAAGGCGATTACGTCGGTGTTCTCGAGTTAAAGGGAGGACCCAGTGTGGCCGGTATGAAAACAAGCCAAAACTTCTCATTCGTCGGTAAACACTTCGCATGCCAATAGGTCTTCCGTGTTCTGCAAACCATTCATTTGCAATGGACCTGGTAGTGGAGAAACGGTCCCTTAAGGCCAATAATCTTAGGCGGCGATCTTCACGGTCTGTTGTTCTACGGCGGCGTCCAGTGCCCCTTGCTCTTTGCGTACGGCCTTCTCGAAGCCATGCCTGACAACACCTAACCACAGTGTCTACACTTCTTTGCACTCTAACTGCAATTGCCCGAAAAGAAAGTCCAGCTTCCCGAAGTCCCACTATACGGCCCTTATCAAACTCACTAAGTTGACGAAATCGTACAGCTCTCCGTACTCTAGGCGGCATCGTAACCGATCGTAAAGGATGTCAAGAACCAAAATCCGCCAACGTTGATTCTTTACTGCGGCTGAAATATTCATTTTTAGAGCGTTAGTGAATTAAAAGAAAGCAGTATAAAAACCGGAATATCCAACTGATAAGGCTGAAAATTTTTTCACTTGTTATTTACAGTATGATAAATACATTCACCAATTTTTATTAAAATAAAACCATTTAAACTGGGTGTTCGGATTTATATGTCACTTAGTATATTTTACATTTTACTGACGTAAACCATTGTTTTTTTTAAGAAAACGAGAAACGATAACTTTTTACGTTGGTTAGGACTTTTTTAGAAATACTCACTATTTTCTTTGTTTACAATTTGTATAGCGTCACATCATGACCGATAGTGTTTTCACTGTTTTGTATTAAAAGTTAAAAATATGTTTTTTAAATTGGACTTGCGGTTTTATATAATAATACGCTGTTTTGCGAATATTTGTTTGGGCTGATACACATTTGAGCTAGTTTGACGGCATTTATGAATTGCTTGGAAAATTTCTGACTCCAATTTGGCGATTTCTTTTTTAGCATTGGCTCTCAAGAATTGTTAATTTAGTATGGTTTGTGTGGTAATCCCGAGGCTACAGGAGCGCAAATGGAAAAGATCTGAAGCTCTCAAATATTGTGTGCGGCAACTACGAGCCCCTTCCCACTTCAGTTGGCCCAACTATTGAAATCTTAGTTTTTTCCTATCAAACACAAATAATAAAAATGTAGCAGGGTGTTATAAGTTTAAAATATTAACAATGAATATTTTGATAATATATAGTAGAAAACACCAACTTTATCACTCCCTAATCAAATTTACAGCATAAAAATAGCACATGTTGCAATTACAGCATATCAACCTATTTTCATTTCAATGCAAAATAAGTCTATAACGCGCATAGGTGGCTGTGAAAAATAAAAGCCATGACAATTGTTTTTATTAATCACAGCTGTCAGAATACGTTTAAAATAGTGTTGGGTAGTTAAGGTTTTCAAAATGGGTAGAGGAAAGGTTATTAGTGAGAAAATTCGGTTACTGATAATTAAATTTTTTAATTCTTGGAAATCAAACTCAGAAATTGCAACTTTGTTAGACTTATCGCGGTACAGTGTGAGAAATATTGTTAGAAGATATAACTTAACTGGTTCAGTTAATATTAAGCCACGATATGTGAAAAAAAGTAATATCACAAATGCCGACCGAATAGCATTAAGAAGAACAATCGTGAAAAACAGGCGTGCCAATTATTTACAATTAAGTGCTCTGTGGAGTGACGCTGTTGGAAGGAGAATTTCGAGGTACACAACTCATAGAGAGGCCAACAAACTGGGATTTAGCAAGGTAAGTTTTCTTATAAAAAAAAGTGAAGTAAAAACCATAAAGTTGCACAACTTGTTTATAGGCCAAAGAAAAGCCACTATTAACTCCACTGCAAAAGAAAAATCGGCTTAGATGGGCTAAAGAACATAGACAATGGACACCTCAACAATGGTGTGCAATACAATGGAGTGATGAGGCCCGATTCGAAGTTTGTGTTGGTGACAGTCGCAGTAGAGGTATTCGCAAAAAAAATGAAGCATTCCATGTTGACTCTCTGAAGAGAAAAGTAAATTTCCAGCATCCATTATGGTCTGGGGCAGTATGTCATCAAAAGGAGTAGGAAAACTTCGTTTTATTGATGGAAATGTGGATACAAACAAATATTTGGCAATTTTAGAAGAATCGCTTTTACCAGTGATGGAAGAATGTTTAACATCCGGCCAAGATTTTGTGTTACAGGAAGATGGTGCAGCGTGCCATACCTCAAAAAAGACTATAAAATGGATGGAAGGAAATAATGTACAACTTTTGAAATTTGTTTCCAGCAGTCCAGATCTGTCACCTATTGAAACTTTGTGGCACGAGATGAAAAAGGTTCTACGACAACATCCTGCTCGTACAATCACCGAAGTGAAACAAAAGCTTCAAGCAATATGGGATTGTTTTACACCAAATTTTTGCCAAAACTTGGTTAACACTATGCCCCAAAGAATTTCAGCCGTAATAAAAAATAAAGGTGATGTTACCCAAGGGTAATCTTTCAATTGCTGCTTTGTTAACTTCGCGCATTTATTCCCACATGGTTTATTTGTTCAGATGTTCTATTAGTTATAGGTCTAAGTGATTTCAATTATGTATTTTTTACGACTAGAGTGTATCTAAAATGATTTTGAGAAAATAAATTGTTTTAGAAGTAAATAGTTTCGTCATGTTTAGTTTATAAAGGCATATTTTGGTACAAATCTTGAAGTGGGCCAACTGAAGTGGGAAGGGGCTCGTATTTAACATGTCTTAAAACGAGCACAAAATTGGAAGTGGGAATTTGACCGATATCAATTTTTACAGTTCAATGTCACCCACTTTGTACATTTGAATTTCACTGTTTTCAAGGTCATTTAAAGCTATGTAGGGGCCTTTGGATATACAGGAAGCTCGGGGTCTGCGGCAGAAAGGTCCACAGGGGAACGAAATTCAAGGCGCTTGAAGAGCGGGAGGGGGCGCCCAGACATGTTTTTTTAAATTTCCTTTGATGTCTGGGCATTTGGGTTCGTGGGTCTCGTGTGCCCCGTAGGGTAAAGACGGAATATCCCGTTTCCATTTCCAAGCTAAAAGAAGTCATTTATTCACATTATAACATTATTTTTGCCTCACCTTGTAGATCAATGCTATATGAAATAAATAAACAGACCGAGTCTCCGTACCATGGGCGGATCTTAACCTTCAGCGCAACTGCTACTCTCTCTAGTACGCATGAAGTGGGTAGCAGGGTAGCAGGGACCCGCTGTTTTCATTCTCTTCCTGGAACTATCTACTCTAATAGATTCAGCACGAGCTGGCGGCCTTCTCCACTGAGAGTATTTCCGGGCATTGTACAATTTATATATTGAATATTGATAACAGGACAACTCAGATTGCATGCCGATGTCAAGTAAGTTGTCACTCTGACAAATATGATTGAAGGGCACTCATACTTAACGACAAAGTTTTCAAAACGGAGACACAACTAGAAAACGTATGTACGAGGTTTGTTCAAAAAGTATCGCGAATTTCATGTTTTTTCAAGAATTATTTATTTATTTATTCGTCAAAAACTGACTGAACATTCAAAATGGCCGATATTGTCAACATTAGTGAGGGTCACCAACATAATGCCACAAACGCGAAAATTAAAAGTTTGCGATACTTTTTGAACAAACCTCGTATTTGAGCTTACCGAACAAACGTTCGCACACAGGGGTAGGGAGGTTGCTCAAAGTAATTATCTTTGCTGACCGAAACAGGAGATGCGAGGTTCAAGTTCCGAAGTTGGCTATTTTTATTTCAAAAAGTAACGGGTGATTTTTTAAGAGGTATAGGATTTGATTTTCAAAAAAAACACAAAAAATTTGAAAAAACGATTAACTCTTTATTTGACTCGATATAACGGTCGATATAATTTAATGTTTAAAGATTATTTCATGTAAATGTTGGCCGCGGCTCCGCTTTAGATGGCCCATGCGCAAGGTCCAATTTTGGCACACTCTCTCCAACATATCGGCCGGTATCTCACGAATAAATGCTTCAATATTGGCTTCCAGCGCGTCAATCGTTGCTGGTTTATCCCTGTAGACATTAGCCTAACATGGCCCCAGAAGAAATAGTCCAACGGCGTTAAATCACACGATCTAGGCGGCCAATTGACGGGCCCCAAATGTGAGATAAACTGTTCACCGAACTCGCCTCTCAATAGGGCCATTGTTTCGTGTGCGGTGTGGTATGTGGCACCGTCTTGTTGAAACCACATGTCAACCATGTCCAGCTCTTCCATTTTGAGCAAAAAAAGTTTATTATCATCGCACGGTAGCGCTCGCCATTCACAGTTACGTTTCGGCCATTGTCGTCTTTGAAGAAGTACGGCCCGATGATGCCACCGGCCCATATTCCACTCCAGATGCGGCAATTTTGCTAGTTAACGTACCCATTCAACCAGAAATGAGCTTCGTCGCTGAACACAATTTTTCGATAAAAATGTGGATCTTCCTCCAACTTTTCCAGCGCCCATTCACCAAATTGGAAACGTTGTGGGAGGTCGTGTGGCTTCAATTCCAGCACCAGCTTTATCTTATAACGTTTTACACCCAAATCCTATCGCAAAATTTTCCACGTAGTGGAGTAACAGAGGCCCAATTGCTGCGAACGGCGTCGAATCGACATTTCACGGTTATCACTAACACTGGCGGATACAGCCGCAATATTTTCTTCAGTCCTCACTCTACGTCTGCGTGTTGGTGGTTTAATGTCCAATAATGTAAACTGGGTTCGAAATTTAGTCACAAGCTTCCGAATAGCTCCCTCAGTAGGCCGACCAAATTGCCCATAAATTGGACGCAGTGCTCGATGCACTCTCTTAACCGAGTATCAATTTTGATAGTAAAATTCAATAATTTGCAAGCGTTGTTCGTTCGTAAGTCGATTCATGGTTAAATTATAGACCAAGCTGAACAAGTTTGACAATGACACAAGACACGATTCACGCGTCATCTGCCAAAAAGATACTAGCAAGAAAATCACCCATTATAATGTTAATCAAAACTACTTACGATATTGTATCAACAGCAATTTCATGTCCCTCGTGAGCCAGTTCTTGTATCATATGATAGTTGCTGTATTCGTGAGATACGAAAAAGGTTCCTTTAATCTCGCATCCATTTGGGTTAGTACGTTTGTGGTTGAAAACTTTCCTGTAGTGTTCGTAATTGTTGAGATTTACTGCTCCGTCGAATGTCATCAGGATCATTTGCGGTGTCTGCAATGAGTTAAATTTGAAATAGTGAATCACTTATTACGAAAGACCAAAGCATTCTAGGCGACGTTGCAATGAAGAACAAATAGGAAAACCTAATTTGAAATTGTTGGTGGGACTCTTGACTAGTTCAGAAAATAACATCAATTTTCGATTTTTGAAAAAATATTTATTTATTCGTCTACAAAATAGTCTCCATTAGATATTATGCACTTGTGACAGCGCTTCTTCCATTCCTTGAAACACTTCTCAAACCTCTTTGGGTTAGCATTTAGCTCTTTCAGTGATGCGTATTTAATGTCATCTATGATTGTAAAACGACGACCCTTTAATGTTCACTTTACTTTTCGAAATAGGGAAACGTCACACGGAGTCATGTCTGGCAAATATGGAGACTGGGGCATCGTTACAGTAAAGTATTTGGCCAAAAATTTACGAACAAGCAATGAAGTGCGATCAGGTGCAATATCGTTTTCCCACTAATCCGCACGGATATCACGTATCTTGAAAAGTGACATTATGCCGATTTTTTTGACATTATGCTGTTTTTTTGACATTATGTAGGTTTTTCTACAAGATGTTAACTTTGCACTTAGTTGTTCGTGTAAACGTCATGCGGCTTTAGTTATCAATGTTTGGCTCTGATTTTATGTAAAATCTGCTGAGAGATGGCATTACTGGAGGTCTAAGCTATAAGGTGTATGTGTTGATGATAATTCCATTGGATTCTTATCTTAAATACACTTAATTGAGATTCAAAGCTAGAAATTAGTTGCGCATCCACTTTTTCTTATACATTCTGGAAATTACATATACAAGTAATTATATTCACTGTACACTGTCGAAGTACAAGCCATATACATGCTAACAGTAATTACACACAACGCGGGCGCGGTGATGATTTCCCGTAATTCTCCTCAGTTTTTCGTAATTTATAACTCTGAACATAACCTCTCTTCAGAAAGCACAACATATAAATAACCCGTCATATTCAACATATTCAGTAATAATTTTCTCACTCAGCAAATATCACTGATTTTATACACATGCAGACCAATACACATAATCATCCAGATGCGATCTTGCTATTCAACCAACTTTCTTCTCAGAGATAAAAACTACAGACACGGATCACTCAGCCTCACAAAACTATGCAACCAATAATGCGTGTAGTTTAGTTGAGTGATTCCTTCATAGATGGACGTTCACAACGATCCTAGTGAGCAAATGTGGAATAACTGTTTCCGCCCTAAAAAGTACCTAGTCTGCAAGTTGACATCTTATAGGTTTTTTTTTTGGTACGTTTTGTAGGTTTTTTACATGATACCCGTGCCGGTCGTTTTTTTGGATAACTTCATAAAAACGGCGTTGACATTCTAGGCAGTATTACTTAATGAGCGGTTGACCTCGTTGTATAAAATATGTATTTGACGTCAAATAAATCGACGAAGTTCTTCGTGGATTTCTTCACGCAATTAGAACTTATTCTAATTTTTGCCAAGTTGGACGTAAAATTCGATGGTTCTAACCATGTTTTCATTTACAATTCAAGATAGAACTTTGACAGAACTACAGTAGTCAACAATATGGCTTCTGTTCATGAGGTTTGCCTCAAAATCAAAACCATAATACATATAAAAAATGTTTAAAGCAAGAATTTGTTGCGTGGTTGTCAGATAATCCATGAGTTTGTCCCTTGATGTAAACATCGTAAAACATAATCAGGATGACCATCTGAATAAATTCGTAAAGAATTCTTGGTGTAAAGCGGGTGATAGAAGACTCTCCAAAAGCTTTTGTTAACATTTCACACACTTTGTTACACTTTATTTCGTTTTTACGCAAAATTCGATACAAATACTTCGATAGATTTCTTTTAACAAGCAAAAACCGCCAAGCTCATAAAACACCTATAAACCTAGCGGCTGTCACAAACAAAGTAAGCAATGAATACAGCTGAAAATGTGATCATACCTCAGAGACATGTATACCAACACAAGTTAAAAAAATGGCAATCAGGCTCTCCAAGCCAGTGAAATTTAAAAATTCCCTTTATTTTCTGAACACACCTCGTACATCGAGTCACCTCCAATAATGACAGCTGTGGGTGGTCCGCTCTGTGACTACCCTCTGTTACTGTGACGCCTTAGGGTATCATGGGCAAAATATACAAGAGTCTAGTGTATAGGAACCAAAAGGTAGGTATAATATGGGTGCCAACCTGACTAGAGGCGCATCAGATTGCCTCTTCCTTCTACATTCATACATCAATATTGGAAAACCGATCGCATATACACAATACATTGTAATCTATAAAAATACCTACATCTTCAGGTTTATGTCCTCCTGGTATGAGAGTGCCATCCTTCGAACAAAAACAGTAAGGTAATTGACACTGTGCAGGATCACATTTGACTGCCAAATCAGTTGGTGGTTCCGTTATCGGTGCCTGAGCTGAAAAAATTACCATTATTTGAGCCATCCAGCATTTATTTTACTTACATTACTATTGTGAGTACAGTGTTTATGGTGACTCTAAATAGATGTTCGACTACATTATTTCCTATTCCTCTTATAACCATTTATTATTTATTTATTTATTCATACACTACGAGGGATGTCTTTTAAGTTTTCTATATGGAAATAAAACAACACGGTAGGTAGTTTTAAATGACTATTGTTTTTCGAAGTATTCTCCACGAAGATTAATACACATCTGCATGCGCTCGAACCAATTTTCGAAGCACTTATTCCACTCGTTTGCTGGCAGATCCAAAACGGCATTTTTGAATGCGTCAACTGCTTCTTTTGGGAACTGGAACCTTTGACCTCGCAGTCTCTTTTTAATTATCGGGAAAGTAAAGAAATCGTTAGGACTTTGATCGGGACTATATCGAGGACGGTCCAATAATTCCACGTTTTCTTCCGTTAAATACTGCCTGGTTTTTTGGGCCGTGTGCGAGCTTGCATTGTCTTGGTGGAGGATGATTCTTCTTTCGGGGTTGATTTTTGAAAGCTCGGAAATAACTTTTGGCGAACAAATGGTGGTATACCAATCCGCAGTAACAGTTCTTTGCTCATTAAGAAGAATTGTTGCAATATGACCCGCTTTTGACACAAATGTCGCGACCATCTTTTTCGAAACACTTCGAGAACGGATGACTTTTGTTGGCTTTTCTTCACCTTGGAACACCCAAACAGCCGACTGTCGTTTATTTTCTGGTTCATAACAGTAAATCCACGATTCATTACCAGAATTGAAACGGTCAAGCGTTTTTTGACACCAATTAACCCTGGTTGCTTTCTGCTCTTCAGTCAGTCAACAGGTGGGGTATCCAACGAGAAACTAATTTTCTTACTCCTAAGTCTTCAAGTAAAATTTTTTGAATTGAGGTCTTTGAGATCTTCAAGGACGCCTCAATCTCGCGATATGTCACATGTCTATCTTCAATGATGAGTTTGCGCACAGCATCGACGTTTTCCTGGGTGACTGCCGTTTTTGGTGCACCCACCCTGGCATCGTCGCTAAGACTCACCCGTTTGAATTCTCTACCAACGGGAAATTGTCGACTGATGAGGCGCTTCGTTGCCGAAAACAGACAGTAACTCAGCAAGGCATTCTTCTCTAATGACTTGGTGACACTTAAAAATTCGCTGTAGTGAGAACACTGCACGTATTGTTGTGAAACTTTGAATTTAAGTTTACTAAATAGTGAGGTTAAGATTCAGTGCTGACGTTCGATCCGGGTGTCCTACTATGTTTCTATATGCAAAACTTAAAAGACATCCTTCGTACTTGACAGCAACAGATATTTACAAAGTATTACACCGGATTTCAAAAATATACACTTATTTCATAATACAAGCAAGTGTAGGTAGTTCAGACAGAAAGATGCTATTAGCAAATATCATAGTGTAGATAAGAAAGCAAAAAAACAGCCAAAACCTCACAATATATCCAATTATTCTGCAACGTCCAGCTCTCTAGCTCTACCACAAAAAAAAAATAGTGGAGAGATGTCTATTCTAGCGGTAGGCAAATAAAAAGTATCAAATTGTCTAGACTTTAGACGTCGGGTAAGAAACTTAAATTTATGAAATATATAACAACCATCAATACGATTGTACAATATATCAAGAACGGAGTACTCATCACGCCTTTCCGTGAGGCTTCTTCCAAAATGTATGTCAAATTTATGACCAAATGCTTTCTTTAAGAGATATTTTTATAATTTTTGATCATATCCCGGTAATTGACGAAGCTTTGTTTCGAATCAAATTTGACACATGTGTAAAAACCTTGTTTTATGGTATTCATAAAGTTATAAACTTACTTGTTGCTACAGGACCGCACCTTGCTTCGTTCTTGAAAGTACAATATTTTGAAACATCATCGAAGTAGAGTCCGGAAGGGCATCTATTCACATACGGATATCCATCCACACACTAGAAATAAGATACTGCAGTTAATAAAGCAATACTAATTCTCAAACATGTATTCGTCAATCAATAACAATTTTTGTACCTAAAGTCTATAATGAAATGTGTTGATATTGATATGGGAGTTCCACAAGGATCTATATCAGGGCCTATCCAATGTATACTGAATATAAATGATGTTCTATGTACTGCTCAATGGCCTAGTGAATTTTACATTGAATGCAGTCTATGCCAAAATATACAGGGTGTCCACAAAGTTGGGGTTTTCCTTTTCAGAAACAACTACCCTTGAAATAACAAAGGTAATGTGTAGTGAAACGAGGGCGACCAAGTAAAAAAAATAAAGGAAAAAGTACTCACTCTCCAGTTGACGAGAAGGGCTAAGTACGTCTCTGCCCGAAATCATACCTCTCCAACAGAAAATGAAATCAGCTGATGCGCTACCGAGCAGACACAGGCAAACAAGGAAGGCAAAATGTTGCGTAAAAAGTCTAGGTATTGCATCCCGTCCAATCGATTTGGGAGAATAAATGGTCCAATGAGCATACCGTTCACCATGCCAGCCCAAACATTCACCGAAAATGTTTGTTGAAAATGTGTCCGACGGACAGCGTGCGGATTTTCTACTGACCAAACATGAGTGTTGCGAAAGTTATTCACCCCATTACGCGTGAACGTAGATTCGTCTGTCACCAATATGCACTTCAAAAAGTCCGGATTATTGTCATGTTGATGCAACAACCACTCACAAAACCGCACTCTTGCTGGAAAATCGTCAGGTTGAAGGGCTTGTACACGTTGGACATGAAACGGATACAGCCCCTCTTCACGCAGCGTTTACCATACTTTAGTTTTTGATACTTGCACGTCTCGATTGCTTGTTGAGGGATTCTCGTCTACGCGATTACCTCTACACGCGTGACCGTAACCGTCGGCTGAAGGTTGCATACTGACCTGACACACTGACCCCGACCCAGTTCTGTCGTCGGGTTGAGCTAGTATCCTAGTACCACTCGGGGATGTCGCGGCTACAGGACGGTATTCAGATATTTTTGATGTTGCAGAGCCCTTTATCTCGGTTCCCTTAAGACATTGGTGTATATGGTACTAAGAAAAATTGCTTATGTTTTGAAGATCTACATGACGTGTAAAGGAAAACCCCAACTTTACGGACACCCTGTATATTGGTGGCTATTGACATTTTGAAGTAACTTAGATTTGCCAAATATCAATTATTTTTAAACTCTGAAATATGATTAGAAACCGGTCAATTTCCATAATGACACTAAATTTTTGGGGGTATATTTAGATGAATCTAAGAACAGTTCTTAATTAAGATCAACTTATCGGTCTATACAAAAGTTGAATCGAGGCTAAGTACGGCCTTTGCTTCTGGGGTTCATCAAGTGAAAAACAGAAGCATTGTTAAAGTATGCATAGTTGTAGAGAACTATTTAATATATATATATATATATATATACAGGGTGGCCCATCCATTTGTGGACGGAATATTACTCATAAACAAATACATTTTGGGAAAATCTATTAATGGCATCTTATACATGATATTTAAGGGCACATTTGTAGAATATTGGCAATTATACAGGGTGGCCCAATTTTGACCTCCATATCAAAGCTGTGATTTTTTAAGTAAAATCCCTCAAATTTGATTACATATTTAGATAAGCCAATTCAAAAGAAGAAGAGTGATATAACATACTATGGGGTTTTGGTAATTAGCTACTGAGATGTAAGGTGTTCTGTCTAGAAAAACCCTCCAATTCGGCAACCCCTCAGTCCGCCATTTTGAAATTTGGAGTGCTGAATTTTATATCAAAAAAACTTTCACACCTCAGCTTTCATATTATTTGTTACTGTTTAGAATTTTCATTTTTGCTCATACAGGGTGGTCAAAAACGCGAATTGTACTATTTCTCAAAAATTTCAAATGCATCACCCTGTATATTTGTGCAAGCTTGGATTCAATTTTTTATAAGCTGTTTTTGGTATATTGTTTGATTCAGATAAAATCACTACTTAGATTAGAGTTATTAAGCCCTTAATAGAACAGTTCAACACATCAACGAGACCTTCAACATCCAAGAGATGGCTGTAACATTGGACAACGACGAATCATGGTACTCTGGAACCAACTGTTTTGCATAGTCGAATGAAAGTTGTACGTGTTCTTAAGGCAAATGAAAGTGATGGACTGTCTTTGTCAAATATTACGATTTCCGATATGCTCCACAGCCCGTTGTTCAAACAATCATTCGTTTTGTAACAGTAATAAGTAGCACTATAATACGATTATGTAAAACACGCATAATCATAATAGCGAAGAACGGACGAGACGAAGGCATTCATTTAACAGCTCATATACATGTACGCTCATATACGAACGTTGAACAGATTATGAGTGTAGAAAATCACGTCTAGGTGTGTCGAGGACGTGTTCAGTAGTTGCAGAATGTCTGTTTCCTTATTTCAGATATATATGCATAAAAAGATTGTGTTAACTAGGTTGACTCTGCACTTCTAATACGCAACGCTGTCATCTATTCATAAAGAATTATTTGGGCACATATTAACCCCTCTGGAAAATAATTAAGTTACGAGCATGTATAAGAATAAAATTAACTAGATCAAGTCAGTCAAACAAGCGCCTAGATAGTCCCCACCCACTTGGTAACGATCTAAAGATTTGTCCCATGTCCTACCGTCAGTACTGACAAACTGGCAACGTTGCTCTGACCAGTGTTGCCGAGCATACCCATTTCGGTATTTCTACCTTATTTACCCAAAATACCGAAATACCTCATTTTCCACGATTTTTTAAGATAGTTCAGATATTTGTTTACCGAAAGAAAAAATGGAACTAAAAATGAAGATAAAAAATGATTTCTATATAGCTTTATTCCCAGACCACTCACACATAAGCATACACTTTGGCAGCTGGGAACACGAGGAACATAGATCACCGTCATTATTGCATCAAGGGGCAGCAATAAAGAAATTAAAGTTCGTCTGTGATGAGAGGTGAAACGGAAAAATATTTAGGAGCTTATGAACAAGAATGGAGAAAAGAGCTTCAATGATGCTTAAGCTTTTTTCAGGAACAGATACCCTCTAAAAATCCTGTGTTGTGTGTGTGGGGTTAACTCAAAGATATAATAATAATAATAATAACCGTCTTTATTATTGACATGAGACATTGACACAATGGTAAGTGAACATAAGTACATCCAGTGTCAATAAAAGGCGAAGTTCAGTTTGATTAGTACACAGTACCAACAATCTGCTCTTCCACTTAGCCCAGTATCCTCTACGACATATGACATCCGATAAACCGATAATACATACATGTCACTATAAAAGAGGGACATACCTACACGCTAACAAAAAAAAAACAATCATTCATTCATTCATGCGGTGCTACTGTTTTTGCAGCAGTTCCTTTTTAAACATGGCTTTGAAGTTATCTATTCTAGAAAATTTTAGTTCCTTCCGGACTGAGTTGTAGACTTTATATATTTGGTATGTGAATCTCCGTTTGAAGATTGACGTTCTAAACTTGGGTGGCGAAATAAGACCCTTACTTCTTACGTTAATGTTATGAACGTCAGTCCGGTAGGTTATTTTTTGATAAAGATATTGGGGTGTTCTGACTAAAATTAATTTATGATAAAAAACAGCAGAGTGGAGGAGCCTACGATTTTCAATATTTAACCAACCTGCATCTTTCAATTTGTGAGATATTCTATGTCTCCTCTGTATACCAAATGCAAGGCGCAAGCATGAGTTTTGAACCAGTTGAACTTTACGTCGATACAGGTTAGTTAAGTGTGGGCCGTAAAGCACATCAGCGTAGTTGAATAAAGATCCTACTACTACTACTAAAGTATCACATAGCATGATCTTAAGTTTTAACGAGAGAAATTTCCGGCAACCGTAAATAAATTTCAACGACAAATATGCTCTCTGCATAATTTTGTTGATGTGATACTCAAATCGAAGATTACTATCAATCACAACACCTAAATTTTTTACATTGTCCATTATTTTGAGAGTTACACCATTTATCTCAATTTTAATAAGATTCTCTATAACATTTTTATTTTGTCTAGGTCCAAAAACAATTACGTGAGATTTTGATGGATTTATTAAAAGACAGTGGCTTGTGGCACATTCTACAAAGGAGTTTAGCTCATTATTAATGATCAACGAGAAACGATCCATCAATTGTGGGGGGAAGCTGCAATAGATTTGGGTGTCATCAGCGTAAAAATGCACATTACATAGACTAAGGAAGTGCATGAAATTAGATGTATAAATTAGAAATAGGAGTGGTCCAAGTATGGACCCTTGGGGTACGCCGGATTTCAAATTTAAAGATAAAGACTGAACTCCATTTAAAACAACTGTTTGTTTCCGCTTAGTGAAGTAGCACTGAAATAAATCTATAGCGTTTTGAGAAAGACCAATATGATGTAAAATAGCAAGCATTAATTGATGGTTTAAAGTGTCAAACGCTCTGCTGAAATCCAGCAGAACAAGAACAGTACACTCGCCACGATCTGTAGCTCTAATTATGTCGTCTGTTACATGAAGTAAAGACGCCGTACAGCTATGATTTTTCCTAAATCCAGACTGTACAATTGGCAGTAATGAAAATTGTGACAGATGATAAGAAAGTTGCTCCTCCATTGCACGCTCAAGTAATTTAGAGAAAAATGGTAAAACACTAATCCCTCTGAGATCTTTAAGATCTGAAGGATTAGGTTTTTTTGGCAGAACACAGACATTTGCTTGCTTCCACAGATCAGGGAACTGATTATGCGTAAAACAAAAATTAATTATATGAGTTAAATAAGGAATAATATGAGGGCAACATAGTTTAATAAAATTTAAATTAAAACCATTACTTTTTTTCATGCGTGATACAACGCTGATCTTGTGACGGCACCGATTTTTTCCTCCTGCCGATTTTGTCCTTGAATCTACATAATTTTAACGACACTGTATACCGATTTCGTCTTTTTAGGGTCGGCAACATTGGCTCTGACTAACCTCACTAAGCCAGTTCCCCATCGGTCAGACTCCGACACTTCCTAAATTTTGAGTGTAAATTAAAAAAAAATTGTCTCACTCAATAGGTTAAATGATTTGGTTAAGAATACGAGACATGTTCAAATACGAATTCGTTAAATTTGTCATCAAAGTATTAAAAACCTCTGTCCCCTCTTATCTCACGCAAAAGCTTGTTTATAAGAATTTAATTCATAATTTGAATACCCGTAACAACCATCTCTGCACGATGTCTCGTTATAGGACAGCCATATTTCAACGCTCTTTCACGTACAATGCTGCGAAATTAACTAATTCATTTGACGAAAACTTTATTAGCAGCGTTTCCAAAAAACCTACAAGAATTGTTTATACAATGTTTAATTATTTTTTGGTCTGTTTTAATTATACATTCGTTTTCTGCCTTTTCTTGATCTGTCGGAGTGGTACGAGGGATGTCTTTTGAGTTTTGCATATAGAAACATAGTAGGCCGCGCAGATCGAACGTCAGTACTGAATCTTAACCTCACTCTTTGGTAAACTTAAATTAAAAGTTTCACAACAATACGTGCAGTGTTCTCACTACAGTGAATTTTTAAGTGTCACCAAGTCATTAGAAAAATGGATCTTAACAGAGAACATTTTCGCGCCATAATTTATTACAATTTTCAGAGACAATTATCGCAACAAGAATGCCTTGCTGAGTTACTGTCTCTTTTCGGCAACGAAGCGCCACATCAGTCGACAGTTTCTCGATGATATGGATGATTCAAACGTCGACGGGTGAGTCTTAGCGACGATTCCAGGGTGGGTGCACCAAAAACGACAGTCACCCAGGAAAACGTCGATGCTGTGCGCAAACTCATCATTGAAGATAGACATGTGACATATCGCGAGACTGAGGCGTCCTTGAAGATCTCAAAGACCTCAATTCAAAGAATTTTACATGAAGAACTAGGAGTAAGAAAATTAGTTTCTCGTTGGATACCCCAGCTGTTGACTGAAGAGCAGAAAGCAGCCAGGGTTAATTGGTGTCAAAAAACGCTTGACCGTTTCAATTTCGGAAACTCAAAAAATGTGTACAGCATTGTTAGTGGTGATAAATCGTAGATTTACTGTTATGAACCTGAAAATAAACGACAGTCGGCTGGTTGGGTGTTCCAAGGTGAAGAAAAGCCAACGAGTCATCTGTTTTCGATGTGTTTCGAAAAAGATGGTCGCGACATTTGTGTGAAAAGCGGGTCATATTGCAACAATTCCTCTTAATGAGCAAAGAACTGTTACTGCCGATTGGTATACCACCATGTGTTTGCCAAAAGTCATCACCGAGCTTCGAAAAATCAACCCCGAAAGAAGAATCATCCTCCACCAAAACAATGCAAGCTCACACACAGCCCAAAAAACAAGGCAGTATTTAACGGAAGAAAACGTGGAATTATTGGACTATCCTCCATATAGTCCCGATCTAAGTCCTAAAGATTTCTTTACTTTCCCGAAAATTAAAAACAGACTGCGTGGTCAAAGGTTCCAGTCCCCAAAAGAAGCAGTTGACGCATTCAAAAATGCCGTTTTGGATCTGCCAGCAAACGAGTGGAATAAGTGCTTCGAAAATTGATTCGAGCGCATGCAGATGTGTATTAATCTTCGTGGATCATTTAAAACTACCTACCGTGTTCTTTTATTTCCATATCCAAAACTTAAAAGACATCCCTCGTATCTAGGCCGTCTAGGCTCTCTTTCTTTAGACAACATTTGTCTCTTACCCCTTAGGCTGGATGTTAGGTAAGTGTAGTAATAAGTTAAGTGATATGGCTGAGCGTGAATAGCCATTAGCCATACTTCTCCACTTACAAAATAATGTCGATTGACTTTAATTGCATTGAAATGTACTGGGAAATATAATGGTGTGTGGAATATGTCTACAGCAGGCCCATAGAATTACCAGAGCTGGAAGAGTATAAATATACTAACGCCAGAAATGAGATATAACCCTCACCACCTCCCACAATCCCTAACCCCCAGATTTTAACCACTACAAATTTTTTTCTAAATACGATCAGGTGCCTCGAAAACGTGAAGGAACGTCAAGTGTGAGGGATTTTTTTTTCGCCTTTTGCAGGTAGCTCCACCTTCACTGGATTGATTTTCAATAATGACAAAGCTTATTGGTCCTTGGAACAATAGAACCTCGTGTCAAAATTTCATCAAAATCGCGATTACAATACTTCCTCGCCTGTGATGTGGGACGTAAAACTTGGTTCCAATACTATAGGCTGTTTTATCGCGGTCATAGGCGAAATTATATTTTAATTATTATAAAATCGCGAGAAAACTATCACTCTTCAAGAAAGAATGCCTTATTGAACAAAATGGAAATTCATTTTTCACAATCACATGAAAGTAATATACAAAATATGTACAAAATTCGACGTTCGAAGTTCAAATAAAAGCATGCGATAAAGGACACTTCCAGTTCCATATTTGGTAAGTTACAGCCATTTCGATGTTTTTACTGAATTTCGTTGCTTGTACCTGAAGGTAAAGCAGAAGTCTGCTTCTCTACTAGTCTTACTTGATGGAAAAACATACCTATCAATACTTTTAGATTGGTTTATACAATCATACGAGGGATGTCTTTTAAGTTTTGCATATAGAAACATAGCAGGCCGTGCGGATCGAACGCCAGTACTGAATCTTAGTCATTAGAAAAATGGAACTCAACCGAGAACATTTTTGTGCCATAATTTATTACAACTTTCAGAGACAATTATCGCAACAAGAATGCCTTGCTGAGTTACTGTCTGTTTTCGGCAACGAAGCGCCACATCAGTCGACAATTTCCCGATGGGTTGGAGAATTCAAACGTGGACGGGTGAGCCTTAGCAACGATTCCAGGGTGGGTGCACCAAAAACGGCAGTCACCCAGGAAAACGTCGATGCAGTGCTCAAACTCATCATTGAAGATAGACATGTGACATATCGCGAGATTGAGGCGTCCTTGAAGATCCCAAAGACCTCAATTCAAAAAATTATACATGAAGAATTAGGAGTAAGAAAATTAGTTTCTCGTTGGATAGCCCACCTGTTGACCGAAGAACAGAAAGCAGCCAGGGTTAATTGATGTCAAAAAACGCTCGACCGTTTCAATTTCGGAAACTCAAAAAATGTGTACAGCATTTTTAGTGGTGATGAATCGTGGATTTACTGTTATGAACCAGAAAATAAACGACAGTCGGCTGTTTGGGTGTTCCAAGGTGAAGAAAAGCCAACAAAAGTCATCCGTTCTCGAAGTGTTTCGAAAAAGATGGTCGCGACATTTGTGTCAAAAGCGGGTCATATTGCAACAGTTCCTCTTAATGAGCAAAGAACTGTTACTGCGGATTGGTATACCACCATTTGTTTGCCAAAAGTCACACAGCCCAAAAAACAAGGCAGTATTTAATGGAAGAAAACGTGGAATTATTGGACCATCCTCCATATAGTCCCGATCTAAGTTCTAACGATTCCTTTACTTTCCCGAAAATTAAAACAGACTGCGTGGTCAAAGGTTCCGGTTCCCAGAAGAAGCAGTTAACGCATTCAAAAATGCAGTTTTGGATCTGCCAGCAAACGAGTGGAATAAGTGCTTCGAAAATTGGTTCGAACGCATGCGTGTATTAATCTTCGTGGAGAATACTTCGAAAAACCATAAAGTCATTTAAAACTACCCACCGTGTTGTTTTATTTCCATATGCAAAACTTAAAAGACATCCCTCGTACGACATGTGCACAGATAGATGGATAAAAGTGATTATACGATATTTGGCGCTATCCTACATCTGTTACTAAACGTTAAAACAATTTTCGACATTGTTAATGTGTTGCTTACTTATTAACTCTTCCTTTCACTCATCAACAAAATTTTCAATTCAAAAATATTCCCATCTTCTACTTTCTTTTATTACAAAGATTTATTATACCAATAAATGTAACGGAATTTAAAATTTAAGATATAAATAATGTTGTTGAAAGGAAGCCGATGTTGTATTTATTACCTGATAAAATCTCTTACATGTAGCTGGATCGGCGTAGTTTCCGTTTCCTGTAGCTATTGGACAGACGAATTCTTCATTTTTATTGTCCTCCTTTGCTTTCCTTTGGTCGTTGTTTTGACTTCTAACTGAAAATAGAAGCTATTAGTAAGTGTTCATCGTTCGAGGAAAAAATGTGCTTGGTAATTTCCGTACATCCCTGCTAATATTATTAAAGCGGAGGTGTGTAAGTTTGTATGTATGGACATAAGCTACCTCCTTCTGCGAAAATAAAACAAGGGGGTGGAGTAGAGAGTAAAAGTTACTATGAGGAACTATTATACTTTAAGTTAGGGATAGAAATACAGTGGAATCCACTTATAATGAAATTGCTTATAATGGAAACCCGTTTACAGTATGTCAGTTTATTGTTGCATAACTTTAAGATTCGATAAAACTTTTAAAATTAATGCATAAAGTCTATATAAACATGGGTCGAAAAAAGCGTGGCTTCCGAAATACAGGGTTTAAATTGTGTTTATTTGATGTATAACAGTGAAAATTGGTATACAAGGGTTTTTTGGTACGACAAAACGAACCATGGGCACAGTTTTACTGTAGCCGCTAGAGGGCGCTCTCTACTGTACCTATAGTGTATTAAAATGACCGAAAATTTTTTCTTAGTGCAATTTTTTGCTTTTTGAATAAAAAAACTGATTCTTCGCACTTTTCAACATAAACATTTTTAGAAGTAGGCTGTGCCTGCAAATGTTTTTGAAATTGAAAGCAGAATAAGGTTAAACGTCAATTAGTTGACAGTTAGTTTTGTTGTCTGTTGAATCCTGAAATGTTTTTTTGCAACTGTGAATGCACGAAATTTAGTTTCTTTTACCTGTTTTTTTTTGTAAGTTTTATAAAAATGCCATTTTTATTCTCCAATCAAGAGAGTTAGCGGATATTCATTTTGTGTATGGCTTTGTAAATGGAAACGCAGCAGAAGCAGCCAGATAATACGCACGAAGATTTCCAAACAGACGACATCCAACTCGCTCAGTATTTGTAAGAGTGCATCGCCAAATAATTGAAAATGGTTTTGGAAATCTCCAAAGGGATCAAAACATAAATGTTCGTCAGTGCAGATTTACTCGTATGATTCTGCGTGAGTTTGATAGAGATCCGACCACAAGTGTTAGGAGAGTTTCTGGTGCCTTGGGAATTTCAGCAAGCCATGTTCACCATGCTCTTAGAAATGACCATAGACGTCCTTTCCATTTGCAACCTGTGCAAGGACTACAGCCAGGGGACGGAGAACGAAGAATCACATTTTGTCAGTGGATTCTTGATAGAACTGATAATAATAGGGAGTTTTTAAGTAACGTTTTATGGACCGATGAGTCATGCTTCACTAGACGTGGAGTGGTAAATTTTCATAATCAACATATTTGGTCGCATGAAAATCCGCATGCAGTGCGAGAAAGAAATTTTCAGCATGAATTTAGTGTGAACGTGTGGATTGGTATCTACCGTAATCGACTATTTGAACCCTACCTTTTGCCTGCAAGGTTAAATGCTGCGACCTTCTTGGAATTTTTAAAGGCTGAACATGCAAATATGTGGGATGATGTCATGTTAGATTTAAGAAGATTGGCCTGGTTCCAGCTTGATGGTTGTCCAGCTCATTATTCGAGAATAGTTAGAAACTGGCTGGACGAAAATTATCCAGACAGATGGATCGGCCGTGGAGGACCAGTCGCCTGGCCTCCACGATCCCCTGACCTAAATCCATTAGATTTCTTTGTGTGGGGATTTCTAAAAGAAAAAGTGCACCAGATTCCCGTAACCACAAGAGATATGCTAATAGACAGAATCAGGAGTGCATGTGATGAAATAAGGCCTTATTTGAATAATGCTACACCACGTTCGATCATTCGTAGATGTGAATTGTGTATTGAACAATTGGGTTTACTTTTCGAGCAACTACTTTAGATTTTGTATGTTTGTTCTAACTATCCAATAGCATTTTAGTTGTAAATAATTAATTTAATTTGTTAAAAATAATATTGGAAAATTAAACAAATTAATATCCTGTTTTTTTGTGTTTATTTGGAGTTAGGAATTATTGCTGTGTTTAAAAACACAATCTAAACGATCATCTTAATTACTTGTAATGCCCAAATCATAAAAGTAAGAAAAAATATTATTTTCCCATAAATAATTAAAAATGCATCGAACCTTAAAAATCGAAATATCTCAAAAACGGCTAACTATAACGAAAACTCACAGGTGAGCTTTTTTATGTTGAAAAGTGCGAAGAATCAGTTTTTTTATTCAAAAAGCAAAAAATTGCACTAAGAAAATTTTTTCGGTCATTTTAATACACTACAGGTACAGTAGAGAGCGCCCTCTAGCGGCTACAGTAAAACTATGCCCATGGTTCGTTTTGTCGTACCAAAAAACCCTTGTATAACAATTTTCACTGTTATACATCAAATATTGTTCGAAATATTTAAAAAAAACTATTTTAGAAAGCAAATTTAAACACCCTGTATTTCGGAAGCCACGCATTTTTCGACCCATGTTTATATAGATTTTATGCATTAATTTTGAAAGTTCTATCGTATCTTAAAGTTATGCAATAATAAACTGAAACACCCTGTATAATGGACACAATTCAAGGTCCTATAAATATACTAAGTGACATATAAATCCGAACACCCAGTTTAAATGATTTTATTTTAATAAAATTTTGTAAAGTACTTAATGAAGCATAATAAGTAAATGATAAACATTTCAAAATGATTGCACTGCTTTAAAGCCCTTTGACCTTTAATAATGTGTGGATGCACCCTGATGTGCTACGCATTGTCCAACGCGCCTAGGCATGCTTCTGATCAGGTGGTCAATGTCCTCTTGTGGTATATCATTCCAGGCAGCCACCAACTCCTTTCGAAGTGCTTCTAGAGTCTGAGGAGGACGTTGCAAATTGAGCAATCTCCTACCCATCATATCCCACACGTGCTCAATTGGGGATAAGTCGGGAGATCTTGGTGGCCATGGTAACAATGTGACATCATTATGTTGAAAGAAGTCTATTGTGACTCTTGCAACATGTGGTCGGGCATTATCTTGTTGGAAAGTTGGATCTGCCAGGGTGTCAAGATAGGGTAAAAGATGGGGTTCTAGAACTTCGTGGATATAACGCTGCGCGTTCATGTTACCTCTGATGAAGATTAAAGGTGACCTGGAACCATAAGCTATAGCACCCCAAACCATAACTCCAACAGTGTGATGAACATGTCTTTCAACAAAAAACTGTGCATTCCTCCTTTCACCACGTCGCCTTCTAACCCTGGCACGACCATCGTGCATGCCTAAACAAAATCGAGACTCGTCACTAAAGACAATACTGTTCCATTCCTGATCCCAGAGTGACCGTTGTCTGCACCACTCTAGGCGATTACGTCGGTTTTCTCGAGTTAAAGGGAGGACCCAGTGTGGCCGGTATGAAAACAAGCCAAAACTTCTCATTCGTCGGTAAACACTTCGTATGCCAATAGGTCTTCCGTGTTCTGCAAACCATTCATTTGCAATGGACCTGGTAGTGGAGAAACGGTCCCTTAAGGCCAATAATCTTAGGCGGCGATCTTCACGGTCTGTTGTTCTACGGCGGCGTTCAGTGCCCCTTGCTCTTTGCGTACGGGCTTCTCGAAGCCATGCCTGACAACACCTAACCACAGTGTCTACACTTCTTTGCACTCTAACTGCAATTACTCGAAAAGAAAGTCCAGCTTCCCGAAGTCCCACTATACGGCCACTATCAAACTCACTAAGTTGACGAAATCGTACAGGTCTCCGTACTCTAGGCATCGTAACCGATCGTAAAGGATGTCAAGAACCAAAATCCGCCAACGTTGATTCTTTACTGCGGCTGAAATATTCATTTTTAGAGCATAGCGAATTAAAAAAAAGCAGTATAAAAACCGGAATGTTCAACTGATAAGGCTGAAAATTTTTTCACTTGTTATTTACAGTAAGATAAATACATTCACCAACTTTTATTAAAATAAAACCATTTAAACTGGGTGTTCGGATTTATATGTCACTTAGTATAATTGCATGTAAAAACCTCGGATATTATAGACTCGCTTAAAATAGACCCTCGCTTATAGAGGACTATCCATTATATGCGATCTATTTTGGTAGTTTCCCGAAGCAGATTTAGCTGATGAAATCATTTACGGCGGTTTGATTTCGCAGCTTGCATTCAAACTTGGCCACCAGTGTTATACTGTATTTATTAGAGTTATAAACATGTCGAAAAGTTCGAAACGTGCATTCACTTTACACGAAAAGTTCACAATAATTAGTGAGCTTGAGCTGGGTTCATCTCAAGCAAATATATGTCCACTGTCCACTGTGTCAAATATTAAAAAAAACCGTGACAAAATTGAAAATGACTGGAAATCAATTAGTCAAAAGAAAAAGGCTATCGCTGCATCCCGAAGTTGAAGATATGCTGTTTAAATGGTTTCAACAAAAGCGTGCTAATAATTTTCCAATAAGTGGGCCCACGCTACAAATAAAGGCTGAATAATTTGGGAAATTGATCGGAGATTACTTCAAATGTAATTCCGGTTGGCTACACAGGTTTAAGAAAAGACAGAACATTGTTTTTGGAAAAATGTGTGGTGAGTCAGCTTCAGTTGACAAGAACGTAACCAATGACTGGATTTCACAAGTTTGGCCGGTAATATCCAGTGATTATTCAGATAATAACATATTCAATGCAAATGAAATCGGGATATATTATAGGATGCTACCAGATAAAACTCATAAATTAAAAGGTGAAACTTGCAATGGAGAGAAACCATCAAAAGAGCGAATGATTTGTACTAATGCTTCTGGTACTGAAAAACGGAAACTATTGATAATAGGTAAGTGAATGAATAGAAATTCATCTTCTAATTTTTTTGTTATTCAATGGCAGAGCTGCAAAGAATGTATAACCTTTTTTTATTTCTGGGAAATTTAAGAATCCCGTGTTTCAAAAATGTTTAAACAGTTCCCGTCGATAATGTTGGAAATAATAAAGCTTGGATGACTTCATCAATTTTTGAAGAATATTTAAAAAAGTGGGACGCTGAACTTTTAAGGAAAATCGTAAAATTTTGCTCTTGGTCGATAACTGCCCCGCTCATACAAATATTTCACTTAATAACATCAACCTTCAATTTTTTCCAGCCGATATGCGATCAGTTCTGCAACCAATGGACCAGGGTGCCATTTGTAGTCTTGAACAAATGCATCGGAAACATATGTTGATGAAAATTATGGAGCTTCAAGATGTCAACATTACCAAAGCTTTCACCGTTTTAGATGCTATAAATTTGCTTGCTATTGCACGAGAATTGGTTACTCCTGAAACGATTCATAATTGGTTTCGCCATGATGGTTTAGTGTAAAACATAACTGAAATAGTCAACGATTTTAATCCAGAAGATGAAATTCCATTAAGTGATTTACTGAAAATTGATAGTTTACTGAATATAGACAAATTTAGTGAGTATGTAAATGTTGACAATAATTTTATAGCAACACAGGAATTGTCAGACTCCAATTTGGTTAATGAAGGATCCGTCGATAACGAACAGGAAGACGAACTAGAAAACAACGATGAAGAAGAGCTTCCAGTGAGAACTAAGGAGGCAATAGACTGTGTGAAAAAGTTGCAACGTTATTTTCAGCAAAAAGAAGACCGTACAGCCACATTTACCGAATTAAATAAAATTCAACTTGCTGTTCTAAATAATTATACAAAAAACAATCTGATCAAATGAAAATTACTAGTTTTACCAAATAATTTACGGGTTTTACACACTACGTATACCTGTAATTTGTGCATCAGATTATGAAAAAATGCAAATTTCAAAATTACCTATAACTTTTTTGTATGTATCTGTATTTATGTAATACATGTTAAACAAACACATTTTAAGCTTTTAATATGTTATTGCTGCTGCTTTTTTCATTAAAAAAGTGTTTCTTTTAAGATAATCATCCGCTTATAATAGACTACTTGTCACAGTCCCACCGAGTCCATTATACGCGGGTTGCACTGTATGTTTTTTTTATACAGGGTGTTCATTTGAAAGCTTCCCACCACGGAATTATCTAAAACCACTGATTAAAAGCAAAAACGCCGAGACACGTTAAGAGATTTGTCAAGAAGGACAACTTTTCAACCAAAAAAAAAAGTTCACCCCTTTCACCCTCTGCCCCCTTAGAAAAATTAGATTAGATTAGATGGCGTTTATTAGCTTGTTTGAAAGTCACTTATTTTGACGTTTGATTTTTCAAAATCGGTCGATTCGATTTCAAGAAAATTAGAAAAATATTAATTTGTTCACATAGAAAACAAAAACACTCGAAAATATCACTTATCATTTCGATAATGTTGCCCGTTATTGACCAAACAATTATATATACGATGTTCAAATTCCTGACGCACACTTTCAAAAACATGTTGTGGGATCGAGCATTTGTTGCAATGCCTGCTTAACAAAATAAAAAATAAAATAAAAACAACTAAGAACACAAATGTAACATATGATACGTTGTTGAAGTCTTAGAAAGAGTTGCCATCAGATACAGGGTGCACTTTTTTTCGGATCATATAGAAAATCAAGTTTATGTTGGTTTCTCAAAAACGAAACGTCGGGCACACAATTTGAAAACACCACCATGTAGTGCCTAAAAAATGCCAATAATAAAGTTCCATTACCTTTATATTATCTTCTATTTCTTAAAATAAAGTTAGAACAAAATCTAGTGATTTGGTAAATTTTAGTTTTTCCCAAATACCTCGCTAAGGCCCGTATCGTCAGTCGTCCCTACAATTGTAGGGCGTGTTTATGGCCTCCTTGATTGTCATACTCCTTTCTCTCCTTCAAAAATTTCTAGTTTACACTTGTCCCGTGTCAGCGTCAGCGCTGTCCTATTGTGAAGATATGTTTTCTTTTTAAATTGTTATAAATTTCAGGCTGATAAAACATGATATAACTCAAAAGCAAGTACCATTTGATGCAAATACATGTTTGTGACATTACCTCAAAATAGAGCGCTGACACGGAGAAGTAGAAAACTATGACAATCAAGGAGGCCATAAAGGCGCCCTACAATTGTAGGGACGACTGACGATACGGGCCTAAGCCATAAAATCTTTAAAAGTTTCTTAACGGCATGTAAATACGCCCCAAAGATCGCAATTTAACCTGAGCTTCATCTCCATCTACGTTGACTGAACGTTCCCATTGTGTGATTATCGTTTCATATTTTTTGTCGGTGACTCAAATGATGAGTCAAGAACCGAACCCGAAAATTCATGAAAACAGTACCATTGAATCTTGAATCTATGATCTAAAGTACCAATCGTCCAGACCGTGTATATCCAACAGAAAACATTTCTGGGCTTTTCTGAGAGCAAAGAGACCAGTACTAATTAATCTCCAAATCTCAAAAACTATTTGACCTATGAACATTAAATTTGGCGGAAAGGTAGTCTATGGACGCATCTCATTTTTGAAATTCAGCAATTTGTATATGTAATTTCCAGAATGGATAAGAAAAAGTGGATGCGCAACTAATTTCTAGCTTTGAATCTCAATTAAGTGTATTTGAGACAAGAAACCAATGTAATTATCATCAACACATACAACTTACAGCTTAGGCCTCCAGTAATGCCATCTCAGAAGCAGATTTTACATCACATCAGAGGCAAAGATTGATAACAAGCCTCTTTACGTTTAGGCAACACGTACAACTAAGTGCTAAGTTAATATCTTGTGGAAAAACCTACATAATGTCAAAAAAACCAGCATAATATCAAAAAAAAATCGGCATAATGTCGCTTTTCAAGATACGTGACACTCGTGCCGTATTATAGGGGATATACAAGTTTGTAGTCTTTCGTTTTTCTACTAGAGACCTATCATTTGTCAGGAAGGTAGTTTATAGACAGTAAATGTCAATTAAGCAAACGTAAGCTAAAAATGCATTTTGTTATATAAGCAAAAAAAAGTTTGAGGTCTAACACAATTTTATACATATTTACCTTTTCTAACTAGAGATTGGACAAAGAGATACTCTTTACAATATAAAATTTGGTTTAATCCAACCTAATAATTTCAAAATTTTTGATATTTTAACGATTTTAAGTGTACGAACTGGCGGGTATCAGCTATCTATACGAGCCCCTTCTCACTTCAGTTCGCCCACTTCAAGATTTGTACCAAAATATGCCTTTATAAACTAAACATGACGAAAGTATTTACTTCTAAAACGATTTATTTTCTCAAAAACATTTTAGATACACTCTAGTCGTAAAAAAATACATATTTGAAATCACTTAGACCTATAACTAATAGAACATCTGAACAAATAAATGCGCGAAGTTAACAAAGCAACATTGAAAGATTACCATTGGGTAAAATCACCTTTATTTTTTATTACGGCTGAAATTCTTTGAAGCATAGTTTTAACCAAGTTTTGGCAAACATTTGGTGTAAAACAATCCCATATTTCTTGAAGCTTTTGTCTCAGTTCGGTGATTGTACGAGCAGGATGTTGTCGTAGAACCTTTTTCATCTCGTGCCACAAAGTTTCAATAGGTGACAGATCTGGACTGCTAGAAATCCATTTCAAAAGTGGTACATTATTTTCTTCCATCCATTTTATAGCCTTTTTTGAGGTATGGCACGCTGCACCATCTTGCTGAAACACAAAATCTTGGCCGGATGTCGAACATTCTTCCATCACTAGTAAAAGCAATTCTTCTAAAATTGCCAAATATTTGTTTGTATCCACATTTCCATCAATAAAATGAAGTTTTCCTACTCCTTTTGATGACACACTGCCCCAGACCATAATGGATGCTGGAAATTTCACTCTTCTTTTCAGACAGTTAACATGGAATGCTTCATTTTTTCTGCGAATAGCTCTACTGCGACTATCACCAACACAAACTTCGAATCGGGCCTGTTCACTCCATTGTATTGCACACCATTGTTGAGGTGTCCATTGTCTATGTTCTTTAGCCAATCTAAGCCGATTTTTCTTTTGCAGTGGAGTTAATAGTGGCTTTTCTTTGGCCTATAAACAAGTTGTGCAACTTTAGGATTTTTACATCACTTTTTTTTATCAGAAAACTTACCTTGCAAGTGCTAAATCTGAGTTTGTGGGCCTCTCTATGAGTTGTGGACCTCATAATTCTCCTTCCAACGGCGTCACCCCACAGAGCACTTAATTGTAAATAATTGGCACGCCTGTTTTTCACGATTATTCTTCTTAATGCTCTTCGGTCGGCATTTGTGATATTACTTTTTTCACATATCGTGGCTTAATATTAACTGAACCAGTTACCTTATATCTTCTAACAATATTTCTCACACTGTACCGCGATAAGTCTAACAAAGTTGTAATTTCTGAGTTTGATTTCCCAGATTTAAAAAATTTAATTATCAGTAACCGAATTTTCTCACTAATAACCTTTCCTCTAACCATTTTGAAAACCTTAACTACCCAAAACTATTTTAAACGTATTCAGACAGCTGTGATTACTAAAAACAATTGTCATGGCTTTTATTTTTCATATGCTGTAATTGCAACATGTGTTATTTTTATGCTGCAAATTTGATTAGGGAGAGATAAAGTTGGTGTTTTCTACTATATATTATCAAAATATTCATTGTTAATATTTTAAACCTATAACACTGTGCTACATTTTTATTATTTGTGTTTGATAAGAAAAAAACTAAGATTTAAATAGTTGGGCCAACTGAAGTGGGATGGGGCTCGTACGATAAAATGTGGATCCATTTTTAAATTATGCACACACACAACTTTATAAAGTCTTTCCGGCACCCATGTCAAACAACTCGCATGATGTCTGGATGCTAGAGATAATTTAACTTCCCTCTTCCCTCATAGATGGGATTGACAGGTATTGGGAGAGACGTTCATAGACGACAATAAAGACACTAGAAGGGATATGTTTGGTTTCATCATCTTGGATGGCATATTCGAAATTTCAAACACGTACCTCAAGCACTTGAAGGGTCTCACTCTAAGTAAAAGTAGCTATAACTTACATAATGTCCTCCACGTTTGGTGATCATGTAATAACGATACTGTTGTGCATACAACGTAAACAAAGATCACAATTTTTTAATGTGTAATAAATGCAAAACGCATGCAACGCGTTTAAATTTCTCTTGAGCAAACGCAAGTGTAATGTACTTTCTACAAATTCTTTTTCATGATACAGACTTCAGTTTGCCATAATAAAAACGAGGACGCCCATATTTGCTTTAAAATGTTTGCGTTTTCTTTGTATGTTTGAACGCGCGATACAGATCATTGTAGAAAGAGCAAGTGTTAACAACTTCCCAATCGTCCTTTCCATTAGTCCGAAAGGCCATTCTGCTTTCTGTGATGAATAACGTGACGGAGAGGTGCATAAGTCGGGAGCTTGTGGAGTACCTCAAACGTCACGGTTTGATTGGCGACAGGCAGTAACCTCCTATCTTACTGTCCCTGACGTGAGGCTAACCAACATAAAAGTGATGAGGTTAGGAATGTTTTGCGGCACAAAAGTTAGACCCATCAAGGTAATACTTGACAGCTATGACTCAGCATTGCAAGTTCTGGTGAATGCGAAAAAGCTTAAATCAAGTAATACCTTCAAGCATGTAAACATCGTACAGGATCGCACCAAAAGGCAAATGGAGCATTATAAAAGTATCAGAACTGAGTTAGCCAGGCGTCATGAAGCAGGAGATAATAACTGTAGGATCAAGTTCATCAACAATGTACAAAGGATTGTTCCTTTAAACTAGGTCGGCCCCATAGTGGATGTAGTGATTTTTTGACAGTGTACTATCAGAATGTTAGAGGGCTAAACAGCAAAATTAACAAATTCTATCCTGCTGTGAGTGACTGTGAGTATAATGTATTTGCTTTAAGCGAAACGTGGCTAAAGCCCGAAGTAAACTATCTCGAATTATTTCCCAATTCTTTTGACGTTCATCGTAAGGACAGAAAACATAATCAATTGAACCTGTCAATGGGTGGTGGTGTACTACTGGCATTTGAAGCGGCTCTTAACTCTGTTGTAGTAGATACTACGCAGTTTGATACAAGTTTCCCAGAAATAGATTTTTTGGTATGCAAATGCATTGTATCTCATCAGAATCTTTATTTCGCTGTCATACTATATATGCTGCACCACATGTTTCTGTTGATATATTTGAAGCTTTTTTTGAAATGTTAGAAAACTGGGTAATCATGCATTCCAAACGTGTTGTCTTTCTGGGTGATTTCAATTCTCCAAACTTTGTGGAAAATAATTTAAATGACGCAAAGACCCGCTACATTGTTAATTGGCTCAACTTCTGGAACATGAAACAGTATAATATACTAAGTGACATATAAATCCGAACACCCAGTTTAAATGGTTTTATTTTAATAAAAGTTGGTGAATGTATTTATCTTACTGTAAATAACAAGTGAAAAAATTTTCAGCCTTATCAGTTGGACATTCCTGTTTTTATACTGCTTTTTTTTAATTCACTAACGCTCTAAAAATGAATATTTCAGCCGCAGTAAAGAATCAACGTTGGCGGATTTTGGTTCTTGACATCCTTTACGATCGGTTACGATGCCTAGAGTACGGAGACCTGTACGATTTCGTCAACTTAGTGAGTTTGATAGGGGCCGTATAGTGGGACTTCGGGAAGCTGGACTTTCTTTTCGGGCAATTGCACTTAGAGTGCAAAGAAGTGTAGACACTGTGGTTAGGTGTTGTCAGGCATGGCTTCGAGAAGGCCGTACGCAAAGAGCACGGGGCACTGGACGCCGCCGTAGAACAACAGACCGTGAAGATCGCCGCCTAAGATTATTGGCCTTAAGGGACCGTTTCTCCACTACCAGGTCCATTGCAAATGAATGGTTTGCAGAACACGGAAGACCTATTGGCATGCGAAGTGTTTACCGACGAATGAGAAGTTTTGGCTTGTTTTCATACCGGCCACACTGGGTCCTCCCTTTAACTCGAGAACACCGACGTAATCGCCTTGAGTGGTGCAGACAACGGTCACTCTGGGATCAGGAATGGAACAGTATTGTCTTTAGTGACGAGTCTCGATTTTGTTTAGGCATGCACGATGGTCGTGCCAGGGTTAGAAGGCGACGTGGTGAAAGGAGGAATCCACAGTTTTTTGTTGAAAGACATGTTCATCACACTGTTGGAGTTATGGTTTGGGGTGCTATAGCTTATGGTTCCAGGTCACCTTTAATCTTCATCAGAGGTAACATGAACGCGCAGCGTTATATCCACGAAGTTCTAGAACCCCATCTTTTACCCTATCTTGACACCCTAGCAGATCCAACTTTCCAACAAGATAATGCCCGACCACATGTTGCAAGAGTCACAATAGACTTCTTTCAACATAATGACGTCACATTGTTACCATGGACATCAAGATCTCCCGACTTATCCCCAATTGAGCACGTGTGGGATATGATGGGTAGGAGATTGCTCAATTTGCAACGTCCTCCTCAGACTCTAGAAGCACTTCGAGAGGAGTTGGTGGTTGCCTGGAATGAGATACCACAGGAGGACATTGACCACCTGATCAGAAGCATGCCTAGGCGCGTTGGAGAATGCGTAGCATATCAGAGTGCATCCACACATTATTAAAGGTCAAAGGGCTTTAAAGCAGTGCAATCATTTTGAAATTTTTATCATTTACTTATTATGCTTCATTAAGTACTTATACAAAATTTTATTAAAACCATTTAAACTGGGTGTTCGGATTTATATGTCACTTAGTATAATATTCATAACCAATATGATAGAATCCTGGACTTAGTAATAAGTAACATTGATTGTATTGTTTATAGAGATTTAGCTGCATTAGTGGGTGAAGGCGTGTATCATCCTTCTTTGTCCGTAACATTAAAAACTGTCTGCAAAAAGAGTGAATTCGTCACAGTCAGTACTGACCAAAAAAGATATAATTTTAGACGTGCTAACTTTTTTCGCTGTACAATTCTTTGTTATTGGTTAATTGGGATTTCTTGGATAGCACTAGTGACACAAATGATGCAATTAATGCATTTTATACCAAACTTTAAGAATTATTTGATGCACACGTTCCACAATATAAAAATTTCAGGCATAAATATCCCTCTTGGTACACCAGTGAAATTATAGAACTAGTAAAACAAAAAGACAAAGCGCACAAAAAATTTAAAAGGTCTGGTGCTAACGAAGATTACGAAGAATTCGGCAGAATCAGGAAAATATTTAAGCTTAAAACCAAAGAGGCATATAGTATCTATCTTCAAACCATTCAAAATCAGCTAAATGATGACCCTAAGTCTTTCTGGTCTTTCGTACATAGTAAAAACAACACTTCTAGGATTCCCAATAGAATGTTGTATGGAAACGAGTCATTTGGTGATCCGCAAAGTATAGCCAACGCCTTCGCTGATTTTTTCTCCAGCGTTTACTCAACTGCTAATGTCGATACTGAGTTGAACTTTGATTTCAGTCATAGTGGACTCGTCGACATTAGTTGTAAGCCAATATCAGATGAGGAAATTTTAGTGGCCTGTAGAAAGCTTAAAAGTAAATTGACTGCTGGACCTGATCAAATCCCATCTTTTATTGTTAGAGATTGTATCAGGAAATTAGTTCATCCTTTACGGGTTATCTTCAATTTAATCCTAACAACGACTGTTTTCCCCGATAAATGGAAAATTGCCAAAGTTTTCCCAATTCCAAAGTCAAAAAATTATCACTGTATCAGTGAATATAGGGCTATATCTATACTTAATAATTTTGCAAAACTCTTGGAGATCGTACTGTACAACCGCATTTACCTGTCCACTAAAAATAATATTTCCATCGACCAACATGGTTTTATAAGGCAGCGTTCAACACTAACAAACTTAATGGTATTTAGCCAATACTTGTGCGAAAGATTAGACAATAGATGTGGTGTACACCGATTTCTCCAAGGCCTCCAAGGCCCGAAAGCTTGAGTACCTGGGCTTCAACAACATTTACTTAGCACTCTTAACATCATATCTGTTTGAAAGGAAACAGTATGTTTTTTATAATGGCTACATATCACATGTTTATGTCTCAACCAGTGGCGTACCACAGGGTTCGAATTTAGGACCACTGTTGTTCATATTGTTTGTGAATGATCTGCGTGAATCTTTGGCTTGTTCTAAGTTAATGTTCGCAGACGACCTAAAATTTTATTCATCCGTTTCATGCTTGGAAGACTGTGCATTTGTTCAAGGTCAAATAAATAAATTCCAAAGCTGGTGTGCCAAGAATCAACTTCATCTTAATATAAGTAAGTGTAAAGTAGTAACTTTTTCAATGAAAACCAACCCAATGGTATATAATTATACAATGATCCAACATGTTCTTGAGCGCAGTGAAACTGTGAAAGACTTAGGTATCTACTTTGATCAACATCTAACCTTTAATGAGCATATCAATCAAATCATATCAAGCGCTTACCGAACCTATGGCTTCGTTATCAGGAATTGTAAATCTTTTGACGTTTTGACTTTGCAGACATTATACTTTAGCTTGGTTAGGTCTAAGCTTGAATATGGATCTTTGATATGGAGTCCGATTTACAAGCAGTATATTGATGCTGTTGATAAGCTTCAAAATAAATTTTTAAAATTTTTATGTTTTAAGATCGATGGCATATATCCTACTAGAGGTACAGAATACAACATCCGTCTTCATAAATTTGGCATTCAATCCTTAGAACAACGGCGTCAGCAATCAGCAGTTATAGTTTTATATAAATTACTGCATAATCTAATAGACTGTCCCACAATACTTTCACAAATACAGTTTCTGGTACCACGACTAACATCAAGGTATAATGTTCCTTTTTTATGTCAAAGAGCTCAAACAAAGTTATTGTCGAAAGCGCCTGTCAACATGATGTGTGTGAATGCGAATAAAATAGCCGATGTATGTGACATATTCTTATATAGCATAGGTGAATTGAAGTGCAAATTGCGTCCTCACTTTTGATTTATCTTACGTTTCTTATTTTTAAGCTGTAGCTATATCTATTTTTTGTTATTGATACATGAATTATTATTGTTTTTATTTCTTCACAAGCTACCTCATGTAAATGGTGTTAAACTGTTGGGCAATAAACGCTTATCATTATCCTACATCAACTGTGGAGTAAACTCATTCGGTCTTCTGGTATCACAAAAGCAATCGATCAGCTGTGACATGCTGTCCTCTTATGCAGAGTTTCATCCTATGGCCCCCCAGAGAAGCTTTGCAGATTGGCGACTGACTTGCTCTCTGGTCGCAATGTATCCGTCGTAATTGACGAGTTCTCCACTCCAGCCCACAATGTCAACGCAGATTTTACCTAGTATCGGTCTTGGCTCGGACATTGTTCGAACTTCATACATCTAGAACTGGCCGATACGACCGCGTCTTTGTCCCCAGGGTATCGAGATTGTGGAGCAATCTACCTGAGGACGTCTTTCTCAGTTTTACTAACGTTAGGCAGTTCAAAAGTCGGGTAAAGTTTCTTAAAGCTCCTTCGGTATAAAAAATTGCCAGGACGACTAGCTCCAAAACCTTTGAGCAGTATAATAATAGTGCAAATGTAAGAATTAGTCTCAGATTAAACGAATTATTTTTGAGAATAAAATCATCGATTAAATATACCACATATATATATATATATATACTAAGTGACATATAAATCCGAACACCCAGTTTAAATGGTTTTATTTTAATAAAAGTTGGTGAATGTATTTATCTTACTGTAAATAACAAGTGAAAAAATTTTCAGCGTTATCAGTTGGACATTCCGGTTTTTATACTGCTTTTTTTTAATTCACTAACGCTCTAAAAATGAATATTTCAGACGCAGTAAAGAATCAACGTTGGCGGATTTTGGTTCTTGACATCCTTTACGATCGGTTACGATGCCTTGAGTACGGAGACCTGTACGATTTCGTCAACTTAGTGAGTTTGATAGGGGTCGTATAGTGGGACTTCGGGAAGCTGGACTTTCTTTTCGGGCAATTGCAGTTAGAGTGCAAAGAAGTGTAGACACTGTGGTTAGGTGTTGTCAGGCATGGCTTCGAGAAGGCCGCACGCAAAGAGCAAGGGGCACTGGACGCCGCCGTAGAACAACAGATCGTGAAGATCGCCGCCTAAGATTATTGGCCTTAAGGGACCGTTTCTCCACTACCAGGTCCATTGCAAATGAATGGTTTGCAGAACACGGAAGACCTATTGGCATGCGAAGTGTTTACCGACGAATGAGAAGTTTTGGCTTGTTTTCATACCGGCCACACTTTAACTCGAGAACACCGACGTAATCGCCTTGAGTGGTGCAGACAACGGTCACTCTGGGATCAGGAATGGAACAGCATTGTCTTTAGTGACGAGTCTCGATTTTGTTTAGGCATGCACGATGGTCGTGCCAGGGTTAGAAGGCGACGTGGTGAAAGGAGGAATCCACAGTTATTTGTTGAAAGACATGTTCATCACACTGTTGGAGTTATGGTTTGGGGTGCTATAGCTTATGGTTCCAGGTCACCTTTAATCTTCATCAGAGGTAACATGAACGCGCAGCGTTATATCCACGAAGTTCTAGAAACCCATCTTTTACCCTATCTTGACACCCTGGCAGATCTAACTTTCCCGACCACATGTTGCAAGAGTCACAATATACTTCTTTCAACATAATGATGTCACATTGTTACCATGGCCACCAAGATCTCCCGACTTATCCCCAATTGAGCACGTGTGGGATATGATGGGTATGAGATTGCTCAATTTGCAAAGTCCTCCTCAGACTCTAGAAGCACTTCGAGAGGAGTTGGTGGTTGCCTGGAATGAGATACCACAGGAGGACATTGACCACCTGATCAGAAGCATGCCTAGGCGCGTTGGAAAATGCGTAGCACATCAGGGTGCATCCACACATTATTAAAGGTCAAAGGGCTTTAAAGCAGTGCAATCATTTTGAAATTTTTATCATTTACTTATTATGCTTCATTAAGTACTTATACAAAATTTTATTAAAATAAAACCATTTAAACTGGGTGTTCGGATTTATATGTCACTTAGTATATATGTATAATATACTACTAAAATGGATGTTTAAATATCTAAACGTGATTTTCAAATTACCTCTAGGTTCACTATCTAGTCATCAACAAATTGCCTTTTTGATATCCTGAAATTTTTTATTCGAAAAATGTGTGGCTGCTGGGTATCCGGGGTGTTTGAATTTTCGACACCCTGTAGAGTACAAAAAACAATTACAGTTGGTATTAGTACATCTCCATCACATTCGTAATTTTTATCTATTTGTATCACGTAATCCGAATGGCACTGCAAAAACTAATCGACCGTAACTATTTACACATATAAATTAAATATACGTAACGCCTTTACAAGATCCAAGATAAGTATGTGTTAAAATCATGACTATCCGTGAGAAATGCGATTAGTATTCAGTGAAGCAAGAAATCACAGGTACACATAACGTTACAGATACAGAGACATAAGATTCTCAGAAAACCATGAACGTGTTCTGCATTTTTATTAACGAATACTTCACGAGTTCACTTCAACAGTTATTTTAAGCATCAGTAATAACAATAATAATGATGATAATAATAATCCCATTCACTGGACAGTGGATGAGCTACAACTCGACACTAAAATCCGAATAAATAATAGTTTAAAAAACTAAAAAAAAAACATGCTTTTATACCTAGTAGAAAATAATTTTTAATTACAAAGAGTTTATACGTATATTACAGTAGTAGATGGTCTAACAATCAATCATTATTAATAACCTCAAAATAAATTATAATAAAATTTAAGTTATAAACAGAATAATTCAAATCAGAGTAAAAAGCGTTATTATGCTTTGAATAGAACAACACACCAAAATTAAGGAAAAAAATCACATCATTCATGGAAGCAAAAGACAAACAGTGAGCTAGTTCCATATTGCCACTAAGAGTACAGATTTGACGTAAAAACTAATAACAATCAGAACAGTATAAATCAGCTTCAAGCGTAATAGAGAAAAGCAACTATAACAACAATATAAACAAACAACTATCACTACTCAAGACCTAATCTACAGAAACTGCTCGAAAATATCTCCACCATGTTGAATACACAGCCGTAGTCTTTGGATAAATGACCGTTGGATATCCCTTATGTTCAGAAAATCATCCTTAATCCTTTCCTTCATATTTTCCGGAGAAGATGGTGGATATCTATAAGCCCCTTGCTTAACATTGCCCCATAGAAAGAAGTCCATCGGTGTCATATCTGGTGATCTAGGAGGCCAAGATATAGGCCCATCACGACGATCCAACGATTGTTACTCCCCGTGTCCAAATAGTTACGCACACGATTAAGTTAATGCGCAGGTGCGCCGTCATGTTGGAAGTTCATATGCATCCGAGTTTGCAGGTTGACATCCTACAAAAGCAAATGCAAATGCTCGATCAAAGATTCAAGTATTCTGTACCTGTTCATTTGTTGTCGAAAAAGAAAGGCTCGATAACTTGTCTACCAATAACTCCTCCCCAAACATTCACGCTCCATTTATTTTGGAAATCTATTTGCCTAACCCAGTAAGGGTTTTTCGTCGCATAATAGTGCATGTTATACCTGTTGACAGCATATATGCTGTTAAAAGTTGTCTCATCGCTAAAAAGAACCTTATCCAGGAAAGTAGTATCTTCACTCACTTTATTTAACATTATTCTACTAAACTCCATTCGAGCTGCAAAATACTGAGGTCGAAGGCCTTGCTGCAAGCATAGGTGATATGGATGGTACCTGTGCTTGTGAATAATCCTTTGGACATATATCGGTTTTTGCTCCAATTTGCCGTGCACTTAAATGGCGATTTTCCTGCAACTTTAATAGAACCTCCAACTGATTCGCCTCATTGATGACACTTGGATTATTTATACATTTTTTACTATATTCCACTGCTCCACTTGATTCAAAACGTTCTCTTAGTGCGGAAAACGTTTCCGGCCTTGGATGTCGCATATTAGGGTACGATTGCTTATAAATGCGAGATGCTAGGAAACCAAAACGAACACCATATTCACCATTTCTTCTTTAGAGAAATTCATTTTCAAATGCGCTTTTATCATAATGCTCACAAAGCTAATTTTGACAGTTTGTAACTAATCAACAATTTATTTGTTTCCAAGGATGATGCGATATTTTAGGAAATTAAACCGTTCCATAAAAGACGTGCTAATAACCGAAAAAAATAGCAGTAAAAACCCTTATGTGTCTATTATCAAAAAAAAGCTTATAAAAAATTGAATCCAAACTTGCACAAATATACAGGGTGATGCATTTGAAATTTTTGAGAAAAAGTACAATTCGCGTTTTTGACCACCCTGTATTAGCAAAAATTAACATTCGAAAAAGTAAGAAATAATATAAAAGCTGAGGTGTGTAAGCTTTTTTTGATATAAAATTATGCACTCCAAATTTGAAAATGGCGATCTGAGGGTTTGTCGAAGTGGGGGATTTTTCTAGACAAAACACCTTATATCTCAGTAGCTAATTACTAAAACCCCATAGTCTGTTATATCAATTTTCTTGTTTTGAATTGGTTTATCCAAATATGCAATAAAATTTGAGGCATTTCATATTTGAAAAATCACAACTTTCATATGTAGGTCAAAATTGGGACACCCTGTATAATAGCCAATATTTTAGAAATGTGCCCTCAAATGTCATATATAACATCCCATAGATAGATTTTCCCAAAATGTATTTGTTTATGAGTAATATTCCCTTCACACATGGATGGGCCACCCTGTATACCTTCCAAGATAGAGAGGGCGTGCACTATTGAGCTTGGAGCGTAAGCATGACAAGGTACTGAGCACAGCCTGTGATGTGAGAAGCACCGATCCCGTCATACGCTTTGTGCGTGAGCGCGAGAATGCAGGTATAGAGCAGCAAGTAGAGCAGTCGAGAAGCTCAGTCTCATACTCTTATGTATACTTCAAGCGGGAATGCCAGCAGCCCATTACAGAGCTGGCTCCTGCTCTACTGAACAGCCATATTAAAAGTGCTGAAGCAAATTACTTATTAAGGCTTCATAGAGGCAAGCCTATGCATGGAATCTTCTACAAAGACATAGCAGTTGACCTTCTCATTTCTAAGGTCTAGTGGATTAAAGTCTGAGACTGAAGATTTCATTATGATTTACCAAAATGGTCTTGTTGGAGCCCAGGTCATCTATTTACTTTTCTTTTCTTCTCATAATAATAATAATTGATTTCATTGTTGAATAAAACAGGACTGTTTATAACAAATGAAAATGTCATAAGGAACAGTGATGACAGACTAAACATGTAAAAACCATAAAACTAAACAAAAAAACTCCTTCAAGATGTCTTTCAAAGAATGTTTTTGTTTCCTTTGAGAAACAGCTATATTTGACTCCTTCCTAATGTCAACATTGAGCTCCTAAAACATCTTACATTCCATTAATCTACAAGTTTTACATGTAGTCTGATGTTTCGACGTGATCAAGAGCATCGTACACGTTCAGAAAACTATTGAGCCCAAGCGCTAAGATCATTGTCCATTTGACGTCAAGTAGATACTCTTGCTTGTTGAAACTTTTCGACCATACGATCAGAAAGAACAATTTATTGTAAGAGTTTGACAGTAAAACACTGGTTTAATTTTTTTTGTGAAGGGCATCGTCAGACTGACATTGGAAGCGTAACCGTGAAATGGGCTGACAGTTCGCAACATTAATCATCATATAAGATCTGACAGCCAAGTGAAAACACGACAAACATCATGTTAATGACTATTTTGGCCAGACCTAGCATCATGCCATTACTCAAGAGGTGCCCAAAATTAGCTTCGAGAGCACAACATATCTCCCAGAATAGAGGATTTTTGGGCTTTGCTGTCTAGGAAGGTTTATCATGAAAGCTGGAAACTCCAAAATGAAGAACAATTACGACGGCGAATTTATGAAAAACTGGGAGTAAATGAATCTGAATTCCGTCCAGGACCTCATGAGAGACATTCGAAGAAAGTCTAGTAGAACAGAATGAACGTAACCTTTTTTTACTATTTATCACTTATCCGTAATTTGAATTTCTCTTCATTGATAATAGAGTGCCCATCCCTAGGCCAAACCCTTTTCAATGATTTTCTTTTGGCAGATTTAATAGTTTATTGATTGTATAATTTCACTCGTATTATATCTTTCTTTCTCAGCGATTCAGTATGGTGTTGACGATCAGCAAAAAACTCTGCAGTTTTTCTCCGTTAGTTGGTTTCCTATAAAACATATCTTCAAGGCCACTGAAGATACTTTCTTCTAGAACGTTACGCGTTTTGCGTGATTCGCTTTTCTGTTTCCGTTGAGGTCGTGGTGCAGGGGTCGTTTCGTCATTTTCCGGATTATGGGATATTAGGCCCCAAGCGCCAATTCATGGACAAGCACCTTTTTTTGTGTAACTTAAGTTTAATCATTTTGGTTTGGGTACTACGTCTTCCATTTTTTTATGGGATTTTGACCCTCAGCGGTAAGTTCTTTTTTATATACCTCGGACCACGTGCCTTAATGCGTGTCCTGATGACGTTCGTACAATATCTGCTTTCTTTTAGTCAACAGAAACAGAAGATAATCATCATCCTTACTCCTCCAGTTGGTTGCATCTTGTTGCAGTTTTGCAAATTGGTGGAAGCCATCCCCTTGAAAAAAACCCTGATGTGAACAAGTAAAATATCATTTTAATTAACAATTTCATAGATCTTTATACATTTATTATTGCTTATTAAAATGCTTAGAGACTTCTTGATTTTATTGGACATTCTACGTATTCAAATATGGGGGCAGTGCCTACATGGCACCTTCTATTACCTTGATCATGATTTTGATTTTTGAGATGCGATAACTTTTTAGAACAAGGGTATATTAGTTTAGTACATTTTTATCTTTTTTTTGCCTTTGCTTTACTTTTTCTTGTACAAAAAAATGTTCATGGTTTTGCTTCAATCGCGATTATTTTGAATGAGTAGTTTTATCTCAGACAGAGGATAGAGTAGATTTTTAAACAGTCTTTCTCTCTCTAGGGTTTTTTTACTTCCATAATTTTTGGGGACGAGGCAAGCAGCCCCTGCCCAGTGACGTGCCCACTACTGGCCACTTTTTGACCAGAATCGAGGACATCTCGGCCGCGCCTGACAAGAAAGACCTACAGATAAGTTTAATATTTAGGCGCAGAATATCTGTAAATACTATATACTATACATGGTGACTTCGAAGTAGAGTCATTTATTTTAACAGTGAGTAGATCTGATCAAAAGAAATGTTTTTTTCCTTTACCATTTTTCTGGTAAAATTAAAGTAACAAAGTTATAGCCCTTTGGAAGTTTGAGTACCGCCCTGTCTCAATAATAATATTATGTGCTCGTGTTTGGCGACAACGGATATAATCCGCCGTATCAGTTCATCGCATCGGAAACAAAAAAGCGAAAGAATTTGGAACGATGTTTTTACAATTATTTTATTCATTTGTATACAGTCAGTGTCAGTGAATAGTGGTATCTGTTGCGAGGCTCAAACGAAATAAAAAATGGCACATGTTTATGCGGATCGGTTTCCCAATCGAATGCAACCAACCCCTCGTGCCTTTGTTAATGTAGTACAACGGGCTCGTGAATCAGGTGACGGCAAGCCGGTGCTCCAAGACCTCACGATCAAATACAGGTCCGCACTGAAATACTTGTCGGGAGGATACTTTATAAAACAAGGTAAATTTTTTTTTTATTTTTACACACATATTTTGGTTTATCTTCCTTCTACAATCATTATCTGAAAATTAATGACTCAACTTCAATACTATACCATGGTAGACGTAAATAATTTTGTCAGGTTGTATTTAGGATTTTTTTGTGATTGTCAAGCAAAACAAGTTCCGACTAACATCTCGGGGAGTTGTGGCTTAGGCCCGTATCGTCAGTCGTCCCTAGAATTGTAGGGCACGTTTATGGCCTCCTTGATTGTCATACTCCTTTCTCTCCTTCAAAAATTTCTAGATTACACTTGTCCCGTGTCAGCGTCAGCGCTCTCCTATTGTGAAGATATGTTTTCTTTTTAAATTGTAGGGAAATTTCAGGCTGATAAAACATGATATAACTCAAAAGCAAGCACAATTTGTTGCAAATAGATGTTTGTGACATAACCTCAAAATAGAGTTCTGACACGGAGAAGTAGAAAACTATGACAATCAAGGAGGCCATAAAGTCGCCCTACAATTGTAGGGACGACTGACGATACGGGCCTAAATCCGTCCTAAGTCACCCCCCCTACTCTCCGCTTTATTGATCTAGGGTCTAAATTTGCACGCCACCAGACAACTGTTTTGCTTGGACCAACCGTTAGATAGTATTTATCATTGTGTTTTATTAATTAACCAAAAAAAGGCGTGGCAGGGCCACTCCAAATGATTCGATATTTACTTTAGTTAAGTATTGAGTTGTAATTTATGATAACCACTTAGTGTTTAAATAAATATCTTCAGTAAAAAAATCCGATAAATATTTTGTGCCAAAACTCTTAGGACATACCACGTTATTATGATCAAGGTTCTGCTAATATTGGACATGACAAAACCGTTTAAAGTTGAAATCATTTTTGATGGAGGGCACCAAAATTTAGTTCAGCCCGGTGCGGCCCTGTCTGACAAAAAAATTTAATGGCTAGTTTTGAAGTGATGATCGGTCAAAGGTAATGATTCTACACCAAATGGGCACTAATATAAAACCATTCAGCGCTGTAACTTCCTTAATCTGACATACCGAAGCTTGTTTTGTAGCAACCATTTCCATCAAATAATTTGTACGATTTGTGTTCAGGGTAATCATGAAATTTTCTGGCATTTTCATATTTAATGAATTACATATTTTATTTTATGCTTGGAACCTTGTATTTCAGTATTCTTTGGATCTTCCATCAAATTCGGTACTAAAGCGGTAAACAAATCATTTATACATCCATACAGGGTTTGTCCGGAAAGTAATAGGACTGAGTCGATTTAAAAAAATTTATTGAGCCAATCGTTACAATCTTTAAAAACTTTCAAAATAGGCTCCTTCTGCGTCGATTCAGCGCTGCCAGCGCGATTTTCAAGCATTGAAGGCATCATGGAAGGCATTCTCCGAAATAGCCTTGAGAGCCGCGGTGCATGCTGCTTGGATCCCCTCTGTGGTCTCAAAATGCTTGCTTTTCATCGGCCTGTTCAGGCGAGGAAACAAGGAAAAGTCCGGGGGGGGGGGGCACATCTAGGCTGTAGGGCGGCTGCGGAAGCGTTGGGATGCCACAAGAAAGGCGGTGTGAGCCGGGGCGTTGTCGTGGTGCAACTTCAAGTCGGCTGCGATATCTTGTCGGACCCGACTGACCCTTCGTTTGAGTCTCCTGAGCACTTCCACGTAAAACTTGGCGTTGACGGTTTGTCCAGGAGGAACAAATTCATGGTGGACGATGCCTTTGATGTCAAAAAAGACAATGAGCATCGTTTTCACTTTGGATTTGCTCATTCTTCCCTTTTTTGGGCGAGGAGACGCCGTCGTGTGTCACTCGGAAGATTGCCTCTTTGTCTCGGGATCATACTCAAAGATCCACGACTCGTCACCTGTGATTACGTTATTCAAAAATTGGGGGTCACTTTTACACATGTTCAAAGTTGCTTGGCACACTTCCACTCGTCGCAATTTCTGGTCGTCAGTGAGCACTTTTGGAAAAATGAGTCCTATTACTTTCCGGACAAACCCTGTATTTTCGATGTTAAAGTAGCGCTTAGATAACACATATTACACATCAATTTCAATATCATGTCTATTTGACCCATTACGATCAATAAAAGCAATCACCATAACCTGTTCGATTTCTGTGCCATAACAAATTACTCTACTCTGTCTTATTGGAAATGTAAATCAAGAGTCCAACCATAGTGGTAGGGGCTCTTGTCTTTTGATCAAAAAGTAGATATAATGGCTAGTAGTAGTAGTTATGGAGAGAGCCCGCGGCTTGCGTGGAAGTCATGTAGAGTATAAGTTATGCGGTTTGCATTGATGTGAAGCAGATTCGTTTCGGAGAAAGAAATGCAAAGTAATTGTTACTTTGACGATGAACATTTTTATATTTTATATTGATTTCAATGTTTCGCTTTTTATATTATATCCTTGAAAAAACGTAAGGGGTCTATTTGAAAATTTATCTGACCTTAAAATGACCTTGAAGCTTATAATATGGTCAGGTCCATTGGCATATGTATAGGGTGGCCTTGGCATCCTTAATCGTCTCCTTTTTGAGAAAATCTACAATTTGCTTTTGACCACCCTGCATGAGCAAAAATTAAAATTCGAAAAAGTAATAAATAAGATAAAAGTTGAGGTGTGTAAGTTTTTTTTGATAATTCAGCACTCCAAATTTCCAAATGGCGGACTGACGGGTTGCCGAAGTGGGGGGTTTTTCTAGACAAAACACCTTATATCTCAGTAGGTAATTACCAAAACCCCATAGTATGTTGTATCCATTTTCTTCTTTTGAATTAGTTTATTAGTGTATTCTTTTGAACATCTGCTAGAGACTATATGGTTAAGTGTAAGAGTAGCAGCATGCTAAACTTCGCCATGTAAGTCTGACATTTGGCTATACTACAATGTAATTGTGGATAAATAAAGACGTCTACTATTATTATTATTATTATTAAATATGCAATGAAATTTGAGGTATTCCATTTGAAAAATCACAACTTTGATATGTAGGGCGAAATTGGGACACTCCCATAAATAGATTTTCCCAAAATGTATTCGTTTATGAGTAATCTTCCGTCCACACATGGATGGGCCACCCTGTATATTTGAACTTAAAATTGTCCGCAATTAGCATTTCAGAAACTGAAAACAAATTTTTCCCGCTAAAAATTCATTTAATCTTCAAGTGACCTTAGTGACCATAGTCAAGGTCATTGCCATACTTGATTAAAAGGATCTCTTTTTATATATTTCCAGTCCCTTGATCTTTCAATGGGCTTAAAGGCCACGTTCAGGATCACCATCAAATGAATCTATTCAAACCTTACAACTTTATTACACAACATTTTTCTTAATGAAACGTATTTTTCGAGAGATTTCGTACTTTCCCTCCTTTCTGGACAACCTCAAATATCCAATGGTCAAAGCAGACATACTCTAACGTAAATTTTCCCACTCTTTACATTTCATCTGTTAAAAATAGGGATTGTATTTAAGAAAACTGTTTTGATCTTCAAATGACCTTGGAGGTGACAGATTAGACAGACATTAACATCCACATATTAAGATGTATCTCGCTTTATCCACAGAAAATCCATCCATTTATTGCGCCCTTTTTCAAATCATCACAGAGCTATAGCTCAATGCTGCATTAATTCTTGGTTAATTGGTTAAGTTAGAAATAGCGTACAAGAATTTGGGAAAAATGCAGAATGTAAGGTCAAACTATGTGGAGCTCTGACTTTGTCTAGATATACTAAGTGACATATATATCCGAACACCCAATTTAAATGGTTTTATTTTAATAAAAGTGGGAGAATGTATTTATCTTACTGTAAATAACAAGTGAAAAAAATGTCAGCCTTATCAGTTGGACATTCCGGTTTTTATACTGCTTTTTTTTAATTCACTAACGCTCTAAAAATGAATATTTCAGCCGCAGTAAAGAATCAACGTTGGCGGATTTTGGTTCTTGACATCCTTTACGATCGGTTACGATGCCTAGGGTACGGAGACCTGTACGATTTCGTCAACTTAGTGAGTTTGATAGGGGCCGTATAGTGGGACTTCGGGAAGCTGGACTTTCTTTTCGGGCAATTGCAGTTAGAGTGCAAAGAAGTGTAGACACTGTGGTTAGGTGTTGTCAGGCATGGCTTCGAGAAGGCCGTACGCAAAGAGCAAGGGGCACTGGACGCCGCCGTAGAACAACAGACCGTGAAGATCGCCGCCTAAGATTATTGGCCTTAAGGGACCGTTTCTCCACTACCAGGTCCATTGCAAATGAATGATTTGCAGAACACGGAAGACCTATTGGCATGCGAAGTGTTTACCGACGAATGAGAAGTTTTGGCTTGTTTTCATACCGGCCACACTGGGTCATCCCTTTAACTCGAGAACACCGACGTAATCGCCTTGAGTGGTGCAGACAACGGTCACTCTGGGATCAGGAATGGAACAGTATTGTCTTTAGTGACGAGTCTCGATTTTGTTTAGGCATGCACGATGGTCGTGCCAGGGTTAGAAGGCGACGTGGTGAAAGGAGGAATTCACAGTTTTTTGTTGAAAGACATGTTCATCACACTGTTGGAGTTATGGTTTGGGGTGCTATAGCTTATGGTTCCAGGTCACCTTTAATCTTCATCAGAGGTAACATGAACGCGCAGCGTTATATCCACGAAGTTCTAGAACCCCATCTTTTACCCTATCTTGACACCCTGGCAGATCCAACTTTCCAACAAGATAATGCCCGACCACATGTTGCAAGAGTCACAATAGACTTCTTTCAACATAATGATGTCACATTGTTAGCATGGCCACCAAGATCTCCCGACTTATCCCCAATTGAGCACGTGTGGGATATGATGGGTAGGAGATTGCTCAATTTGCAACGTCCTCCTCAGACTCTAGAAGCACTTCGAGAGGAGTTGGTGGTTGCCTGGAATGGGATACCACAGGAGGACATTGGCCACCTGATCAGAAGCATGCCTAGGCGCGTTGGAGAATGCGTAGCACATCAGGGTGGATCCACACATTATTAAAGGTCAAAGAGCTTTAAAGCAGTGCAATCATTTTGAAATTTTTATCATTTACTTATTATGCTTCATTAGGTACTTATACAAAATTTTATTAAAATAAAACCATTTAAACTGGGTGTTCGGATTTATATGTCACTTAGTATATTTACGCATTCAACGAATTCAAAATTCTTGCATCAGGTTAGCATATGGTATCTGGATATATGACTACATCAGTGAGAGCTTTACGGATTCTGGTTGGCTTACCATAATTAACATAGGGAAACTGCATTTTATCACTTCAGTACACGAGATCACTAGCAGAGTACCTACTTATTTATCCAATAAACCTACCAGACTGCCTGTTAATATAGCAACTCGCAATAAACATCTTTTGGTTATTCCAAAACATTTATCGGCTCTGTTTAACCGCAGTTATTCATACAATGCTGCGAAACTATATAACATCTTGGTAGAAGGTTTAAAAAATCTAAGCCTGTATAATTAAAAAAAAAGATTAAAAGCTGATCTCCTGCACGAACAAGGACCTAAGATATAACAAAAGCTCGCTACGTTTTGAAGGATAGTACCGCAGTATGCTTATTTTTAAGTCGTCTTGTTTTTTTTTTGCATGAGTTGTGCATTTATAAAAATAATATCGGCGATGTTCTCATACGTTCTATTTTGTATTGCTTTTTATTTTTATGGGTTTAGTTGAAAAGCTGCTGCATTTTGTCATTGCATGATTATTTTTTTCTTCAGTTAAGTAAGAACATTAGAAACATCTTTATTTATATTAATTTGTTCAGACAAAAAACAACACATACGAAAATATCACTTTATTTCAATAAGTGTTCAAAATGTTGCGCGTTATTGGCCAAACAATGATATAGGCGATGTTCAAATTCCTGACGGACATTTTCAAAAACATGTTGTGGAATATCAGCTTTCGATGATGCGTTGACGAAGTTCATGCAAACCTTCAGGTTGTGGAGTAAACACAATAGATTTCAAATGGCTCCATAGAAAAAAGTCTAATGGCGTCAAATCAGGAGATATAGCAGGCCATTCTATAGGCCCTCTTCGCCCTATCCATTTATCTGGAAACTCGTCGGCTAGCCTTTGCTTTATCAAGTATATTTGGTTTTCACTGGTTTCAGTGATAAGCGGATTGATGGTATTTTCCAACACATCCATGTCTCCATTCAAATTTGGGTCAATCACTTTGTTTCCTAAAATGCCTGCCCATACATTAATTTTTTGGGGGTACTGGGTATGCCCTTCTACAAAAGCATGAGGATTTTTATTGCTCCAATACCTGCAGTTATGCTTAGGTATTAACAAATCCATTAGGTATAATATGCATTCATCACTAAAGCAGATATTCTTTACATGAATAGTACATATTATCATTAATCGATACAGTTCACAAAATTCAACTCGCCTATCGAAATCATCTTACTCTTGCAATATTTTCATTTTGAATGGATGAAATGTATGGAGTTTAGTAACTGTGAGTACAGAGCCTAATCAAATGCCAGTCGCAGCAACAATTTTGCGTAATCAAATATTATGATTTATTCTAAATTGACCCAAAACTTCAACTTGAGTGGCTTCATCCAAAATTCTCCGACGATCACGTGGCTAGTGTGTAAACAAACCATTTTGGAATTTTTGGAAGTAAAATCTGAATCAATAAACTCACTAGATTGTTACAAAGGTAACTGACAGCAAATTAAATTATTTCTTTCCCTTAGCAACAAATAAATAAACAGGTATAACAATAAATATAGTTCGCCAGTATAAATGTGTTGATGAAAAGAAAAAAATCGAAAACGAATCGATTTAGTCAGAATAAAGGACTTTCAAAACAGCTATTACTCGATACCCTTTGTCATTTAAAATTTTCAAGGAAATGACCCTGGAGGGTCGAGGGTGAAGGGGGATGATGTAGTTTTTGGTTAAAAAGCTGTCCCCATTGACAAATCTTTTGACGTGTCTCAGCGTTTTTTCTTTTAATCAGTGGTTTCCGATAAATCCGGCGTGTAAAGTTTTCAAATGTACACTCTGTATACAACATGGAACATCACGCGCATCAATAACACCCTGTGATAGGTGAATTCTTCCCAATTTCTTTTATCAAGAATTAATAAAGCACCTATGTGTTCGGACTCTTATCGTCCAGCAAATAATCTCTTGGACCTCTACCCCATTTTTATACAGGGTGTTTCAGTTTATTGTTGCATAACTTTAAGATTCGATAGAACTTTTAAAATTAATGCATAAAGTTTATATATACATGGGTCGAAAAATGCGTGGCTTCCGAAATACAGGGTGTTTAAATTTACTTTTTAAAATAGTTTTTTTTTAAATATTTCGAACAATATTTGATATATAACAGTGAAAATTGGTATACAAGGGTTTTTTGGTACGACAAAATGAACCATAGTTTTACTGTAGCCGCTAGAGGGCGCTCTCTACTGTACCTGTAGTGTATTAAAATGACCAACAATTTTTTCTTAGTGCAATTTTTTGCTTTTTGAATAAAAAAACTGATTCTTCGCACTTTTCTGCATAAAAAAGCTCTCCTGTGAGTTTTCGTTATAGCTAGCCGTTTTTGAGATATTTCGATTTTTAAGCTTCGATGCATTTTTAGTTATTTATGGGAAAATAATTTTTTTTTTTACATTTTCGATTTGGGCATTACAAGTAATTAAGATGATCGTTTAGATTGTGTTTTTAAACACAGCAATAATTCCTAACTCCAAATAAACACAAAAAAAACAGAATATTAATTTGTTTAATTTTCCAATATTATTTTTAACAAATTAAATTAATTATTTACAACTAAAATGCTATTGGATAGTTAGGACAAACATACAAAATCTAAAGTATTTGCTCGAAATGTAAACCCAATTGTTCAATACACAATTCACATCTACGAATGATCGAACGTGGTATAGCATTATTTAAATAAGGTTTTATCTCATCACATGCATTCCTGATTCAGTCTATTAGCATATCTCTTGTGGTTACGGGAGTCTGGTACACTTTTTCTTTTAGAAATCCCCACACAAAGAAATCTAATGGATTTAGGTCAGGCGATCGTGGAGGCCAGGCGACTGGTCCTCCACGGCCGATCCATCTTTCTGGATAATTTTCGTCCAGCCAGTTTCTAACTATTCTCGAATAATGAGCTGGACAACCATCAAGCTGGAACTAGGCCAATCTTCTTAAATCTAACATAACATCATCCCACATATTTGCATGTTCAGCCTTTAAAAATTCCAAGAAGGTATTTAACCTTGCAGGCAAAAGGTAGGGTCCAAATAGTCGATTACGGTACGGTGAAAATTTGCCACTCCACGTCTAGTGAAGCATGACTCATCGGTCCATAAAACGTTACTTAAAAACTCCCTATTATTATCAGTTCTATCAAGAATCCACTGACAAAATGTGATTCTTCATTCTCCGTCCCCTGGCTGTAGTCCTTGCACAGGTTGCAAATGGTAAGGACGTCTATGGTCATCTCACCGTGAACATGGCTTGCTGAAATTCCCAAGGCACCAGAAACTCTCCTAACACTTATGGTCGGATCTCTATCAAACTCACGCAGAAGCATATTGGTAAATCTGCGCTGGCGAACATTTATGTTTTGATCCCTTTGGAGATTTCCAAAACCATTTTCAATTATTTGGCGATGCACTCTCACAAATACTGAGCGAGCTGGATGTCGTCTGTTTGGAAATCTTCGTGCGTATTATCTGGCTGCTTCTGCTGCGTTTCCATTTACAAAGCCATACACAAAATGAATATCCGCTAACTCTTGATTGGAGAATAAAAATGGCATTTTTATAAAACTTACAAAAAAAAAACAGGTAAAAGAAACTAAATTTCGTGCATTCACAATTGCAAAAAACGTTTCAGGTTTCAACAGATAACAAAACCAACTGTCAACTAATTGACGTTTAACCTTATTCTGCTTACAATTTCAAAAATATTTGCAGGCACAGCCTACTTCTAAAAATTATCGAGATACTGACTTTTTAACGTTATTTTATCATAAGTAATTAAAAATGCATCGAACCTTACAAATCGAAATATCTCAAAAACGGCTAACTATAACGAAAATTCACAAGAGAGCTTTTTCATGTTGAAAAGTGCAAAGAATCAGTTGTTTTATTCAAAAAGCAAAAAATTTGCGGTTATTTTAATACACTACAGGTACAGTAGACAGCGCCCTCTAGCGGCTACAGTATAACTATGCCCAAACCAAACCCTTGTATACCAATTTTCACTGTTATAGATCAAATATTGTTCGAAATATTTTAAAAAAACTATTTTAAAAAGTAAATTTAAACACCCTGTATTTCGGAAGCCACGCATTTTTCGACCCATGTTTATATAGACTTTATATATTAATTTTAAAAGTTCTATCGAATCGTAAAGTTATGCAACAATAAACTGAAACACCCTGTATAGTCCTATATTTTATGGTACTTCTACTCTCCACAAGATGTGGTTTTTCGAACTCAACTTCAAAATTGTCCCAGCACTAAAGGTTTCACCAGTCCAGAACTTGTGTTTTGATAATGGAAAAAGTTTTTGTGCAGGGCAGCAATTTTTATTATTATTCCTACATATTTTTATCGGTCGTTCCTATAAAATTGTTTCATTCTTTTGAAATTCTTTTTCAAGATCAAAAAGGATAATGGGAAAAGCTAATAAAAAGAAATATGGAGCATTTCTGGAATGGCTAAACCTATTGCTGTCTTTGAAAATAAGAAGATGGAATGGAAGAAGATAGGAAGCAGAAAAAGTGTACGTCTCCAGTTTTCATTGCTTGGGAATTAAAAACTATGTATCTGTCGTAAACATATTCTGTATCCTTGTTAAGAATAAAATCTTCTTGCTAATTAACAACTTTTACTGCAGGACCGGTTTCTGAAATTATGTTCTTCTCGATAATGTTCAGTTATAATTTATAAAAGTGTAAAGTGAATTGGGTTTCAATGATACTTTTCATATATTTCAAAAGCCATTTACAAAATGAGGGTCCGATTTTGGGCGTTTTCTGCTATTTGGATGAGCCCGATATCTTCCGTTTATAATATTTTATACCCTGCATTGAAGAAGATAGTAAATCTAATTTTAAATAGATTTTCATTGAAGCTTCGAACATTATTTATAATCAAAATCCATGAAACACAAAAGACTGTTTAAGCAGAGCGATCACTTTCTTTCGCACACTTTCATCCTCGATTTCGTCATGTCGTACCATATCACCAGCATTATCCCGCAGATTGCGTACCGAGCTAGAATCACCCACCTGTATCGAAACTCGCCACCAACAGAAACAGCACGATCATCAAGCAATGGTAGTACCACCTCACCCCGGAAACGTTCGTCATTTTAACTGATGCGGCGGCCATTTTGAAACGCACTGGTACTCACTTGGCCGGCTTCACCGCTCGACTGGTTACCAACGTCACTTTCGTTCTTCTTCTCCTCCTCGATGATGGTTCAACTGGTACCGCTGACAGCCAGAAGACTTTCTTCACGCCTATTGGGTGTATAACACGACCACGGGCATTGTTGCAGCATTGTGTGCGATATTGACGTCGCATAATGCGACAACGAACTTTGAAAATTATGCCATATGACGAGTCTGTTTGAATTAATATAAAAGGAATTAACGACTTTAATATGCAGCTAAGTTTCACCAATATACAAGGTTAATAACGAAATAAGAATTTCCGGTAAATATGATTACCTTCCAGTTTTTTTTTATACAGGGTGTTTCAGTTTATTGTTGCATAACTTTAAGCTTCGATAGAACTTTTAAAATTACTGCATGAAGTCTATATAATCATGGGTCGAAAAATGCGTGGCTTCCGAAATACAGGGTGTTCAAATTTTCTTTTTAAAATAGTTAAATAGTTTTTTTAAAATATTTCGAACAATATTTGATGTATAACAGTGAAAATTGGTATACAAGGGTTTTTTGGTACGACAAAACGAACCATGGGCATAGTTTTACTATAGCCGCTAGAGGGCGCTCTCTACTGTACCTGTAGTGTATTAAAATGACAGAAAATTTTTCCTTAGTGCAATTTTTTGCTTTTTGAATAAAAAAACTGATTCTTCGCACTTTTTTGCATAAAAAAGCTCTCCTGTGAGTTTTCGTTATAGTTAGCCGTTTTTGACATATTTCGATTTTTAAGGTTCGATGCATTTTTAATTATTTATGGGAAAATAATATTTTTTTTACAGTTTCGATTTGGGCATTATAAGTAATTAAGATGATCGTTTAGATTGTGATTTTAAACACAGCAATAATTCCTAACTCCAAATAAACACAATTGTTCAATACAGAATTCACATCTACGAATGATCGAACGTGGTATAGCATTATTCAAATAAGGCTTTATTTCATCACATGCATTCCTGATTCAGTCTATTAGCATATCTCTTGTGGTTACGGGAGTCTGGTACACTTTTTCTTCTAGAAATCCCCACACAAAGAAATCTAATGGATTTAGGTCAGGGGATCGTGGAGGCCAGGCGACTGGTCCTCCAGGGCCGATCTATCTTTCTGGATAATTTTCGTCCAGCCAGTTTCTAACTATTCGCGAATAATGAGCTGGACAACCATCAATCTGGAACCAGGCCAATGTTCTTAAATCTAACATAACATCATCCCACATATTTGCATGTTCAGCCTTTAAAAATTCCAAAAAGGTCGCAGCATTTAACCTTGCAGGCAAAAGGTAGGGTCCAAATAGTCGATTACGGTAGATACCAAACCACACGTTCACACTAAATTAATGCTAAAAATTTCTTTCCCGAACTGCATGCGGATTTTCATGCGACCAAATATGTTGATTATGAAAATTTACCACTCCACGTCTAGTGAAGCATGACTCATCGGTCCATAAAACGTTACTTAAAAACTCCCTATTATTATCAGTTCTATCAAGAATCCACTGACAAAATGTGATTCTTCGTTCTCCGTCCCCTGGCTGTAGTCCTTGCACAGGTTGCAAATGGTAAGGACGTCTATGGTCATTTCTAAGAACACGGTGAACATGGCTTGCTGGAATTCCCAAGGCACCAGAAACTCTCCTAACACTTGTGGTCGGATCTCTATCAAACTCACGCAGAATCATACGGGGTAATCTGCGCTGACGAACATTTATGTTTTGATCCCTTTGGAGATTTCCAAAACCATTTTCAACTATTTTGCGATGCACTCTTACAAATACTGAGCGAGTTGGATGTCGTCTGTTTTGGAAATCTTCGTGCGTATTCTCTGGCTGCTTCTGCTGCGTTTCCATTTACAAAGCTTTACACAAAATGAATATCCGCTAACTCTTGATTGGAGAATAAAAATGGCATTTTTATAAAACTTACAAAAAAAAACTGGTAAAAGAAACTAAATTTCGTGCATTCACAATTGCGAAAAAACGTTTCAGGTTTCAACAGACAACAAAACTAACTGTCAACTAATTGACGTTTAACCTTATTCTGCTTTCAATTTCAAAAATATTTGCAGGCACAGCCTACTTCCAAAAATTATAGAGATACTGACTTTTTAACGTTATTTTCCCATAAATAATTAAAAATGCATCGAACCTTAAAAATCGAAATATCTCAAACACGGCTAACTATAACGAAAATTCACAAGAGAGCTTTTTATGTTGAAAAGTGCGAAGAATCATTTTAGGTCATTTTAATACACTACAGGTACAGTAGAGAGCGCCCTCTAGCGGCTACAGTAAAACTATGCCCATGGTTCGTTTTGTCGTACCAAAAAACCCTTGTATACCAATTTTCACTGTTATACATCAAATATTGTTCAAAATATTTAAAAAAAACTATTTTAGAAAGTAATTTTAAACACCCTGTATTTGGGAAGCCACGCATTTTTCGACCCATGTTTATATAGACTTTTTGCATTAATTTTAAAAGTTCTATCGAATCTTGAAGTTATGCAACAATAAACTGAAACACCCTGTATATGACGAGGCAGCCGCGTAGGCAAAAATCGAAATGCAGGGGCACAGCGACAGCTAGACACGATTTTTGAGCTACCTAAGCTAATTAGAACCAAAGTACCTATATAGAGTTACCAGTAGAAGAGCCACTTCGTCGAAAAAAACAAATTCTTCCGCGGTGGCCGAAATGCTACCTGCCAGTTGGGTGCTACCATTCTTTTTCCACCTCTGGTAATAGTCAAGGAAGTATCTTCATGTTTTTTGAATAACCTTAATGAAAAACAAATGTTTGTCTTTGAGGCCTGGCAATATATTAGTCTAATCATATTAGCAAATGTCCCCGAAATAATTGTAAAGTCTGGTTTTATTGGTGCAAGTTGTTCAAGGGGGTATTTAAAACATGGACGCATAAAATGAGTAGTGTGGGAAAACTTTTTATTTGACAACAAAGAATGAGGAAACGTGTTTTTTGGATTAAATCGAAAGTGTTGACAGCAACGAAAAAACTTTTCATATAAGATTTTTAGGTATTTATGAGACCTACAAAATGAGACCACACGTAAAAAGATCCGACTTATAGCAAAAATGTTATGGCGGGAAAACGAGGCAAAATGCAGGTTTTAGCAATTGTTGGTAATGCGACGATAATTTCACGCAGCTACTTGAAATTCTCCAAATCTGTAGAATTCATACTTCTAAATAACAACAACAAAATTGAATTATATTTGTCAAGGAGTTTTTTGGGAATTTCTAATTGTTTATCCCAGAACACCTCCCAACTAGCAAAGTAGTGTTATAAGCTTTTGGTAAAAGAACCGTTCAACCATAAAATATCTCTATTGTTGTTGCCTGAACACCAAAATGCTGGCTTAATGTTGTGTGGAATGCAAATTTGCTTTCTGCAACATATTTGCTCTAAAATGAGGTGTTTAAAATATTCTTATACCATAGTTATACAACACCTTATAGGGCAAATTTTTAACTGTTGCATAAACGTTTATACAACTATTTTATACGGCATATTTGCACGTTAGTCAAAATGGTTGTGTTATGGCATCCATGGTAACGTTTATAAAACTAACCGGAGCCTTGTCGTTTTGCTGTGCAATTTACTACCTTATCCAACAAATTGCTCCCAACGGAAGCACTTATACAACTGTTGTTTAGTAACTGTTAAAGGCTGTACATATGCTAAATATGTTGGTATACAACTTCACCATAACCTAACTTTCTGCTGTCATATTTTTGTTAAAATGCCATAACCAATGTTTTAAGACAAACAACGCATGCATATTGCTTCAAAAGGTTTTATCAACTGTTCAAACAGAAGATATGGATTCTGGGTAAATCATTCGACTCTGTCGGTATTTCATTTCAGACATTTGTCAAATTGTTGTATAACACCTGCAGGTAACACCAAAATATTCTAATAAACTAAAGACAACATGGACGATGCCATGATTATGCACAACCACCCGCCATATTGGGCAAACATGTATTCCTCTATTTAATATTAAATAATTATGTTTCAGTTCGAAATTACAGATATAAAGTGATAAACATTAGTGTAATTGTGTCTAAATATAGGATTTGTGGAAGATTTAACGCAGATAAGTTCAGTTTCCCATCTCAAAAATCTAGACATACTTTTGATCATTATCAAATATGAATCAAATACGAAGCCCGTAGAAATTGCGTAACTACTTTGCACGATAATCACAATAAAATCTGCTGTGCAAGTAATTCAATAGCCCTATATCAGTGTAGAAGTTTATTATATACCTGTGTATGAAATTTACAATGGCCGATATGTAAGTAAACAAGATGACTGTAATGTGTTAGTTGTATATTCTTCACTTCGTCTATACAATACATAAGAAATTTGGTTGCAATAATATAGAATAACGTAACCGAATAGTTGTATAGTTGACAAAAACTGAATCTTGCACAGACGCAAATGTCCTATGGCGGCTGCAAGAGGCTTACACTTTTGTTGTATAACTGACGTTACCTGCAGCCTTTATACAACCTCTTAAATGACTGAAGTGTCCTATTAGGTGTGCCCATTCCGCTTGTATAGGTGTTCTAAGAGGGTTTTGGCAATGTTCTTACAGTATACAGTGCTGTGTAAGGAATACTGTATAACCATTCTTGCAACTCTAATAGGAGTGATAATTGTTAGTTGGGCTGTTTTCCGGCCATCACTTATTTTTAAGCAATACACAGGGTTCAGGGCGTTCAAAGGGCATTTTGTAGCAAAATACACGTGTTTACCTTGCCGATATGAGTCATAAACCATTTCGAAAGGTAAATGTTATTTTTATACGGCATAGGTTACGTTTTTTTTTCTTCTAAACAAATTCAAGCATTTCGTATTTGTGAGTAATTGAACAAGTGCGCTACGATATAGAAAAACATACGTTATTATACTCATTTGAAAACAAAGCGGATGTGTCTATCATCTTTTGTTGCGAATTACTCACAAATACGAAATGTTTGAAGCTGTTTAGAAGAAAATACGTAACCCATCCTTTTTGCATAAAAATAACATTTATCTTCCGAAATTCATATCGGCAAGGTAAACTAGTGTATTTTGCTATAAAATACCCTTTCAACTAACCCTGTTTATTGCTCATTAAACTAGTAGTGACGGCCGGAAAACAGGTGTTTTGGGATAAATAATTAGAAATTCTCAAAACTACTTGACCACTCTACTGCAATTTTATTGTGGTTATTTAGAAGTACGAATCTTATGAATTTGAAAAATTTCAAATATCTGCGAGAATCATCGCCGCATTACCAACAAGTACCAAAACCTGCAGTTTTTCTCGGTTTTCGGCCATAACTTTTTTGCTATTAGTCGGATCTCTTTACGTGTTATCTCATTTTGTATGTCTCATAAATACCTAAAAATCTTATATAGTTTTTTCGTTTCTGTCAACACTTTCGATTGACTCCCAAAAAACACGTTTTCTCATTCTTTGTTGTGGAAAAATAGCAGACTTTACAATTATTTCGAAAACTAGGATACTTTCGTCTAATATGACTAGACTTTATGCAGGGGCCCTTTCTGATTGAATGATGCGAAAAAGACAGAATCAAAATATTTTTCTGAGCAGATGCGGAGGACTATCAAACATGCCAAAACCAAATAAAAAAGTACCCTAAGTCCTAGCAAGGTAGTCAATGGCCGGGAAGGAGGTAGTTGGAATGTAGATAATCCCGTCAATTACGACTTATATCTTGCGGCCAATCCCCATCTGCAAAGCTTCTCTGGGAGTCCAAATAATGGAAGTTTGTTGGAGTTGTTGCTTTTGTATTATATTCAACGATGTAGGTACCCATAGAAAAGTACAGTGAGTCACCATCCCAAAGGACACCTTGTAATAAGCCCTATTTAGATAAAAGTTACATGTATTTGCTAGCAAATTGAAAAAATCCATCCTTCAAGTGAATTTCGCATTGATACTTTTTAGCAGCAAAGTAGCATTAAATACTGTAACGAAAACACCGTTTTTACTATTCAAGGTACAATTTATTACCCTTACATTAATTTATCACAGCATCATGACAAATTTATAACCTTGTCGATTGGACTACATCATCCCCGTCGTTTTGTGTCGACTGTGTCTGCTTCCGCCAGTTGGCGGATACTTAACTTCAAATGATAAATTCCAGAAGCTTTCCAGCACTTCATCGAAGTTGTCTAAATGCTACTAGATGGCAGTAAATGGTTCCCGAACGTGAACCGGAAGCTATGCCGCTCTAGATACGCGGCAGCGCAACTCTGGTTGCCTAAGCGATGTTTCTGATCATTATCGAATCTTATGGTCGATGTATGATAGTCATACAAGTATAATAATATATTCAACAAAAAATCCAAAATTGTTCCATTCTGTCACAACCCAAACGCGATTAAAGGAAATATCTGCGCTTATGCCCAGACTAAATAAAATCAGTCAATGATTATTCTACTTTCTATGGTCAAAATTTTATAATGTTATTCCTGCAAACTTTAAACGTATTAAATGTAAGAAACGTTTACAAATGTAATCAAAGTTACGGATCCTAAATCAACCAAGGCTACAAATCCGTAATCTTGTAAAAATCAGTATGTTATTTGACAATAAATTGATACTATTTTATACATTTGACTAGTAGGTATACTTATAGGAAATTTGTTGTAGATATTCATATAATTCAAGTTTGGTTAAAACCAAAGCACAAGTTTATACTTTTTTCGATATCTTATATTTATTGGACAATATCGTTATTTTTTATACAAAAAAATTTGGATCGGATCTATTACTTTTTTATTAACCTGGATATATAAGAAATGTCCTAAAATCATTAACAATGCTAGCAAACATCATAACAACAAAATGTGATTGAGGCGTTACAGTTTCCCGATTTTCACAACACAAAACATTGCCTACCATGTTCCCTTAAAATTTTTGTTTCTACACCAATATTCTGATAATTAATGTCATTCCCATATAAAAATCGTTGTTGTACATCGCGGTGACTTCAACGATAAGTCACGCACAAAACCTAAGGATACCGTCAGCACCACCATTTTTGTATTGTTGGTTGCCCAGTTGCCCACAAAGAATGCTATCTTGAATTAATATACATATCGCTTTGTTTCCCGTTTTTGTTAGGTTAGTCCCACCTTCTTCGTTTGGTTTGTCCTGACTCTTCCGTTAGGAGTTGTATCACCTTTTTCCCTTAGTTCCTCCCACTTTTTTCGCTAGGCCTGATCCACTTTTCGTTAGGTTTGTCCCACTCTTTTTGGTTAGGTTTGTCCCACTCCTTGTCGCCAGGTTTGTCCCACTTTTTTTAGTTAGGTTTGTCCCACATCTTTTCGTTAGGTTTGTCCCACTCATTACGGTAGGTTTGTCCTAATCTTTTTGACAGGTTTGTCTCACTTCTCCTGTAGGTTTATCAAAGGTTTTTCGATAGGTTAGTCCTACTTTTTTTCGTTACGTTTGTCCCACTTTGTTTCGTTAGGTTTGTCCCACTCTTTTCGTTAGGTTTGTTCTAATTTTTTGTTAGATTTGTCCCACTTCTCCGCTAGGTCTGTCTTAGATTTTTCGTTGGGTTTATTCCATTTTTTTCTTTAGGTTTGTATCATTTTTTTGTTAGGTTTGTCCCACTTCTTTTCGTTACGTTTGTTCAGCTTTTTTCGTTAGGTTAGCCCTACTTTTTTTGTTAGGTTTGTCCCACCGCTTGTCGTCAGGCTTGTCCTACTTGTTTTCGTTAGGTTTGTCCCACTTCTTCGCTAGGTTTATCTCAGGTTTTTCGTTTCGTTTGTCCAGTTTTTTTCTTTAGGTTAGCCCTACTTTTTTTCATTAGATTTGTCCCAATTCTCCGGTAGGTTTATCCCAGGTTTTTCGTTAGGGTTGTCCCAATTTTTCTCTTAAGGCTTGTCCCCCTTTTTATCGATAGGTTTGTCTCACCTTTTTTCGTTACGTTTGTCCCACTTTTTTTTTGTTAGGTTTGTCCTACCTTTTTTGTTAGGTTTGTCCTCCTTTTTTAGTTTGGTTTGTCCCAGTTCTCCGTTAGGTTTATCGCAGGTTTTTCGTTAGGTTTGACCAACTTTTTTCCGTTAGGTTTGTCCCACTTTTTTTCGTTAGGTTTGTCCGACTTTTTTTCGTTTGGTTGGTTCCACTTTTTTTGTCAAGTTTGTCTCACTTTTTTCGTTAGGTTTGACCTACTTTTTCTCGTTAGGTCCGTCCGACTTTTTTTCGTTAGGTTTGTTCCACTCTGTTTCGTTAAGTCAAAATCCTTAACGTAGTGAATCCTAGGAATGGCTTGTCAACTCACGCCACCAGGTCAAGTCAAGTCCAAAAAACTCCTCGACTTGCGTGTCTTTCATTTCTCTTTTTGTGGTATGGATCTAGTTTTAATTTGAAGCATTTTCAAATTATATTTTTTTTAGGTTTCAAAAGAAAGTAATGTATGTGTATTACATTTCCAATAATGGATATGTCGCTTGGGTTACCAATCCTCCTTTTTTTGTTCCTTTATTGCGGATATGCCTATGCATGTCCTTAGTAAAAAGTATTTCAATCATATGTGGGCTCTTTAAGTGGTCAGACAATCATGGAGTCCTATCAGTAAGAAAAGAACGATATGTTTCTGATGTTAGTTCATTCATTAGTCAACAAACTATGTACTAAATCTGACGGCCAAGTGAAAACTGCTGTCAAAATGACACAGCTATTTCACGGCTACTGCTACTCAGCATGAAAGCCCTACACTCCTGGACCGCTTTTACGTTGGCAGAACGATCCCATTATTATTACGGAGACGGTGACTTCATCGATAGGTCAGGAACGAAAACCAATGTTACTCCACCCAAGTGATTATTTGTACTACTGGTTGCCTACAAACTGAAATTTTTTCGAACCTTGTATGTTGTTTTAAAAGGTCTTTGTCTAATGTGGAATGAAATGGATCCAGGAATGCCAATGCCTTGTCAATTCCCTAATTGTCTAACAATTTCCGAAAAAGTTAATTCTAGTGGAAGGAGAGTGTTGCACATTTTGCGTTCGTAACTTTTATATGAGAAGAAAGGAGTGCGTTTTTAAAATCTCTTCAATTTTAGTGAGTTCGATTTTAAATTGCCCACAAAATGATTTGATTGAGGTGTGACCTAAATCTTGATACCACTTGACGAAAGAAATATAGCAATGTATTCTTCTTAAGTTTTAACTAATAAAAAGAGTGAGTGTGAATAATCGTTAACCTTACCAGTCCGATTCTAGCAAATTATCCGCTTTCGGTTGTTTCATGTGAATTTTAAACTGTCTGTAAAAATGAGGATATCCTCACCAAACAATAGTGCAGTACTATATTTTAAGATTCAGCGCCCCAGGCCTCTTAAGGTTTGCTGCCCCATAAAGGAACGGACAAAAGCAGTGGCAGATCTAGAAAATAGGTAGGTGTACTTATTATGAATTGGAAATTACCCGCGCCAAAAAGTGCTGGGGTGGGGGAAGGGTCGTCTGCAAATTGAAAAACACGTTAAACATTTTAAAATTTCAGGGAATCCGAACCCACATGACACCCGCCAGGATCCGCTCCTGGAAAAAAGCAAAAACTTCCCCTTCATAGCCCCGAGCTATGGCACTAGGAAAAATAAACCCCTGCCTTAGTGAGTGAAATTGTAGGTATACAAATGTCATCCAAAGGTTCGTGAAATAGAGAAGTGGAACACCGGTCCTGCTTCGTGGACAGATAAGAAAACGAAAATACATAAGCGCCATATAGTCAGTCGTTCCTACAAATTGTAGGACGCCTTTATGGCCTCCTTGATTTTCATAGTATTTTCTCCCTTTAAGAAAGTCTGGGGTATTTCTAGATATCTACTGTTCCGTGTCAGCGTCAGCGCTCTAATAGTGTGAGGCTATATTTTCTTTTTGAATTGTAGAAACAGATGATATAAATCAAAAGCACGAACAATTTGATGTGAATAGATATATATGTAACATAACCTCAAACATAGAGCGCTGACACGGAACAATAGTAAACTATAAAAAATAAAGGAGGCCATAAATGCATCCTACAATAATTGTAGGATGCTTTTATGGCCTCCTTGATTTTCATAGTATTTTCTCTCCTTCAGAAAGGCTGGGTTATTTCTAGATATTTACTGTTCCATGTCAGCGTCAGCGTTCTCCTATTGTGAGGCTATGTTTTTTTTTTTTGGAATGCAAGGAATTTCAGGCTGATACAACTGATGATATAAATCAAAAGCGTGGACAGCTGTCACTTCACAGTAAAAAACTATTAAAATCAGGCGTCCTATAAATTGTGGAACGACTGACAATACGGCCCTTAGCCAGTGACTTTTGGAAATAACGTGGACATTGTTCGATTTTTTTGTTGTTCAAGTACATTTATAACTATAGTACCTATATATATATATAGGCAGTTTCGTACCGAATTTCATTAGTTTTAAATAGGCTACGAACACGATAAAAACGATCATATCATAGCCCCATAAGCAAAATAAAAGCTACATCCTAGCATAATACAGTTTTATTGTTTTTTTGTCAACAGTGCATTATCTTTTAATCCAGCAAAAGAATAACATATGTCATATTAACAAACATCCAAACTTGATGTAATCTTACATTTATTCATGATGTGAGGAGTGATATAAATCATTATATAGGGAATCCACTGTCCAAGCTTCGTTAGGAACCTGTACTTCCTTTTCAGGGAACAGCTGACTAGTGAGGAATGATAGGTCAATATCTCCTATGTTTCCAAAGCTGACTTGTTCAGTTTGGAACTTGCCAAACTGTGTATCTATCTCTTTGTAGGTTGATTTATCAACTGAAACTCTGAAATTAACAAAAACATTAATGAAATGTATGGCAGTAATTTGTGTCTATACAATAACATTTTCATAACTGTCATAAGATAAATTATGGATTTTTTTTTAAATTATAAAGAGCAGCTACTTTGATTGTAGACATATAAATTATTACTGGAATTTGGGTTATTTAAGATTAAAGCATCAAGCATCCTTACACAGGTTTAGCATCAGGTAAGTTCAATGGGTCATCTTGCAGGTCATCAATATCTGGAATGACAGGAATATCATCTTCCTCCTTACAATTGTCTCTATTATCTCCTTGAAACCTTTCCCTAAAACAAATAGCAAATACATTGGAATAAATAGTTAACTCTACCATCCCTCTACTATAACACTTACAATTCTATGATGTTAGTCCCGGGTTTGCCCCTAAAATAAAAAAGTATTACTAACAGTTGCTAAAGACAGCCTTTCTAAATCAGAACCAAATATATTTGCCACACATTTTTTACAAGAAGCAAGAGAAAATTTACTTGGAGGATTTGGGTACATCTTCGCTCCAAACTGCAGTTTTTCTCATTTTGAATGGTCCTGAAGATGAAGTAGTTTCACTATTATCATTGTCCTCGAGCTCGACTGCCTCTTCTGTCAACAAAGTTCTACTTGCTCTCCTACCCTGTTTGGCAGCTGACTAAAAATTGTTTATGACTTAATACAGATTAAAGTTTTCATAAAAACAATGACTATACCTTTTTACTAGTCACGAAATCAACGTCTTCGTCTAAATTCATTGCACGTATTTCGTTTATTTAGGTGAATAGATGAATACAAACAAAACACCCTCGAAATCGATACGACATAACCTCACACAACAAATCTGACATAGGACAAAACAAAAGCTTGCCATGGCAACACGCGACTGCCCAGTTAGTTGGGAGGCGTTATTTGTAAGCTTTCACTAACGAACCATTTATTATAGAGCTGTACCGCTAGCCAACATTACGAAGATGTTCATGGGTAGGTGAAGAGCAGCCAGGACAAATGCTCTAGTGTAGAACATCCAGAACGGAGAAATGTTTCTTTAGAGATAAATGATTAAAGGTGGAAACAGTTTGGAATGTGATTGAAAATTTAGTTTTGCGTCGGGGCTCCATTAACCCAGCTTCGTCGCTTTTGTACAAACAGTCTTGTAGTAAGGTATTCAAGGTATTTATGAATACCTTTTTTTCTGGAACTAAGTCAAGGAAGGTAACAAAACAAAGCTTGTAATCGGTTGTCTAAGCTTTCTCAAGGCATCGATAAGGGATTTACTTCGGTTTTGCCTAAATAGATGATTCGAAAACTTCCATGGATTATTTTAATGACATTTTCTACTGTGACAAATCACGAGAAGCTTTATTATATATACTCACACATGAAATATTAGTTTTGTGACACACAATACATGCAGAAAAGCAATAGGCATTTTAATAATAATATTCTAATAATAATAATAATAATAATTAAAATAATAATAATAAAATAATATTTATTTGAGCCTTAAACACAAAATGAAAAATGAATAAATAAATATGAAACAATGATCCATAGAAAGCATTGCCCGTACATGATTTATTAATGTTGCTATTGTGCAAAGAATCAATACACAAACAATGATGCAACTAATCAACGAATCATTTGATGTTTTTTACATTTACTAGGAATTTGTGTATGTCTAGCTTTGCTAAAGAAAATATCCATTCATTTAATTGTTTTTTGAAATGATTTCCAAAGCGTAGGTTTTTTATACTGTCAGGTAAATTTACGTATAATTCTGATCCAAAATAAAGATATGATCGCTGTGTTACAGTTTTGTTAGGTCTAGGTACAACCCTTCCTCGTAATATATGTCTTTTACGGTGAGATTTTTTTTCAATTTTGATCACTTACTAGTAATTTAAATTTCTCTTTATTAATGGTAGAGTGCCTATTCGTATGCCAAACCCTTTTCAATGATTTTCTTTTGGTAAATTTCATAGTTTATTGATGGTATAATTTCACACGTATTATATCTTTATTTCTCAGTGATTCAGTATTGTTTTGGAAAACAACTCCGTCGTTTTTCTCCGTTACTTGGGTTTCATCGAAGATATCTTCCGCAATGAATTCCCACGGTGAATATTAAAATCCCATAAGAAAATGGACGGGGTAGCACCCAAACCAAAGCAACTAAGCGTAAGGTATTATATGAAGGGATACTACTCCACAAACTGGTGTTCGTCACCTAATATCCCAGAATCTAGAGGTTAAAGCAATGGCGTGCCCCACCACATTACGCATTACGTGTTCGACAATATTTAGATCAGACGTTTCCAGATCGATGGATTGGTAGAAGAGGTGCCATTGAATGGCCCCCAAGATCGCCAGATTTATCACCTTTGTATTTCTTCATTTCATCATTAGAAGACCTGCGACACAGCATTGTGAATGAGTGCCTTCAAATTACTCCTCAAATATTGCAAAATGTGCGGCAACGTTTTGAGCAAAATCTCTATTATTGCATGGAGAGTCATGGTGGCCATTTTCAACATTTACTTGCCTAACGGGTCAGTTCATTCTTCGTTTTTAAATTACTTTGCTGCCAAATGTATTGATCTTCACTAATGATGATGTATAAGTTTTATTTAAGCTTTAAATCAAGAAATCTTCAAAACTACTGAACTGAAGTACAATAATTTTATATCATTATAAAGGGAATTGAAAGACCTTTAAAATAAGGTATCACTCGACCCCCCTTTCCATTTAAGATTTTGGGGGTGGTGTCACCCCCGCTTAGGGGCTGCACGTGCTAACGTGATTTTTTGCCAAACTTGTGTCTCCCTGGAAAACAAAATCGACGGGTCTGAGCTGCCAGTAAATGCGTCTGTTTCGTTTTCGATGCGCCACCCTGTATGTATGTGTATATCTTTGAATAAAACATCAATTTTGGTTTTTTGAGAATTGTTTTTAGAATCATTTTTTGGAAAACTTCTAATTTTGTGTTATCCCGACATATTGCTTAAAATATAAGAGAAATATGAATTTTAGATCACAGATAAATAAATGCTAGAAGTAGGCATGTTATAAATAATGTAACAATGATGTAACAAGAATGAATGGTACTATTAGCGCCATCTGTTGGAAATCGTGAAAGGGACTCTCCCTCAATGCGAGACTGACACCGAGTGGTACTACTAGCGACATCTGTTGGAAACCGCGCCAGGGACTCTCCTCGAGATAGACGCGATGTGACCTCGAAGGTTCTGGACTGCCGCTATGTGGAACTTTTTCGAACTAACGAATACATGCGATGCAGAATATATTAGCCGACGGCCGGGAGAGGGAAGCAAAGTTGAGTAAATGGCGCGACATAATAATTCGTAAATAAGTAGTCAGACATAAATAGTGGTGTACATGTTCTATCTAGTTGAGTTAAAGTTAGTTGTGTTGTCTTTTAAATAAATTAGTGCATTTCTTTTTGTGGAATCCAGAAGAACTCAGAAAAACGCTACAATAAATTTAATTGTCCGGATTTTTATCATAGGCATGGCAATGTGGCAAAGTAGCCTTTTAGTAGCCGTTTATTTGGGTTCTGCACTTATTGAAAAGATACGAGGTAGTAAAATGACAACTGTTGTACAGGACGTTGGAATTTATAAGAATATCAACTTTTTGAAAACTTCTCAAAGCATCCCAGCTAAAACTACCAAATGATTGGACGAAACAGGTTTGGCTGTCGTTGACTAGCAGTCCAGTTCTATCGTTCCGCACGGTGGTTCTGTCGATCTATGGTGGTACCGGGCGGGGGAAATTTGAATAGGCAAGGATGAGCATCAAGAAGAAAATGGAAGGCGGGATTTTTAAAACTCACACACAGAAAGGTGGTGGTAGAATGCCAGTATTTGATAGCGGCTTCCAATTCGCAACGAGGCTACTGTGCTATTATTACTCTCAAATTCGCGCATCTCGCAATATCTTCTACAGATTCCTTGATTGGGGATTATTCTTACGCGTCTTCGGCTTACGGATTAGCGTTATATGGTTTTGTTTGTGTTTCTCTAGTGATACAATGGTGAGTACTTTTCTTATTTATACTTTCAAATATAAATATAATACTGATTATTTCTATCTATTTGATAATGATCGGTTTGGAAAGGATCATTTTTAAAATTAAAATACTTATCACTCTGATGTAGGGCATTGCCATCTCACAAAAATTTGTCGGATTTGGACGGACATACCCCTCAAAATTCAAACAGAGTGCTAATTTTTTCAGTCAAGTCAATATTCCAGGAAAGTTCTGTAATCACGAAAAATTTTCAAATACGAGAATAATTTCCAGATATAAGTATATATATAGTAGGCACATTTTTTGTGGCGTTTTTAATTTTTCCTGAATTTATTCGAGACAGGATTTTAACATAAACTGCACACTGACACTGCCACTTTTTGATCTTTGCATGGTGGCATAAATAGAAGATTAATAAGATTTTTGGTCGCTTGTCCCCCGTCTCAACGTCTTATGCATGTCATTTTTGCATAGACGAATAGCTTTTAATTCTGATTTCAAATATTATAGCATGTCATACATTATTATAATATATATATATATATATATATATATATATATATATATAATAGAGTATATATACAGGGTGTTTCACAACTTATCCTACAAATTTTAACCACACATACACTGTTACGGAAGAAGTTGATTTCTCAAAAAAAATGTAATAAAAGTCCTACAGAAATCGAGATAATAAAATAAGACAGTTTAAGAGTTCACTTACTTATAAAATCCAATTTCGGCGCACTAATTCAAATACACCTTCTTCCTGCTGTGCCTGAAGGCTCAAATTATCGGCAGCCACTGTGATTCGGTCACGCAATTCTTCAATATTCTGAACTGGAGTACGGTATACCCCGTTTTTCAAGTATCCCCATAAAAAGAAGTCCAGAGGAGTTACTTCCACAATATCCAAAATTACGTGTTCGGCATTTCAAACGCTTTGTGGGCGAACCCGATTCCCATCCACTCCACGTCTGGGGCGCAAATCTCCACTAGCACGTGCACGTAAAACAATTGTGCTAAATGTTTCGTGATGTGGTATGTGCCTATTCGGAAATCGGTGTGCATACAAACGAGAAGCCGCTCGCGAATTTTGCCCTGCTCCTCCGTACGCTAAGACAATGTCCGCACTAACTCCTCATTAACGTACACATGTGCCATTTTTATTAATAAATAACTTAAAACATAAACTCGCAAAATACTTCATTCAAATCACCCACGATATAGATTAAACCTTATTTACACATTCTTATCAGGTAGGAAAAACAAAACAATCCTGGTATTTTGTTTTCGTCATTTGTTCGGTACAACATTTGCTACGATAAATTATTAATGTGTGTTCTAATATCACGACGATGAACGCAAGATACAGATATTTATTTTTTGATTTATTATTGAAACTCAGGTTATAACTTAATTTCTGTAGGAGTTTTATTACATTTTTTTTGAGATATCAACGTCTTTCGTAACAGTGCATATGTGGTTAAAATTTGTCTGATAAGTTGTGGATATATATGATATAAATCTTCGAGTGCGTAACTTCATATAGTTGGCTTAACCTTCTCGAATGAAGAACAACGTAATGTAACTCATTTGTATTACTTAACTGTAATAATGAAGACACCGAAAACGGTATAATTTCAAAAAAATGAGAGCTGAAACGTCAGATTGAAATTCTAATTATGTCACCGTGTAGAAGAGAAAAACTGGTAATGTTATTGTGTAATTTATTTGAAATTTGTGTATATTCGGTTTCGGATTAAAGCCAAGAAAAAATAAAAACAACTTGGAGTAAATTCGGAAATACTTTGTTTTTCAAAACTGTGCAAGTTTTATTTTTTATATACCCGCGCAACTTTGCAACCATAAAGTACTCCGTGACGTTTAGGCGAATGTCACACCTTGAGATGTGATATTTATGATAATTATCGATGAATAATGTTAGGCAGAAATTCACTGATGGACCACAGTAACATATATAGTGATTTTAGTTAAGTTTATATCTAACATAGTAGTAATTCCTCATCTAATAAATATTGACTCAGCTTATGAAGAACCCCGTATATATAATAATTTAATTTTTGAAAAAAAAATGTTCTCTCTATTTAATTTTTGTTCCATTGCCCCATCATAACGTTCTTGATATAAAAGCTTATTACTGATATGAAAGTACAAAAAAGCTTTGGAAGTTCAGAAACAAGTAATTCATGAAAATAGTTACATCCTAGCAGGCCGAGACGATTATACATAAATGAGAGGAAAACTTAAAGTTGATACATGTTTTGAACTGGTTAAATGTAGTCGAACTGCAAAACGATTCTTCTGGCAGATGTGAGACGGGGTTGTGGGCGCATGCTAAGGAAGAGTCGCTGCATCAAGTATGAACATCATCCTAACCTAAACCTGTCTACGAGCACCTTCTCACTTCAGTTGGCCCACTTCAAGATTTGTACCAAAATATGCCTTTATAAACTAAACATGACGAAACTATTTACTTCTAAAACAATTTATTTTCTCAAAAACATTTTAGATACACTCTAGTCGTAAAAAATACATATTTAAAATCACTTAGACCTATAACTAATAGAACATCTGAACAAATAAACAATGTGCGAATAAATGCGCGAAGTTAACAAAGCAACAATTGAAAGATTACCATTGGGTAACATCACCTTTATTTTGTTTGGGGCAAAAATTTGGTGTAAAACAATCCCATATTTCTTGAAGCTTTTGTCTCAGTTCGGTGATTGTACGAGCAGGATGTTGTCGTAGAACCTTTTCTCGTGCCACAAAGTTTCAATAGGTGACAGATCTGGACTGCTAGAAACCCATTTCAAAAGTGGTACATTATTTTCTTCCATACCATTCACATTCTTCCATCACTGGTAAAAGCGATTCTTCTAAAATTGCCAAATATTTGTTTGTATCCACATTTCCATCAATAAAATGAAGTTTTCCTACTACTTTTGATGACACACTGCTCCAGACCATAATGTATGCTGGAAATTTCACTTTTCTCTTTAGACAGTCAACATGGAATGCTTTATTTTTTTGCTATTGACTCTACTGCGACTGTCACAACACACACTTCGAATCGGGCCTCATCACTCCATTGTATTGCACACCATTGTTGATGTGTCCATTGTCTATGTTCTTTAGCCCATCTAAGCCGATTTTTCTTTTGCAGTGGAGTTAATAGTGGCTTTTCTTTGGCCTATAAACAAGTTGTGCAACTTTACTAGGGTTTTTACTCCATTTTTTTTATAAGAAAACTTACCTTGCAAGTGCTAAATTCCAGTTTGTGGGCCTCTCTATGAGTTGTGGACCTCGAAATTCTCCTTCCAACAGCGTCACTCCACAGAGCACTTAATTGTAAATAATTGACACTCCTGTTTTTCACGATTAATCTTCTTAATGCTCTTCGGTCGGCATTTGTGATATTACTTTTTTCACATATCACATATTAACTGAACCAGTTACGATATATGATCTAACAATATTTCTCACACTGTACCGCGATAAGTCTAACAAAGTTGCAATTTCTGAGTTTGAGTTCCCAGAATTAAAGAATTTAATTATCAGTAATCGAATTTTCTCACTAATAACCTTTCCTCTACCCATTTATTCTTATTTTGCATTGAAATGAAAATAGGTTGATGTGATGTTATTGCAACATGTGTTATTTTTATGCTTCAAATTTGATTAGGGAGTGATAAAGTTCGTGTTTTCTACTATACAGGGTATTTCACTTTATTGTTGCATAACTTTAAGATTCGATAGAACTTTTAAAATTAATGCATAAAGTCTATATAAACATGAGTCGAAAAATGCGTGGCTTCCGAAATACAGGGTGTTTAAGTTTACTTTCTAAAATAGTTTTTTTTAAATATTTCGAATAATATTTGATGCATAACAGTGAAAATTGGTATACAAGGGTCATAGTTTTACTGTAGCCGCTAGAGGGCGCTCTCTACTGTACCTGTAGTGTATTAAAAGGACCAAAACTTTTTTCTTAGTGCAATCTTTGCTTTTTGAATAAAAAACTGATTCTTCGCACTTTTCTGCATAAAAAAGCTATCCTGTGAGTTTTCGTTATAGGTAGCCGTTTTTGAGATATTTCGATTTTTAAGGTTCGATGCATTTTTAATTATTTATGGCAAAATAATTTTTTTTTTACCTTTTCGATTTGTGCATTACGAGTAATTAAGATGATCGTTTAGATTGTGTTTCTAAACACAGCAGTAATTCCTAACTAAAAAAAAACACAAAAAAACAGAATATCAATTTGTTTAATTTTCCAATATTTATTTTTAACAAATTAAATTACTTATTTACAACTAAAATGCTATTGGATACTTAGGACAAACATACAAAATCTAAAGTAGTTGCTCGAAATGTAAACCCAATTGTTCTATACACAATTCACATCTACGAATGATCGAACGTGGTATAGCATTATTCAAATAAGGCCTTATTTCATCACATGTATTCCTGCTTCTGTCTATTAGCATATCTCTTGTGGTTACGGGAGTCTGGTACACTTTTTCTTTTAGAAATCTCCACACAAAGAAATCTAATGGATTTAGGTCAGGGGATCGTGGAGGCCAGGCGACTGGTCCTCCACGGCCGATCCATCTTTCTGGATAATTTTCGTCCAGCCAGTTTCTAACTATTCTCGAATAATGAGCTGCACAACCATCAAGCTGAAACCAGGCCAATCTTCTTAAATCTAACATAACATCATCCCACATATTTGCATGTTCAGCCTTTAAAAATTCCAAGAATGTCGCAGCATTTAACCTTGCAGGCAAAAGGTAGGGTCCAAATAGTCGATTACGGTAGATACCAATCCACACGTTCACACTAAATTCATGCTGAAAATTTCTTTCCCGAACTGCATGAGGATTTTCATGCGACCAAATATGTTGATTATGAAAATTTACCACTCCACGTCTAGTGAAGCATGACTCATCGGTCCATAAAACGTTACTTAAAAACTCCCTATTATTATCAGTTCTATCAAGAATCCACTGACAAAATGTGATTCTTCGTTCTCCGTCCCCTGGCTGTAGTCCTTGCACAGGTTGCAAATGGTGAGGTCGTCTATGGTCATTTCTAAGAACACGGTGAACATCGCTTGCTGAAATTCCCAAGGCACCAGAAACTCTCCTAACACTTGTGGTCGGATCTCTATCAAACTCACGCAGAATCATACGGGTAAATCTGCGCTGACGAACATTTATGTTTTGATCCCTTCGGAGTTTTCCATTTTCAATTATTTGGCGATGCACTCTTACAAATACTGCGCGAGTTGGATGTGGTCTGTTTGGAAATCTTCGTGCGTATTCTCTGGCTGCTTCTGCTGGGATTCCATTTACAAAACCATACACAAAATGAATATCCGCTAACTCCTGATTGGAGAATAAAAATGGCATTTTTATAAAACTTACAAAAAAAAAACAGGTAAAAGAAGCTAAATTTCCTACATTCACAATTGCAAAGAAACGTTTCAGGTTTCAACAGACAACAAAATTAACTGTCAACTAATCGACATTTAACCTTATTCTGCTTTCAATTTCAAAAATACTTGCACGCACAGCCTACTTCTAAAAATTATCAAGATACTGACTTTTTATCGTTATTTTATCATAAATAATTAAAAATGCATCGAACCTTAAAATCGAAATATCTCAAAAACGGCTAACTATAACGAAAATTCACAAGAGAGATTTTTTATGTTGAAAAGTGCGAAGAATCAGTTTTTTTATTCAAAAAGCAAAAAATTGCACTAAGAAAAATGTTTTATTCATTGTTAATATTTTAAACCTATAACACCCTGCTACATTGTTATTATTTGTGTTTGATAAGAAAAAAACTAAAATTTCAATAGCTGGGCCAACTGAAGTGGGAAGGGGCTCGTAGGTTGTGAGATGCTTAGGTTTGTTTTACACCGAAGAAGAATTTTGTTAATCCGATTTTTAAACTGCCTAAGGTTAGTAAAACTGGGAAAAGCCTCCTCTTGTCGATTGTTGCACAATCTCGATACCCTCGGGAGAAAGGAGCGATCGTAAGGAACAGTACTCTCCGAATTTTAGGCTGGTTAACTTGAGCCGTTCAAAAAAAGTGAAAGGACCTCTTTGAAAAGTGCTTGATAAGACATTTGTTAGCATATGCAATAATTTTGAAACAACCTGAATAAAGCCATTGGTTTTCTTTGTATTATAGCATCCGACTGCACTAACGATATTATCACATGAATAATAATGAGTATGCTTAAAATATATGCCATAAGAATATATACCGCTGATGGATTGTTATCCTTGATTTTATAGAGCGATATAGAAAATCGAGAGAGCAATATGCATCACCACAAACAATAATTTCGCATGTCGCTAGACTAGCTAATAGATAATGCTGGCTTTTTGGGTTAATGGCACTCTGTTGCGAGGATTATTTCAGGCAAACCTATAAAGATCGCTATACGATGACCGATGCTCCACTTTTGGAAAAATAAGATAAAATCAAGCGGCACGATATTGACGCTTTGTTTTTCATTCCGTTGCATTAAGAAATCTACTGAGCCATGATTGGCATTAGATCCTTCATCATCTGTTTCTGCTCTTTGATGCATAAGCGTTTTGTAGAATAATAAAACGTATTTTTGCCTTGTAATAGTCTCCATTTATGGGAAGTTAAAATCTGACTCTTTAATCATCAACTATCCTATCAACTCTTCGCAAGTGTTTCATCATAAATAATGAAATCTTGTTCCTCAAGTCAGTGCATCACGTGTGATTTTATGAAATGCCAACCAACAATAAAAGTAAAACATTTTCGTTAGCATCATTTTAACTGTTAAAATAATAAATCTTCGGACTGCGATCATTGCTCGTGAAACATGGCGTCAAGTAGTTTGACTCTGCACTTCCCACTCAACGCTGTTGTCAGTTCACAGTTCATCACAGACTTGACCCCCTGAGAAAAAAGTTAGTCAAACTGGTCCATACAGTTAGTCCATATACATTTTTCCCTGCCCTATCGGTAGTGAATCTGGAAACGTCGCCTCTCATCGATGTTTAACTCGGTCAGACGTTGCAGAGTGGTCAGAGCATAGAAAACACTATGCTGTGGCGACAGAAATACAGGTATGTGTAATAATAATGCAATAATAATAATAATAAAGCATTTATTGCCCAACAGTACAGGTACCATTTAGAAAGCAATACATAATACAATGGTTTAATTTACACAGTCTGTGTGTCATAATTTTGGCTTTAACAGCCAAGATGTAACTCCATTTACATTTAGAATGATGACCGCTGAAGAAATTTTGGACATAGTTACCTCTATCAAGTCACCCGCTACAGGGAGTGATGAAATTAATTTGAACATGCTAGGATACTGCTTACCAGAAATTTTATTGTATTTAACACATATTGTTAATATATGCCTTGAGACCGGGACTTTTCCTGATGCTTGGAAGGAAGCTATTATCATCCCTTTAGCCAAAGTCAAAAATCCAACTACTCATAATCATTTGCGGCGTGTTAGTTTGCTGTGCTTTTGTTCGAAGGTATTAGAGAAAGCAGTGTACATTCAACTAGTGGAATTTTTAGAGCAAAATAACTTGTTTGCTCCTCATCAATCAGGATTTCGTGCGGGACATAGCACTACTTCAGCTTTGCTCCATCTAACTGACAACATCGTAGGTAACTTAGACAGACATATTAATACCATATTAGTGATGATTGATTTCTCAAAAGCCTTTGATACAGTTAATCACAAAATCATGTTGAGCAAGCTGAAGTACATTGGATTATCTGATATACCGCTAAGATTTTTCCAAAGCTACTTGGCAGAAAGAAAACAATTAGTTAAGACGGTTAGGGGCGTCTCTTCTAGTACTGTGGTTTCGTCTGGCGTTCCGCAGGGGTCAGTTCTGGGACCCCTGCTATATTTAATTTACACTATAGACTTAGATTCATGTGTGGAATTTTGTTCTATACAAACGTATGCTGATGACACACAATTATCATTTCACTTCACATATGCTCAGTTAAATGAAGTGTCGTTTAAAATTAATACTGACCTAATCAATATTACGGAATTTTGTAAAAAGCACTGTCTCAGGGTCAATCCTGAAAAGAGTTCAAGTATGCTTTTTTCTCCGAAACACATAAAGGACGCAATTGTACTCATTATAAATAACGAGCGCATCCCCATGGTAGCACATTCTAAAAACCTGGGTGTTATCTTGGACTCTAACTTGAAGTTTGATAGGCACATCGGTTACCTGTCTCAAAAAACATATGCCAAATTAAAACTTTTATATTCCAACCGTTTCATTTTAAACTTTAAGACTAGGAAAAAATTAGTTGAAAGCTTGATCCTGTCATCTTTGCAACATTCTCTGATTTTATTCTATTTTTATTTGGATTCGTCGGATCGGTATAGGTTACAAAAAATTCAAAACGGCTGCTGCAGGTTTGTGTTTGGACTTCGTAAATATAGTCATGTCTCTTCGAAGATTAATGATTTAAATTGGTTAAAGATGGAATCACAGTTTGTTTATGCTATGAAGGTGTTTGTCCATAAAGTAGTTCGCACCAAAAAACCACCGTACATTTTAGAAAAGCTAGTACCAAGAGGTAACATTAATCAGAGAAATCTCAGACACAAACTAAATTTTGCGATGCCAGTCCACTATACAGCCCTTTTCCAGAAAAGCTTCACATTTCATGCTGTCAAGTTATACAACTCTATAGATAAAACATGTCGCAGTAAAACAATAGTGCCTTTCAGGAGACTCGTTAAGAAACAGCTGATGGGATATTAATAGTTCAAGTGTGCATTTGTTTCTTTTTCTTATTATTACTATTGTTTGTTTGTGTATCGAATTTAACTGTGTTACTCTTTCGTACACAGTGAGGTTAAGTGTAAGAGTAGCCATTTGGCTAAACTTCGCCTCACTGATGTATGCTGATTAATAAAGACATTTATTATTATTATTATAAAGTGAAACAAAAATAAAAAAAACACACAGAAAAGAGGAAGGCGCTTTAAGTAGAGAAAAAAGAAACTATAAATATGATCAATAGATATTAGGAAACCAGAATGTACTGGTATTATACACAAATATCCATATACACATACATACACATACACACATATACGAGTATACACATATACAGGTATACATATATACACATAAATACATACATATATATATATACAACAAATGAAAACCCCTAGAGCAAGGCGTAAAAAAAGTCAAAGATGTGAACGTATAGCACTTCGTAATTCCTGAAATCCACAACAGAAGATATCCCAAACACTCCCAATCCTATTCGCATTATTGCACATAAAGTTTATTGGTGCTTTAGATAGAAGATTTGTCTGCGCCCTCTTGCAGTAAAAGGAAACTTTATATTTAGATGTCAATCTAGGTACCAGGAAATTAATTTGCGATAGCAAAACAGGACAGTCGATGTTACCATGCAGTAATTTGTATAAAAATATGATGGACGCCTGCTCTCTGCGCTTTTCCAAAGAAGGGATGCCAAATCTATTCAGTAATTGTGAGTAGTCACATCCTCTTGGAGGATAGACACCATCACTCCTATAGCATAGATATTTCAGAAATTTCTTCTGCACTTTTTCAACATTAGTTTTGTACAGTTTATAGATAGGACTCCAAATAATTGCACCGTATTCTAATTTACTTATAACAAGCACTGAAAATAACTTAATAAGCGTTGTGTTATTGAAATTTCTACAATTTCTGATAATAAAGCCATATTTGCGATACGCATTACTTATAATTTCACTGATGTGGTAGTTAAAAGTGAGCTGACAATCGAAATAGACGCCCAAATCTCTGAAAGTTTCACACCTTTCCAATACAGAATCATATATTTTGTATGGGTAAGTTAAAAATTTGGCTTTCCGGGTGAAGGTCAAAATGCGGCATTTAGAATTGTTCAAATACAAATTGTTATTAACACACCATGTTTGTAAAATAACTAGTTGTTGTTGGAGGTTTTCACAATCCTGCCAGCTAGAAACACATGCGTAAAGCTTCAGATCATCAGCAAACATGAGCTTCTTGCATGATAATGTGCTGCAAAGATCGTTAACGTATAAGGCAAACAATAGCATATATAATATGTAATACCACCAAGACCGTGGGCGTGCCGCCAGGAGCAGCAGCCGCGGCCGGTAGGTTCGCGATGCGTCTGCTGAGAATATTTGTCTAAGTTTTAAGGGTACAGAGAAATCTATACTGTGTGAAATAGGTGCGTAGGATTACCAAGGTTGGGAGTGTATAAATGTACTAGCCTCCCTACAACTCCAAATCCCCAAGTTTCTTCATGTCTTATTTTTTTTAAATAATCAGGATCCTCTGAAACGTCAAAAACGAAGTTGGGCGATTTTCGTTCTTTTTCGTTTTTAGCCTTTTTCTCTGCCGCCACTGAACCGATTCTCAAAAACTACAAAGCTGTTGCGTCCTTGGCATAGTAGTAACATTTTTGAAACTTTCAGAACAATAAAAAAAAGAACACATATATACCTAAGTATAAAATACAAATAGACACAATCTATATCTGTAGCAGAAATGCTTATTTAATCAATAGCGAGCAACATGCTTTTAGTATGTTTACGAAAACTTTCCAAAGACATCAATTTAATACTGTTGTCCAACTGATTATAAAATAGTGCTGCATTATATGTAAATCCTCGTTGCAATAATGCAGAAGTGTTTGGGGTGGTTCTGATACTATAACGATTCCTAACAGCCCTGTCATGTACTTCGTAATTAAATCTTAACTTAGCTCTTAGATATTCAGGCTTTGATGACAATATTATTGTATGAACTAAAACTAAGAATGTATGTTTAACCAAACTTACTAACCTAAGCCAGTTCAATTCCCTATATTTATCACTTACATGATCGTATTTACGCAACCCATAAATAAAGCGAACACAGTTATTTTGGATGATTTGAAGACGATTTTTGGTCAATTGATCCAAAGATGGATAATAAACGACATCACAGTAACTGAGCATTGACATCATCAAAGATTCGCACAGTTTTTTTACTCAGCTTAAAGTTAAGCAAGTAGCGATTGGAATAAAGAGCCCTAGAACACAGGTAAGTTTTTTTCATCAAATTAGCTAATTTGGCTGCGGAATCTTAATTTTGTGTCAATTTCCAGTCCTAGTACCTTAGCTGTTTGAGTATGCTGTAATATTATGCCATCAATAGTCAGATGGAAAGAATCTTCGACAGTTTTCCTCTTCTGATCAGGACAAAACAATAACACTTGTGTCTTATCTGGATTAATAGCAAGATGCTGATTAATTTTTGACATTTTGGCGACTTATCACTCTAGTAAAATTTCGAAACTCAGTTCTGAGCAATTTATTCTTAGTTGTTGCTATATCTGCAAAAAGCCTTATTCACGAAAGCGTTCGATCAGCTGTGGTACTATGGCCTGCCAGAAAAGCTTTGCAGATGGGTGGCTGACTTTCTCTCCGTCGTAACTGATGGGTTCTCCTCTTCATCCCACAACGTCAACGCAGGTGCTCCCCAGGGATCGGTCTTGGCTCCTACACTGTTCCTCTTAAGCTACGTACAGATATGTAACAACACCGAACACCGCAGCGCGCGCACTTTGACGAACAACATTGCAACGAGCATCACCACAAACCCAACCACGTCGTGCAACCACATCACGCAACAAAATGACGATCCAATTTTGATGTTTGACGTTTAGTGAAAGACATCATTTATTGTAATTCGGGGTATTTTTGCATCCCACATTAATTCCCCTGCTCTGTAATGCTCTATAAGCAAATAAGTTTTCTTCTCCAACCATTCCTTCTTTTCTTCACGGGCTCTATACATTTACTGATATGAGCGCGTGCTCGCCGCACCGATATCCCTGTCCAAACATGTGTAACTTCGTCGCGAGCATTTCCTTTGATGTTACGCTGAAAAACCGACAGAGTCTGGATCGGGCCGAACGGCGAGCTGTTAAGGTGCGTATACATATGCGAGCCGAGCGGTTCGCGAGCCGCTTGTGAGCAACTTGTTCGGCTAATTGGGACGGGGTTTATGGTTCCAAACGAACTGCTTGTGAGCAGCTCGTGAGCCGCTCGCGACGAGCCGCGGCCTGTCGGTTTTTTCGACGAACACAAAGGAATTCGCAGTGCATATTGGGACGTGTTTAGACAATGTTCGTTGTTTTTCTTTAGCTCGCGAGCGAACTTTATTTTTCTTCAATAAAGTTATGGATTCATGGTCGGAAGAAAAAATATTATGTCTGATAAACGTTTATAAAATCAAAACGTTATTATGGGATCCTAAAAATGAAAATCACTTCAAAAAAAATTTGAAAGAGGACGCTTGGCGGGAAATTGCGGATGAAATGGAGAGCACTGCTGAACAGTGCAGAAAGAAAATAATAAGCCTCTTAGCTTCTTTCCGCCGGGAGAAAAATAAAACAAAGCAGGGGACTAGTACAGGAAAAGGTAAATAAATGAAATAATAAGATAAATTAGTTGTGTTTTATTTAAATAATAATACAAAATATTTTTGCTAATACTAATTTGATTTTTAATTCAACTAAATAATATGTTTTTAATTATGTTAGTTCACTTGCCGTATATAATTTTAATCTCGATTTTAATTTTCAGGAAGAGATGAAGTTTATTGCAGTTTGCCTATGAAGCGTTTAGGTTTTTAGAAGACAGAGATTTGCCACGAAAAAGACTTGCTACGGTAAGTAATTATTGTTATAAATTCAAGCATATTGGTCCTGCCATTCTAGAGCTCCATTATTTATAAAATAATTAGCGATTTCATCTCTAACTTTTGTACAATAGTTTGTGGGTCTTCGAGGAATATTTCGTATAGGTACCATAGACGTCATATCTCCTTCATTTCTCCATGATCCCTCAGTTAAATTTCCATTAACTTCATAGTCTAATGTGCCAAAAGGGGTATAAATATTTGGTGAGTGTTTTCTGAGATAATTATGCAAAAGAATGACAGTCATTATAACCCACTCTGCTTTTGCAGGCTCTAAGAGCATTGGTTTTCTTAACACCCTAAACACTGCACTTGATATACCGAATGCGTTTTCAACTATGCGACGACCCCTACACAAACGATAATTGAAAATTCGTTGAGGAGTTCCTTTTGGAAAGTCCCCAGTATAGGGCTTCATGAGATTTTCGCTTAAAGCAAATGCGCTATCGCCGGCAAAAAAATACGGTATTTGCATAGAACATCCTTCTAGTTCTTCTGGTGTTGGAAGTCCTAGTCTGTTTTCTGTAAGCTGCTGATATAATTTGCTTGCCTTAAAAACCCCCCCATCAGAAATTCTTCTTTGGCAGCCTACGTCAGCAAACATAAAGTTATAAGCACCATCAACCAGTGCGAAAAGCACTAAAATTGGATTTATAATTGAAGAATTCGGTACCCGATTTCACTGATGCTTGTAAAACAACGTGTTTTCCATCTAGGGCACCAACACAATGAGGAAGGTTCCAACGAGTTTCAAATATCTTGCTAACTTGTTTCCAAGCTGTGGGAGTATTAGGTAGCTGAAATGAAATAACAATTATTAATTTTGACCTGTTTTATTCATTATTAGCTTATCTTAATAATTTATTTATTTAATATCATTTTTGCGCAACTTCTTTGGTGTATTTTGGAATAAGATAAAACCACCCTTCTCAAATAATAAAAAAAGGAATCGCTAATACTATGTTAACACAATTTCATTTCAAAATTTCATTATTTATAAACTACATATAAAGTTACTGAAAATGTATTTAATAGGAGCTGGATGATGTTAACGAAGCTGCCCTATCTTCCGAACAAATGGAACAAGAGGCGATACCAGAGACACCTACGCTACCATCTACCTCCAAATCTACAAAGCGATCAAAAACAAAACAAGATAATGTTTCCTCTCCAATAATGAGTGATGCATTTTAGATTTTGAAGAATGCTGCGAAAAAAATGGACAAAGAGCCAACTCAACCCAGTGAAATAGATTTATTTTTTAATTTTGTTGCTCCAATACAACAGACAATTCAACATGCCGTTTTTGACCTTATTATTAAAGCTGATAGAGGATTTCTTAATCCGACTTCAATTCAATCTTACAATGATTCTCAACCTACTTCCTACATACAGTCACAAGCTACCAATCATATCAATTCACAACCTACTTCTTCGATGTATTCCCAACCTACTTCACATAATCTATATTCTCAATCTTCTGAAACTTATTATTCACAACCTCTGCAAGTAATAACCGTTCCTGCAACTTCTGAACCATCATTGTCCAACCCATCATCGCTACAATCACCTGTTTCGTCACTTACATCAGAAAATTATGAAGATTTTGTGTAACGTTTTTGAGTTCTATTTTTTGTTTGTTAACTTAGTAGTGGAAATTACTTTAAAGTGAAGAAAAATATATTTTTGAATTACGCACAGGCCTTTAATTTATATATTAATGTTGTTACCTTGATATATCCCTGCAATTCCTTAATTAGTGCAGCACAAACTTGGGGTACTACACGCCCAATCGACTGCTTGGAAATTCTGAATAGATACTGAAGGCTAGTATATGAATCTCCCGTGGCAAGAAACCGAAGTGTTACGGCTAACCTAGAATATTAATTTAAAAAAATTGTTAAAAAGCAAAGCTACCTGTCCACGGTACACCGACTTACCTATCTTGGGCAGAGATTGGAGTACGAAAATAAGTCTCCTGTTTTGAAATATGGGCTCCAATCCTTTGCAGCAGATTCTCAAAGTCAGTAGGTGTCATTCGAGTGAAATTTTTATACTGTCCGCTTATTTCTTGCGACTTTAGGTCCATTAAAATTCCCGTACCACTGCGTTTCTTGAATAAATTAGTACGCCACCAACGTCGTTGTCTTCTCTTTTTTTTATTTACATCAGCCATTACTAAAACTGCAGCACTCATCACTAAAATAGTATAATTTTCGTTTCGCGAAGCCATACTGCATTTGTCGACTGCGATGTTTGTTTGCGTTTGGAGGGCTGAATCTGTGGATCGCTGGAGGTTCGCGGAAAAAATCATTTCAACGAACCACCATCGAGCGGCTCACAAGCGGCTCGCGAACCGCTCGTCTCGCATATGTAAGTTAAATTACTGATACCGAGATTGATGTTTTTAAAAAAAAACTTTATTTCCAAGAATCGGTACAGAGTGACTTCTAGAGAAACCTTGTCACGTAGGTACGTAAAACAAGACGGTCAAACCAAAAGTGACGAGATTTCCTAACATATGAATCTAGCATGGTATACAAGAAATATGATATGATAAAGAAAACGATGTTAACATGAGAACTAGCAAGGCGCGAGATAAAATTCTTGAGCGCCGCGTCATTGCTCGTGAGAAATCAAGTGCCTACTAAGTAAATTATATGTATACGCACCTTTAAGCTATGTGCAGATATGTACACAGCGAACCAAACACGCGACGAACCGCAGCGCGCGCATTTTGACGAACAACATTGCAACGAGCATCACCACAAACCGAACCTCGTCGTGCAACCACATCACGCAACAAAATGACGATCCAATTTTGATGTTTGTCGTTTAGTGAAAGACATCATTTTTTTTTAATTTATTGTAATTCAGGGTATGTTTTGCGTCCCACATCAATTCCTCAATTCCTCTGCTCTGTAATGCTCTATAAGCAAAGGAGTTTTCTCCTCCGACCATTCCTTCTGTTCTTCACGGGCTCAATCCATTTACTGATATGAGTGGTTCGCGACGGCGTTTCTTTCACCGTCTACACTGGCGCGGCGCGGTTCGTCGCGTGGTTCGGTTCGCGGTGTTGTTACATATCTGTATACTTTATCTGAAGTCACTTGAAATAGCATAAAAACCTTTGGTCGGCGCGTCCTTTGTAATTTCATGAACTATCATAGGCGTGCGGTCATTTATTTAGAACGATAATAATAATGTTTTTATATCACAATAAATTGATTTTACTATCTTCTTATTTTTTTGATTTGGGATAAAAAATACTTATATTGGGAGTTTAATTTATGTTGACTGAAAGTTAAGAAATGGAAAAATTACAGAATTCCAACGTTTGACATAGGCAAATATTTACATAGCAGGTAGGTATATGAAAAGGTATATAAAGACTTACATTATAGGTATTTATATATCATCCTCGCCTTCGGAGCTGTCGCTAGAGTCATCTTGTAGAGGAATTACAACGGGATTTACAGGAGGCAAAACACAATATTAATTTTCTTTTTCAATAATATGCCTAGAACACTGCTTCCATAGGTCTGTGGCAGCAATATGAGATACTGCATCTCTTATTGTGGCCAATAGCGATTCACTTAATTGAGGGGTCTGATTATGTTTTCTTACTTTTTTTTTAAAGCAGCCGTGACCAACTCAATCGGGTTAAAAATGCAGTAATAGGGAGGTAGACGTAATACTTCATGGCCATTTTGCTGAAGCAGATTGTCAACAACATACTCTTTTTCAAATTTTTGTCTTTTAATAAGATCCAATAATATGGCTTTGGTTGATTTTTGTGGTATTTCCATTCCCTTATCCTTCATAAAATCAATAATGTCTTGTTTTTTTGTGCCTGTATTCGGAATTTTGTTTTTCTGTCGGGAATGGTATGGCGCATTGTCCATAATAATCACTGAATTTGGGGAAATGTTTGGTATTAACTGCTGCTCTATCCACTTTTCAAATAAGTCGGAGGTCATGTCCTCATGATAGTCGGCACATGATTCTTTGATATTTTTGGCAGATAACAGCAAGGCATTAGGTATAAATCCATTTTCACTGCCAGCATGGAGAATATTGATTCGTTTTCCACGGTTGCATGGTGCATTTAAAATGCACTTGTTGCTGTCGTCAACCCAGCCGTACTGCACAACATCATGGGTATCATACCACGTTTCATCCAGGTAAATCAGATTTCTTTTCTGCTCTCTATAGATTTTAATTTTGTGCAAAAATTCTTCGCGCAATTCAACTATTCGAGACGACTCCATAATCACCATTCTGTTATCTAATTTTTTGTATTGAAAACCACACAGTTTTACAATACAGTGCAGTGAGTCTAAGCATTTGTAATTATAAAAATCTTCAGGATAATCTTTTAATTTATCCCGTATCATTTCCAACGTGGGCACCAAATTTTCTTTATAAAATCCGTATATTATACGACGAATATTTTCCTGAAAACCCACGTCTATTCTTTTTAATTTTTGCCCTATGCGCTTTCTGTGGAAGGAATGGTTGACTACATCTCCCCTTTTTATAACCCGATAAATGGTAGACCGACTGATTTTTGTCAGGATACAAATTCTGTTTAAAATTTGATTTTGCGAGGAATCTGGATTTTCGTTTTTCAGACAATCATACATATTTAGGATTACTCTTTGGGTCTGTTCCTCTAAATCTTTATGAAAGAATTCTGCCTGCACAGGTTCATCAACCATCTCCTCGTAGCTTGGAGCATTTTCCCAAGGTCTCCAAAGAGCCATATTTAGGACACACAAGAACAATCAACACAACAATTAAATCAACAAGTAAACTGAGTATTCAAAAGTCAAAAACACACAAACTAATAAAATCTATGAAAAAACACAGACAGACTAAAGAAAACACGTTTATTCACGGCTACACGGCACTGGCTAAACTGTTTCAATTTTCAGTAGCCACCTGCACTTGTTCGGAGCTCTGAAATACACGCTTTCTCATTGGCTATGTCCACGCATAGGCGTGCTTTACTCCACGTGGACCGGTGAAACTGCCTTTGATCTTATACGGGGGATATTTGCTGCGAAATTTGGCGATTTTTGCAGCAACAGAGCATGTTAAATATAGATATATAAAACGCACCCGGTATTTCACAGTGTTTCAAGTGACTTCAGATAAAGTATACATATCAACGACCTCCTTTCCTGTACGGTTAATCCAATCGACAACTTTGCTGAAGACAGCGCTCTACATGCAGAAATTGAGAGCGACAAGCCGATCTGAATAAGAAGATTAGCAACGACTTCCTCTCTAACAAGAGCCCTGGAGGTTATCACTGCTTGGGGATGCAACAATCTTGACAGTTTAAGGCTTCCAAAACACAGTACTGTACCTTGACGAACAAAAAGCGTCCTAGCGCTCATCCGGATTCAAAATTCAATTCAAATTCAAAATATTTATTGCGTCATGAATAAACATCATAAACAACGGAAATTCTACAATATAGAGCAATGACGAAATAGGACAGTCTCTCGATTATAAAATCGATACATTGAACCCTTTAATACAAAGAGTCCATGCGAGAAAGCCCTAAACACCCTAAAAATCCTTAAACAAAACAAAAAAAAAACAATAAAGAGGCAAATGAAAAGGCGGTGAAACATAAAAAGGGAAAAACGAAGAAAGAACCCCAGGAAGCTGGCAACGGACGCGAAAAACAAATCTATACAACTTGTCAGCGAGTAGGAATGTAAAAACGATATTTTTGCTCACACAAACGCTGCTAAAGTAGCTGGTAATTCTGTAACAACGTTTTTGTCAGTTTTGAGAATGTTTCTGACGATGAGCTTTTAACTGAAGTTCGTAACCTATGCCATAAGTGAACCGCCACATAATCAAACGATCGTCGGAAGGAACGGGTTCTATGCCTTGGTACAATAAAATTGAGATTATTTCTGCTCCTCTGGGCACGAGGCAAAGGCACAAATCTTTCTCTTAAATAGGGCGGTTGACTTGTTTTTATAACCCTATAGATACGAGGGACGTCTTTAAAGTTTTGCATATAGAAACATAGTAGGCCGCGCGGATCGAACGTCAATACTGAATCTTAACCTCACTCTTTAGTAAACTTAAATTCAAAGTTACACAAAAATACGTGCAGTGTTCTCACTACAGTGAATTTTTTAAGTGTCACCAAGTCAGTAGAAAAATGGAACTCAACCGAGAACATTTTCGCGCCATAATTTATTACAACTTTCAGAGACAATTATCGCAACAAGAATGCCTTGCTGAATTACTGTCTGTTTTCGGCAACGAAGCGCCACATCAGTCGACAATTTCCCGTTGTTATGGAGAATTCAAACGTGGACGGGTGAGTCTTAGCGACGATCCCAGGGTGGGTGCACCAAAAACGGCAGTCACCCAGGAAAACGTCGATGCTGTGCGCAAACTCATCATTGAAGACAGACATGTGATATATCGCCAAATTGAGGCGTCCTTGAAGATCTCAAAGACCTCAATTCAAAAAAATTTACATGAAGAATTAGGAGTAAAAAAATTAGTTTTTCGTTGACTGAAGAGCAGAAAGCAGCCAGGGTTAATTGGTGTCAAAAAACGCTTGACCGTTTCAATTCCGGAAACTCAAAAAATGTGTACAGCATTGTTAGTGGTGATGAATCGTGGATTTACTGTTATGAACCAGAAAAGAAACGACAGTCGGCTGTTTGGGTGTTCCAAGGTGAAGAAAAGCCAACAAACGCCATCCGTTCTCGAAGTGTTTCGAAAAAGATGGTCGCGACATTTGTGTCAAAAGCGGGTCATATTGCAACAGTTCCTCTTAATGAACAAAGAACTGGTCCTGCGGATTGGTATACCACCATTTGTTTGCCAAAAGTCATCACCGAGCTTCGAAAAATCAACTCCGATAGAAGAACCATCCTTCACCAAGACAATGCAAGCTCGCACACAGCCCAAAAAACAGGGCAGTATTTAACGGAAGAAAACGTGGAATTATTGGACCATCCTCCATATAGTCCCGATCTAAGTGCTAACGATTTCTTTACTTTCCCGAAAATTAAAAACAGACTGCGTGGTCAAAGGTTCCAGTCACCAGAAGAAGCAGTTGACGCATTCAAAAATGCCGTTTTGGATCTGCCAGCAAACGAGTGGAATAAGTGCTTCGAAAATTGGTTCGAGCGCATGCAGATGTGTATTAATCTTCGTGGAGAATACTTCGAAAAGAATAAAGTTATTTAAAACTACCAACGTGTTGTTTTATTTCCATATGCAAAACTTAAAAGACATCCCTCGTAAAAGATTACATGCGATATTTTCTGCGATTCGTCATGTTCAATATGTTGTAGTTATTCAGATAAGGAGTGATATGGTTTCGATATGGAATTCCAAACGCAAATCTCATGCAACTATTTTGAACTTTTTGTATGCATTTTTTGGTTCGAGACGATAGCGAATCACCATAGACGACATCTCCACAGACAATACACAAATAATATTTTTGTTTGGCTGATAAATATTTTTTTAATTTGTTTATATTTCTTAGTCGCATGTAAGCAAAGTTTGTTCTGTTTTTTATATGACTTCCGAAGCCAAGTTTAGTTGGATGATCGAGTTCTACCAAAGAGCCGTTCATTTCGGCTGGTCGGAGTCCAGATCACCGAAGACTTGATCTGGCACGAACACATCTCGTCAATAGCGGCAGCTGCTGGTAAAGAGCTAGGCTATATTTATGGCCTCCTTGATTTCCATAATTTTCTACTGTCCGTGTCAGCGCTCTATTTTGAGGTTATGTCACAAATCTCTATTTGCATCATTTTCCTATAATTGGAAAAGAAAACATAGCCTCACAACAGGAGAGCACTGACGCTGACAAGGAACAGTAGAAATATAGAAATATTCCAGCCTTTCTGAAGGAGATAAAAGATTATGAAAATCAAGGAGGCTATAAAGACGTCCTACAATTGTAGGAACAACTGGCGATACGGCACTTAGTACTCGAGGGATCCTTTATCATTAATTTCGTTGTTGGGGAAAATAGCCGATAGCGTAGCTTAGGTGTGGAAATATGCGGACATTCTTAGAATACCTTGAAAAAAGCTAGCGGGTGGTACCGCCACGGTCGACTGGACCTTGTCTACCTTCTTTTTGCGTGTTAATCATGTCAAATTGAACTTGAATGGGATGAAGTTGAATACTGAATAGTGCTATAAGAGGTAAATGCAAAAGACGTTTTTCTTTAGACATGGAGACTGTATACTTTCTTGATGCCACTTTCCAGAGAAAAAGATCTGGATTAAATATTCCTTCCAAACATTACTCTATTGACCAATGCGGAAGTCATGGCGTGCATTTCTCACTGCATGTAAGGAGATTCTTGTCAAAATCTCAACTTCTGCGGTCCTTTTATGAGAACTCGTCTGCCAGACAGGCGAAATTTTGTGAACAAAGGAAATGCTGCTTGTTAATGTTTCATAGAGTATATTAATAAAAGTACAGATTTTGTCAAATATTCACGACAATCTTTTAGCATTCCACATAAAATCTGTTTTTAAATTGGTTCACATTTGTTTTCAAAAATGTTGATACCTATAATTAAACACTAGAAAGTACGATTACAAAAATAAAAAGTAATGGATCTAGAATTCCAACTTACAAAACAAAATATTCGTGTAACATAGTACGTCAATTTTCACAGAATCCCTGGGTATATGTATAGATTGTTTTGTTCTGTCTGGTTTGTACAAACCTAGAAGCTTTATTGAAATTTTGGGAAGCATTCTGAGGTTTGTAAGTTGTAAAAGTTTGATGCCTTGTAGCCATGCCGGGCCACTACGATCTCCAGACCTTACTCTTCTTGACCATTTTCTCCAAAGCAATATTTTACGCGAAGCCATATGGAAGCAAGATATACATGAAGGTGAACGATATTTTCAGTCTAGAGCCTATAAGATACATCAAAGATAATGGTAAAAGCTTCTAAATTCTTCCACTTTTTTATCTACCCAACTCACAACTTGAGTCTCAGCGTCAGGATTCCAATAAAAAATTCCGTATACGACGCGGTTACGTGGATGATTTGGGCTTTCCTAAACAATATTGATAGCCGATGTCGACTATCCCAATTTGTTCCAGAGAATGCCTCATTATAAACGTATTTGATTCTTCTCGACTTGTGTCTAAGCCTAATTGCGATAAAATGCTTTGTACATGTTCACTACTAGATCAAGTCCGGTTTTAGGGTGCATTAGGCAAGATCTATCTTGAGTATAGACTAGAGACTGATAGCCACCAATTTGTAACATCAGCATCCTTCCATCCTAAAAAGCTTCAATTTTATACTGACTGAATTTGGAAAATGTTGACGAATTATCAAGATCAAAGCGGCAGTTTGTTACTGAAATATCCAGCTCTAGTATCAGAGTTCGATGAGCTGCTTATATGACATATATACAGGATACAAGATTCAATCCAGGACGTTGTACGTTTCCAGTGCTATGTTTTCGGGGATGTCGGAAGAGATCCTTTAAAGCAAATTCTTGTCCTTCTTGTGTGGTCTCGGTGTATATTAATAGACTTAAGTATGCCACTTTGAAGGATTGGGCACAAGGACTAACAAGAGCAGTGATATGATCGAACATTGTATGCAGACCATTAGGTTGGGGCAAGCCGAGAAAGACATCGAGCGCATTGGCCGTTGAAAACTACTGGTAAATTACCAGGATCATCTCATCCAGCTTCTGAAATGTGGACGAAACGTCTTGCTATTGCTATTGTAGGTCAAGGTTGAGGATTGGCTAGTCGCAGTGACTTTTAGTGGATGACCTGGAAAGTTCGGCAGTAACATTTATAGGATGAGTGCCATTTGAGTAATGGTCTCTTATAGGATTATAAACAAACGACAACGCTGCATTGAGAAATGTTCGAGTGAGGATTCAACACGGTGCATCACATGTTTTCGGATTTTGTAAAATTTTCCAAATTTGCATAATTTTCCATATGCTCAAAATTATCATTCAGAACTTCAATAATTTTCAATATTGTGAAAATTTTCAGGAAATTTGGCAACTTCTAAAGTTTTTTAAAATTTTGAAATTAGAAAAATTTTTACAATTATGAATGAAGGCTTTGGGTATATTAAAAGTTCTGAAAATTTTGCAAATTTGGAAATTATGTAAATCTTGGTAAAAAATCGTACAAATTTGCAAATTTTTAAAAATTTTCCTCACATCCTTTTCAACTGCTTTCACAAATTAACTAAAATTATTAAGCTTTACTGATCTGGGGATGCGCGGCGCAGTCGCTTCGTGTCCATGGTCTTCCGAGGAAGGCTATACAGATAAATGAAATACTGGATTTTCGGGCTGATTGTAGGCAGGCTTGTAGGGACTTTAACATTGCCTTTCCAATCCATCATATAAATAACAACCATGCTATGCTCAGAATGCACAGTGATGTCCACGGACACAATACTTTAACTACAAACTCATGACAGAGTATTTCTGGCTAACACGCTGTCAGAAATCTCCAGAGTACCAGGGCATGAAGTTTTTCAATCATCCACCGAAAAGCATCAGAGACATGCATGTTAACAAATTTGAAGAAAATGTGAAAAGCATCTTAATATCCGGTGACTTTTATTTTGTTTGATGTCTTAGTCTCTACTGTTTTTTATTTTAAGGCAGGTCTCTGGCGCGTGCAAGTACATGTGTATATTGGCACCAATAAATTTGAATTTGAATTCCTCACAAATCCCATCAAAGCTATAAGTTTGTACATTACAAGCCAAGTTAGTACGTTTAGCAAGCATATCCTCAAATAAAATTTCATACTTTACCTATAATAAAACCAAAACTACCATTCAAGCTGACTCATTGACAACATTATGCTGTGGAGAGTATAAAAACATATTGCTGAAACTCTCGGTCAACGCATGGTTGAGGAAACTGTTGGTTCCAGCGTTGATGAAACTGCCTGGAGGGAAGTTCATTGGCGACGGTGGAGGTGCCACGGGGCTCATCACGAAAACTGCATTCGGTGAAACGGCTGCGTTTGGTGAGAAATCCGATGAGAAAAAGAGCTGAGGAGCGTTATTGGGAATGGCTGGAAGTGGGGAAAGGTAGATGGGTATGGGTGATACCGGGGACATCATGGGCAGCGGAGAGTCAGCCACGTTGGAGGAGTGACGCATTCTGGAAATGAGAGAAATCACAATCATTAAAAATATCAATGACAAGCTGGTATCGAGCCCTGAAACAAATATAACGAAGCGGTCCGCAATGACAAGGGTAAGCACGACATAAAAATTAGGCACAGGGTAATGTCGCAGCGCAATAGCAGTCGATCTTTCTGTGCGCTGGTTAAGCAGATTGAAAGAAACTTCTCACCACTTACGTGTCAGGATGGAAGGATTCTAATCGTACTAAGTACTCGCCAAGATCTTTGCTGCCAACTCCAACATTGACCTCCTCCAACGCCCGAGTGTCGTCGATTTAAAGGACTCCCCACACTATGCAGGAAATAACATACAGGCATAAGTTGGTAAGACGTTTGCTCTTGTCGTAGACATCAACAAAGATTCTGGTCCGGACTCGATCCCTGCCGTTGTATTGAAAAGGTGCGCAACCGAGCTTGCTGCAGTTCTTTCGGGTCTCTTCCAGATATCTTACGAATCCGGAACCTTCCCAGAAAACTGGAAATTTGCTCATATCCAGCTTTCTGTTTTAAGTAAGGTGATGGCGAGGTGCATATATCGCGAGCTTCTGGACTACCTCTAACGCTTTATTAACGGCAGGTAGTATGGTTTCCGACACCAGCGATCCACAGAGGACCTCCTAGCTTTCATCACGAAACTGTGGAGTAAACTCATCATGGTGAGGCTGATATCGTTGCTCTTGATAGCACGAAAGCTTTCGATCAGCTGTGGCATGCTGCCTTCTTATGCAAGCTTCCATCTTACTGCCTCCGAGAGAAGCTTTGCAGATGGGTGGTTGACTTTCTCTCTGGCCGCAAGATATCCGTCGTAATTGACGGGTGCTTCTCTTCATCGCCACAACGTCAACGCGGGTGTTCCCCAGGAATTGGTCTTGGCTCCGACACTAATCGTCTTACATATCAACAACCTCCTTGCTCCTTTCCTGTACGATCAATCTAATCCACAGCTTTACTGATGACAGCACTCTACATGCAGAAATTGAGAGCGATAAGCATATCTTTGTAGGTGAGCTGGAAAAAAGAAGACTAGCAGCCAAAGAGCCGTTCATTTCCGATGACGGTGGTCCAAATCACTAAGGATTTTATCTGACCCGTCAATAGCGGCAGCTGCTGGGGAAAAGCAAGGCTAGGGCTAAGAAGTACTTTTCTCCAAATGACCTGCGCACTCTGTACAAGGCCCAGATAAGGCTCAGCCTCGAGTACTGCTCACATGTTTGCCTCGACCATATTATCCATTCTCTAACAGACAGTCTCCCTTTCCCACCGGCGGGCCGTCGGTGATCTAGTCCTGTTCTACCGCTACACCATTGGACTTTGCTCCTCAGGGCTTTCCTGCGCGATGCGCCTGCCGTGCAGACCCACCTTATTTGAGCGCCAACAAAATATTATGTCAGGTTTTCAGGGGAGCTGAGGCCATGTTGGTATAATAATGAGATGACAGGTTGCATGAGGAGTGGAAAGTCAACCTACTTGACGCTATTTTTATATTTCTGATCACTCTGCAGCGTAAACAGCTTTTTAGGGACTCAAACTTTTCTTACCTATACCGGGTGTGAAATTTGATCCTTACCATTGCGATCTCGGAAACGGTAGGAGATTCGAAGTAACTTGAATGAGGGCAAAGTTATATATTTAGGTAACTAACACAGTATAACCGATTTTTCCCAAAATTGTTTGATTTTTTCTGACTATGTGTTGTGGAATTTCAAAATATAGTCGAAATCACGAAAAATGAAGATTACGTCATCGTTTTAGTCAGTAGTAAACACAAACGACAGCAATTTATGAATATTCTTAATGAAGTTTCAGATAATGTTAGGCAGAGACAAACATAATTTTATTGTCTAAACAGACTGTATTGCTAATTTGCATATATCCGACAAAGATAGACGATGTTTTCATGTTGCATGATCGATCATATTTTAAAGATGAACAGTTAGGTTTTGTTAAAGCAGAGGTTAGGTTGTTTTCGAATAATACTTTGGTCTTTGGTGTTCTTGTCTTAAGGTATTAACTGTTTTTTTTCTCAAAACAAAAACTTTTCATAACATTATTATTAAGGTATCACTCAAAACCATGAAATAAAATAAAAATAAAAATAATCAGTGAAATAACCTAACTTCACAAAATCATAATATAAATTTGTTGTCATTATATTCCTGACATCGTGATTTTATCATCGACGTACGTCCATTGATTACTTCAGTACAATTTATGGTATGACGTAATAGTCATCTTTCGAGATTTTGAGTATAAATTGCATATTAACGTTGCGCCACTTTTGCTCCTCTACTAGATCGTATAATAATAATTTCAATATGACGTTTCGACCTCTGTCCTCTAGTGTCAACTTTATTTTTTCCAACGGACGCCATATTGGATTTTTACACAGATGATACATGGACTTGATGATTTCAAAGAAATAAATAGAATATTCTTGGTAGGCCTTGGAATTAACAGATAGTTATTTGTTTCGTATACTGGATTTATCGCAACATCGTTGTTTATTCCCTGGTTTTATTTGGAATGGGATTTTAAAATAAATTGCAAATTAGCAATTTACAAGAAAGAGTAGCCAAATTCTCGATCGAACGTTTCTGCTTTCGATCTCCATCGTTAACTCTTTTGTTTTTTCACATAAACTCCATATTAAAAGTTTGCACAGTCGAATACAATTCTTCACCCTGCATTTGGTTATAAATACAGGGTGTCCGCAAAGTTGGGGTTTTCCTTTACACGACGTGTAGATCTTGAAAACATAAGCAATTTTTCTTAGTACCATATACACCAATGTCTTAAGGGAACCGAGATAAAGGGCTCTGCAACATCAAAAATATCTGAATACCGTCCTGTAGCCGCGACTCGCGATATCCCCGACTGGTACTAGGACACTAGCTCAACCCGACGACAGAACTGGGTCGGGGGTCGGGGTCAGTGTGTCAGGTCAGCATGCAACCTTCAACCGACGGTTACGGTCACGCGTTTAGAGGTAAACGAACCCGTATAATCGATTGCGTTTCAAAAAACAACAAGCACTAGAGACGTGGCTAGAGAAGTGCAAGTATCAAAAACTAAAGTGTGGCAAACGCTGCGTGAAGAGGGGCTGTATCCGTTTCACGTTCAACGTGTACAAGCCCTTCAACCTGACGATTTTACAGCAAGAGTGCGGTTTTGTGAGAGGTTGTTGCATTAACATGACAATAATCCGGACTTTATGAAGTGCATATTGGTGACAGACGAATCTACGTTCACGCGTAATGGGGTGAATAACTTTCGCAACACTCATGTTTGGTCAGTAGAAAATCCGCACGCTGTCCGTCGGGCACATTTTCAACAAACATTTTCGGTGAATGTTTGGGCTGGCATGGTGAACGGTATGCTCATTGGACCATTTATTCTCCCAAATCGATTGGACGGGATGCAATACCTAGACTTTTTACGCAACATTTTGCCTTCCTTGTTACAAGATGTGCCATTAAGTGTAAGACAATCAATGTGGTTTCTGCACGATGGTCATATTTGTTACCTCTGTTCGTGGTCTGCACCACCGCCGGCGTCTGCTCGGTAACGCATCAGCTGATTTCATTTTCTGTTGGAGCGGTATGATTTCGGGCAGAGACGTACTTAGCCCTTCTCGTCAACTGGAGAGTGAGTACTTTTTTCTTTATTTTTTTTTTACTTGTTCGCCCTCGTTTCACTACACATTACCTTTGTTATTTCAAGGGTAGTTGTTTCTGAAAAGGAAAACCCCAACTTTGCGGACACCCTGTATAATATATTAATTTCTGTCACAATGAACTTCACATATCATTTAGTTAAAGTAACATATTCTTAGAAACATTTAAATGTACAAAAGTCCAATATAGTCCTTATGGAAAAACAATGTTGGTGATGGAACCTGAAAGAACAAACTTGGAATTGAAAATTTGACTAGGTATGTCATCTTGTAGAGGAGAAAGAGTGACATTGAAGATATGCAATTTATTTTGAAATTCCATCTCAAATAAAGTCAGGAAAAATAAAAATGATCTGTCTAAATCCAATATGGCGTCCATAAGAAAAAATAAAGTTGATGCTGGAGGACAATAGACTAAACGTCATGTTGAAATTCTGATTATGTCATCTTGAAGAGGCGAAAATAGGAAATTTCAACGTGCAGTTTATTTTAAAATCCCACTACAAATAAACTCAGGAAAAACATTTTCTCCGTCTCTCTCCAGAAGATTCTTTTAAGCGGTATTTTGTTTCCGAGATCCCAATGGTGAGGGTCGTATTTGGGACAACCGGTGTAAGTGTAAATTCTCCGGTGAAAAATTCTGTTTTTCAAGTTTCATCAGTCATTTTATTTGATCAACAGTTTCTATACTACTAGTCTTTTTTTCAACCCTCACCTGTGCAAAAATATGTTCTGCTGCGCCCCCACCCCAGGCACCATGTTGGGCTGCAACAGGGGTGCCTGACTAGGAGCCGGAAAAGGCTGTTGCATGTGAGGACTGAGCGAGATCATCTCAGCAGGGGTTAAGGGCGCGTGCCGCTCGTTATACATGAACTGCTTGATCTCCATAGCGGTACTGCCGCTTTGGTTCTTCTTGTAAGGATCCGCACCGTTTTGTAGCAGTTTTTTGTACGAGGCGGAGTCCTCCATGGCTGCGGCGAACATCAGAGGAGTTAGACCTGGAAATGAAAGCAAACCCATTTCATGTTATGTAACCTATCGAAATAGAACAGCGCAAAGAATTGACCACTGCGAAACAGTGAATCGCAGGTTGGGACTGTATGGATCTCAGTGTCATAGAACAGGGGTTCCCAACCTTTTTCTTTCTGCGAACCCCTTATAAAAAATGGAATATATCGGCGAACTCCCTGAGAAGTAAATAAAACAGTACTATTTGGATGTTATCAAAATTTATTAATCATATAAATCTAGTTAAATGAGCAAAGTAAATGAAAACATAACAGTAACGTAAAACATTAGAAAAACGTTATTAAAACTAACTAAGCCTTACAAAAAAAAAGATAAATACAGGGTGCAGCAGAGAGGATGGACGGTTTTAAAAAAATCATAAAATAGTTAATTTTTACTCGAAAACAAATTTATTGATGGAATCAGGTTCACAAGGAAATAGCATTTGAGACAGTCAAGTGTGGAAAATCACATCAGGCATGTGGTGGCCGAAATCGTTCTTGGAAGTTCGCGTAGACTCTCTCCAACATCGCTCTCTCAACTTGGGCGACTTCCACGCGAATTTCGCCCTTCAATTCGTCCAGAGTTCGGGGCTTGTTCACGTATACTCTAGCCTTGAGGTGTCCCCATAAGAAAATATCGCATAAGGATAAATCTGGGGACCGAGGAGGCCAATGAACATCGCCAAACCTGGAAATAAGGCGACCAGGGAAGAGAGGGCGAATAACGTCCATGGATGCTCGGACTGTGTGGGCGGTCGCCCCATCCTGCTGGAACCACACACGTCGGATTGGAACACGTCGTCGTCGTAATTCAGGGAGAAAGAAGTTGGTGATCATGTCAACGTAGCATTCTGAGGTCACGGTAACATCACGACCAGTACCGTCTTCGAAGAAGTATGGGCCAATGATGCAAGTGTGCAGTGGTCTTTCGTGTAACTGTTGCGGATTTTCATTAGCCCAATAACGACAATTCTGCTGGTTAACCATGCTGTTTAGGTGAAAGTGGGCTTCGTCACTCATAAACAAAATGAGGTTATCATTTTGATCGATCAGGGCTTCCATCTCACGTGCGAAGTTCATTCGTTGTGCATAATCTCCGGGCTGTAACTGTTGCACAATGGCCAATTTGTAGGGCTGAAAGCGGAGATCCATATACAAAATTCGCCTTACCGAACGATCACTAAGGCGAAGTGCAGCAGCATGTTTCCGGGCAGATCGAGTCGGACTGCGAAGAAAGACCTGTCGAACGCGTTTAACATTTTCAGGAGTTCGAACTGTTCGCGGCGCTCCTCTTGGTCTTCTGTTGATCAGTTCACCACGCCTGCGAAGTGATTCAACCCAACGAAGGATGGTGTTTCGAGAGGGAACAGCTCGATGACTGACTCATTATTTCGGACGAAACAATCATAGGCGAAAACGCAGTGCTTCACCGTCCAAGGCTCCATGACGAAAACTGGTAAAATAATGCTAGGATCTCACGAGCCAAACGGCACCCTCCCCACCTCTCTCGTAGACGGAGGAAGAGAGTACTACCCATCCCAAAAACATCCGTCCTCTCTGCCGCACCCTGTATAATATGAATACAAGTAATATGATACTTGCAAAAATCCTCAATGGGATATTTGTGCCTGTTTGTTTTGAACAAAGAAATTTAAAATTTGGTTCAATGTCTGAAAGCTTAAGTCTTAGATCGGGTTCTGCATTTAATCTATTTCTGTACTTATCTTTGAGGTAAGTGTATGTTGAAAATCCTTTCTCACACAGATACGTTGTGCAGAACGGTAACAAAATTTTCATGGGTTCTATTAATGAATGATTTGCAAAAACAGATTTTAGAGAATTGTCAGAGAATAAATCAATGAGCTTTCTTTTTCCAATGAAGATAAAGAAGTGTTAGAAATTATATCTCCTTCAAAGGGATTCCGCATCCAGTTGTTGGATCCAGGTTTATTAGGAAAATACTCTGAACGTTAATTGAAGCTGTTTAAGATGTTCAGTAATATCCCTTTTAATGTTTTCGTTAAGTTGAATTTTATTCTCTGATAATTGATTCCAAAAGTTGAACTTCTTTAGCATGGCTACTATTCTATCATGAACATTGAAAATTGTGATTCCTGGACCTTGTAAAGATATATTTAATTCATTTAATTTAGAAAAAATATCGGCCAAATATGCAAGTTCTTGGAGCCACAGAATGTCGGATACAAAAGTGGACAAATCAGATGGATGGACAAGAAAAAATGCCTGAACTTCAGACTTCAATTCAAACAAGCGGGTCAAAACTTTGCCACGAGAAAGCCACCTAACTTCTGTAAGAAGTGATAAAGAGACGTGGAGACCTCGCAAGTCCTCACAAAGTTCACAGAAGAGACGAGAATTTGTAGCACGGGACTTTATAAAATTCACAACTTTCACAGCTTCGCTTAAAGTACTGGCTAACTCTTCAGGAATACGCTTACATGCCGATGCTTGCCTATAAATACAGCATTGAGTCCATTATATATTCCCGTTGATCTTCTTTATTCATGCCACAAGACTAGAATATGTTACTGTCATTGATTTTGCACCATCTGTGCATGCACCTAAGCAAAAACACCAGTTGATTTCATGTTTTTCAAAAAATGGTCATTCCAGTAGTTTTGCAAATAACACATCTTCCTGAACGGAATTTTTAAAAATGTATCTAATATACACGAGGAATATTGCACAGTTTGCTACATCGGTCGACTCGATTTTATTCTTTTCAAAAGTTCACTTTCAACACTGTTCGCCAAATCGTTAATTCTCCGTGACACTGTGCTGTTTGATAAAGGCAGAAGGTAAATTTTTTGCCGCTTTTTCTCCTAGCATACACATTGCGATGTCTTTAGCACAAGGTCCGATAAAATTGTCTGCCACTGTATGAGCTTTTCCAGATCTTGCGATTCTGTAACTCGAAATGATGCTTTAAGAGCCTTTTTACTATCTGCGTTGAAAGCCGACAGGAAAGAAGAAACACTACAGTTCTTATTACCTTCCAATTTTCTTTTAAAATATTCAAAAGTTTTATCTTTGAAGTCCGGATGTCTTGCCTCAAGGTGCCGACGAAGAGGCGATGGTTTTAAGCTACTGTTGTTATAAATTACACAAAGCGGTTTAGGTTCTGACTCTTCCCCGGTGAAATGAAAATCCATTTGCAAATAGTTAGTGTCATGTTTTCGTTTCTTTCCTTTTTTTCCACCATGCTTGTATATTTTTTCATTACTTTTATTATGGCTAGAAGGTACCTCACTATAACTTTCAGTATCGCCACCCTGTGTTGGGCCCAAATCAGGAACCGAAGAAGAATCAGTAGTTGATTGCTCATCTGGGTTTTTGTCAGAGTTTTCAAAACTGCCCTGCCTGTTTTTAACCAAATTTACAGAATATTATTATATTTATTTAGTTTCACGTTCGACATGCGTACGGCTCACGAAACGCGTACGACTGTACTCGTACTTCCGTGACCTTTTTATATCTGCAGGCGTTATTCTCGTTCTTTCCAGTGCATTCTCAGAAAGGTCTCGGTGCGCTCGATTCGCCGAAGTAGAACTCTTGCCGGATTGTTGTAGCGGCAGTGTTGCAATATTGAGGACAAATTCCGCAATTACCATAGTTTTTTCGCGAACCCCCTTTACATAGCTCGCGAACCCCTATGGCTTGAGAAACACTGCCTAGAATAAATACGATTTGATTTCGTCCCTCCGACAAAAGATCATGGACAACTGTATCAGCATGGTCTAGGCTAGAGTCTCTCCGACAACGAACGAAAACATAGCAACTATTTTTTTTTTTTTTTTTTTTTTATATCGAAACAGCCGCGCAGGCAGAAGCCTAAATGCCGGAACACCGCGGCTGCTATGATGATCCCAAAGAAATTTTGTTAATACGATTTTTGAACTGCCTAAGGTTAGTAGAACTGGGAAAAGCTTCCTCCCGTAGATTTCTGCAACATATTTGCTCTAAAATGAGGTGTTTAAAATATTCTTATAGCATAGTTATACAACACCTTATAGGACAAATTTTTAACTGTTACATAAACGTTTATACAACTATTTTATACGGCATATTTGCACGTTAGTCAAATTGGTTGTGTTGTGGCATCCATGGTAACGTTTATAAAACAAACCCGAGCCTTGTTGTTTTGCTGTGCATATTACTACTTTAGCCAACAAGTTGCTCCCAACGGAAGCACTTATACAACTGTTGTTTAGTAACTGTTAAAGGCTGTACAAATGCTATATAAGTTGGTATCCAACTTCACCATAACCTAACTTTTTGCTGTCATATTTTTGTTAAAATGCCATAGCCAATGATTTAAGACAAACAACGCATGCATATTGGTTCAAAGGTTTTATCAACTGTTCAAACAGAAGATATAGATCTGGTACAAAATTCTGGGTAACTCATTGGACTCTGTCGGTATCTCATTTCAGACATTTGTCAAATTGTTGTATAACACCTGCAGGCAACACCAAAATATTCTAATAAACTGAAGACAACATGGACGATGCCATGATTATACACAACCACCAGCCATATTGGGCAAACATTAATTCCTCTATTTAATATTAAATAATTATGTTTCAGTTCGAAATTACAGATATAAAGTGATAAACATTAGTGTAATTGTGTCTAAATATAGGATTTGTGGAAGATTTGATGCAGATAAGTTCAGTTTTCCATCTTAAAAATCTAGACATACTTTTGATCATTATCAAAATATGCATGAAATAAGAAGCCCGTAGAAATTGCGTAACTACTTTGCACGATAATCACAATAAAATTTGCTGCGCAAGTAATTCAATATGAAATTGTGTATGAAATTCACAATGGCCGATACGTAAGTAAACAAGATGACTGTAATGTGTTAGTTATATATTCTTCACTTCGTCTATGCAATACATAAGAAATGGTTTGGTTGCAATAAAGTAGAATCACGTAACAGAATAGTTGTATAGTTGACAAAAACTGAATCTTGCACTGACGCAAATGTCCTATAGCGGCTGCAAGGGGCTTACACTTTTGTTGTATAAATGTTACCTGCAGCCCTTATACAACCTCTTGAATGACTGAAGTGTCCTATTTGGTGTGCCCATTCCGCTTGTATAGCTGTTCTAAGAGGGTTTTGCCAATGTTCTTACAGTATACAATACTGTGTAAGGAATACTGTATAATCATTTTTGCAACTCTAATGGGAGTGATAATTGTTAGTTGGAAAGTATGCGATCTATCGAAATATGTCAGCGCGATGCGCCATCTATCGCTATAAGCGACCACTGCGAAGGACTTCATGCCATAATGTCACCACGGGTGTTCACCAGGAACCGGTTTTGGCTCCAAAATTGTTCCTGTTACATATTATTGACTCAAATTCCTACATATTAAGACCAAACCAAACATTCACGGATGGTATTAAGGCTTTGTCGCACCGCTAGCCGATGGTAAGTGTAGTTAATAAAGAAAAAACATTATATGATTGTCAACTAAATCATAACTTTAGACTTGTTTCGCTATGATTTGCAACTTGCCGTATCGTCTGTCGTTCCTATAATCGTAGGACGCCTTTATGGCCTTCTTGATTTTCATTGTCTCTTCTCTTCTTCAGACATGCTGTTAGCGTCAGCACTCTCTTGTTGTGAGGTTATGTTTCCTTTTTGAATCTTAAGAAATTTCAGACTGATAAAACACATAGAAATACCCCCGCCTTTCTGAAGGACCATACGGCCCTAAGGCCCGTATCGTCAGTCGTCCCTACAATTGTAGGGCGCCTTTATGGCCTCCTTGATTGTCATAGTTTTCTACTTCTCCGTGTCAGAACTCTATTTTGAGGTTCTGTCACAAACATCTATTTGCATCAAATTGTGCTTGTTTTTGAGTTATATCATGTTTTATCAGCCTGAAATTTCCTACAATTTAAAAAGAAAACATAACTTCACAATAGGAGAGCGCTGACGCTGACACGGGACAAGTGTAATCTAGAAATTTTTGAAGGAGAGAAAGGACAGTCTCTCGATTATAAAACCGATACATTGAACCCTTCAATACAAAGAGTCCATGCGAGAAAGCCCTTTCCAAATTTGTTTGAACAAATCAAAGATCCTGGTCAGAGAACTTCAATTTATATTTGACGAAAATAATCACTGTAGGGTGTACTATCAATGGTATCATGAAGACCTTGGATAGTTGCTCTGTTTAGTCCATATCATAATTTTGTATAAAATTAACCAGACCATAACACAAACTGATAGATCAACCAACAAAGACGGCTTGTTAGTGGTTCTGCGCAATTACTAGATAATATTTCATAAAAAATACAAATGTTTTTATACCTGTATCTGATGGACCAGCGTTCAAATCGAACCCTTTCGTGATAAGGAAGCTCACTATATCTTGATCTTGGAACAATATCGCAAGGGAAATCGGAGATATTATACTTTGCATTTTTTCTCTCGATATCCCACCGCACAATAAATGACGCAGGATAATTTCGGTGAGTTCCATTTTCCGACTGGCTATGCTGATCATGAACACTGAAAATCCTGCAAATAAATTTCAGCGTGTAGTAAGTCGCTACCGGGATCTGTATGATTTCAAATAAAGTATTTACGGATTTTAAAACTAAATGATATTCTTAATAATAAATGGAAAGGGCATTGATCTAGAGATATAAATAATTTTGCTATAGACCACTTATAATAATAATAATATACAGGGTGTCCAAAAAGTTGGGGTTTTCCTTTACACAACGTGTAGATCTAGAAAAGATAAGCAATTTTTCTTAGTACCATATACACCGATGTCTTAAGGGAACCGAGATAAAGGGCTCTGCAACATCAAACATATCTGAATACCGTTTTGTAGCCGCGACATCACCGACTGGTACAAGGTCACTCGCTCAACCCGACGACAGAACTGGGTCGGGGTCAGTATGTCAGGTCAGTATGCAACCTTCAACCGATAGTTACGGTCACGCGTGTAGAGGTTATCGCGTAGACGCAAGTATCAAAAACTAAAGTGTGGCAAACGCTGCGTGAACAGGGGCTGTATCCGTTTCACGTCCAACGTGTACAAGCCCTTCAACCTGACGATTTTCCAGCAAGAGTGCGGTTTTGTGAGTGGTTGTTGCATCAACATGACAATAATCCGGACTTTTTGAAGTGCATATTGGTGACAGAGGAATCTACGTTCACGCGTAATGGGGTGAATAACTTTCGCAACACTCATGTTTGGCCAGTAGAAAATCCGCACGCTGTCCGTCGGGCACATTTTCAACAAACATTTTCGGTGGATGTTTGGGCTGGCATGGTGAACGGTATGCTCATTGGACCATTTATTCTCCCAAATCGATTGGACGGGATGCAATACCTAGACTTTTTACGCAACATTTTGCCTTCCTTGTTAGAAGATGTGCCATTAAGTGTAAGACAATCAATGTGGTTCTGCGTCTGCTCGGGAGCGCATCAGCTGATTTCATTTTCTGTTGGAGCGGTATGATTTCGGGCAGAGACGTACTCAGCCCTTCTCGTCAACTGGGGAGTGAGTGCTTTTTCCTTTATTTTTTTTACTTGGTCGCCCTCGTTTCACTACACATTACCTTTGTTATTTCAAGGGTAGTTGTTTCTGAAAAGGAAAACCCCAACTTTGCGGACACCCTGTATATTTATTGCTCAACATACATCCATTTAAAGGACAATGTAATTGAGTACAATTTGACGTTACAGTATTTTTAACTTTTTTTTTGTCTCTGTAGATGAGAGGTCTTTTTGTTTACCTTTGACCTTTGAGTCTATTTTTGGTTAGTTAACCTTATCTGTCATTAGGGATTCACGACTTGACTTGATTTTCAAACTGCTTGACTTGAAATCAAGTCACGTTCACGCCAAGTATTAGATATCAGCAATTAGTACAAGTACTTGAAAATTGGAGTAGTCTTTATATTACGAGGGATGTCTTCTAAGTTTTGAATATGGAAATAAAGCACTTATTCCACTCGTTTGCTGGCAGATCCAAAACGGCATTTTTGAATGCATCAAATGCTTCTTCTGGTGACTGGAACCTTTGACCACGCAGTCTGTTTTTAATTTTCGGGAAAGTAAAGAAATCGTTAGGACTTAGATCGGGACTATATGGAGGATGGTCCAATAATTCCACGTTTTCTTCCGTTATATACTGCATCGTTTTTTGGGCTGTGTGCGAGCTTGCATTGTCTTGGTGGAGGATGATTCTTCTTTCGGGTTTGATTTTTCGAAGCTCGGTGATGACTTTTGGCAAACAAATGGTGGTATACCAATCCGTAGTAACAGTTCTTTGCTCATTAAGAGAAATTGTTGCAATATGGGACCTCGGTTGGCCGCGTGGGTCAGAGTGTCGTGCTACTGATCAGCCGGCCGGCCGGGACGCGAGTTCGAATCTCGCCTTCGCCATGGATGTTGTGTGTTTGTTTTAGGCAGCAGCGGTGGCCGCAGTAGTAGACTCTTCGGTCTCCTGATCAGTCGCCGTGTGCTGTGCGGGTTCGATTCCCGTCCCAGGAGAAATGTTTCTCTTGGCCATGGATGTTGTGATTGTCCGTAGGTGGTAGATGGTCTCTGACTGTCGAACGCGGAGGTACCACCCGGCGGCTCTCGTAGGCGGAGCCAGAATGTGTGCATGTTGCATGCACACGTGTTCCCTCGCCAGAGTCCGTGTGGCGTCCCCCCTTTCCCATGTATCCGCCATAGCCCCACGGTACCCAATGGGTGCTTAGGCCTTAGGCCTTCGTGGTAGTTGGAGTATAAAAAAAAAAATGACCCGCTTTTGACACAAATGTCGGGACCATCTTTTTCGAAACACTTCGAGAACGGATGACTTTTGTTGGCTTTTCTTCACCTTGGAACACCCAAACACCCGACTGTCGTTTATTTTCTGGTTCATAACAGTAAATCCACAATTCATCACCACTAACAATACCGTACACATTTTTTGAGTTTCCGGAATTGAAACGGTTAAGCGTTTTTTGACACCAATCAACCCTGGCTGTTTTCTGCTCTTCAGTCAACAGGTGGGGTATCCAACGAGAAACTAATTTTCTTACTCCTAATTCTTCATGTAAAATTTTTTGAATTGAGGTTTTTGAGATCTTCAAGGACGCTTCAATCTCGCGATATGTCACATGTCTATCTTCAATGATGAGTTTGCGCACAGCATCGACATTTTTCTGGGTGACTGCCGTTTTTGGTGCACCCACCCTGGAATCGTCGCTAAGACTCACCCGTCCACGTTTGAATTCTCCATACCAACGGGAAAGTGTCGACTGATGTGGCGCTTCGTTGCCGAAAACAGACAGTAACTCAGCAAGGCATTCTTGTTGCGATAATTGTCTCTGAAAGTGTAGTGAGAACACTGCACGTATTGTTGTGAAACTTTGAATTTAAGTTTACTAAAGAGTGAGGTTAAGATCCAGTACTGACGTTCGATCCGCGCGGCCTACTATGTTTCTATATGCAAAACTTAGAAGACATCCCTCGTATTTAGTAAATACTGAGAAAACAAAACATATTGATCAAAATCGTATAACAAATAATGGAACGATAAAACTCTAAACTCGAATGGAAAAAACATTTCTTCATCAGCTGAAACAAACAATGACGTCAAGGAGATTGATTCTATACGTCCTACGCCTTCGTTGGAGGTTTTAAATAAAAGTGATTATTCACATCGTCCCAAAAGGCAATGAATCTTCCACCTCTGCATATCAAACAATATAAAGCAAATCTATCATACATCTGTTTCCATAGCGGATGTAGTAAAATATGAGTGACTTATTATATCTAACAGGTGCATAATATCACTGAGATCAGCAGCTTCTTAATAATAGAATGTGTTTCACTGACATCAAATATGTAACAGTTTATAAGCATTTACCGCATACCCAATATCCCCTACAACCCCCAACCCTCAAGTTTTAACCCCACAAAATTTTGGCCGAAACAATGAAGTTTAAGCGATTTTTTATTTTTTTCGTGTTCTAGCCCCATATCCGCGAACACTATACCGATTTTCAAAGATTACAAAGCTGTTTTATCCTTGGCATAGTGGTAACCTTGTGCGAAAATTTTTGGAACGGTACTTCTCGTGTTAAAGGCGGTTATAAAATAAGCGGACAGACCGACAGACTGACGGAAATGAGCGACATGGTTTTTCGTGATGTAGACATCCATCTCAGTTACCAAAGTGTTCGCTAGTTTTGGCATAGGAAATAAAAACGAAAAATTCTGAATTAGCTTTTCATTCGTTAACAACGAGTTGTGAGACACAGGATTCTAAGGGATTTATCGCTTAGTCTGTTGTGCAGTCCTAGAAAATTCTCTTTCAATAGGCGCTGATGATGCGGGTGTCGATAAAAGATCTCTTAGCACTAGATTTTCTAATACATTTTCAAGCCTTTTTACCACTCTTGATTATTTGCATTGAAATACAAAATAAAACTCATCATTATCACTGAAGGTCTTTAGTGGAATAAAAATTTTAATTTTCCATCAAGAATCAAGTATAAAAATTCTTGACCTCAAGTCAAGTAGAACAATAAAAAATCAAGTCATCAAGCCTTAACGTTCCAAGTAATTTTATTTCCAGATACAGTTGACCCCCGATAATCCGGCTCCTGTCTAATCCGGCGCCCCCTGTAATCCGACATGTCTTTGAATATGTATTACATACATACGTATTTGACAATCTTCGCTAATGTAGATCACGCCGGTTTGAACAGGTTACAACTTGTAAAATTTCAGGACCCATGTTGGCCATGAAAGCTAAGTTTTTTTATAAGGAAATAACAAAAAAAGATGATTTTGTGGCCAGCAAAGGATGGCTAGAACGTTTTAAAAGTCGTCATGGCATACGTTTAATAACTATTACAGGAGAGAAACTTTCTAACGATGCCACCTTCATAGAGCCCTTTAAATTAAGATTTTTGCAACAGGTGAACGATTTAAATCTTGACCCGTCACAGGTGTACAATGCAGACGAATCAGGGCTTTTTTGGCGTGTGATGCTTAAGAAAACTTTCGTTTCTTGTAACGAAAAATCCGTACCTGCACGAAAAGTAAGTAAAGAGCGTGTAACCATACTACCATGTGCTAACGCTGCGGGCACACACGCGCTTAAGATGATGGTCATCATAATAAACCACGGGCATTCAAAAACATTGATTTACCTGTACACTATTACGGACAAAAAATTACATGGATGACAAAAGACCTTTTCAAAAAGTGGTTTGATGAATGCTTCGGCCTGAACTTAGAAAATGGTTAAAAGATCATAATTTTCTTCAAAAAGCGTTGTTGCTTCTTGATAACGCTCCCGGTCATCCGTCTGAAGAAGAACAAACACCTGAGGATAAATGCATCACTGCGATGTTTCTTCTGCCAAATTGCACTGCACTGATTCAACCAATGGACCAGAATATCATTCAGTTTATCAAGCAAGACTATAAGAAAAACCTACTTCTGAGAGCCGTATCAAAAGACCAACCGATAGAAAAAACTTTAAAAGAATTTAATATGAAAGACTTGGTTTTTGCTCTTTGTCAGTCGTGGAATGCGTTACCGTCATAAACTATTAAATCGTCTTGGAAAAAGTTATGGCCAGATATAGTCACCACTCCTAGCAACGTACCACAAATCAGTGTTACTTCGGAAGGTATAGAACAAGTCGCTACTGAAACACAGATAAGTCCGGAAGATTTGGAAATCTGGTGCCGTGGAATGGATAAAGAGGAAAATGTTTTTCATGAAATGTCTGACGAAGAGATTATAAAAGAGGTTTCTAACTATACAACAAACAATCAGGAAAATAACGACGACGTGATTGCAACTGCTCCACAAGTCACAGCACAAGACGCAATTAACGCCTTTGAGCTAGGTTTACAATGGGCTGAAGAGAATGATACATCCTACGACGAACTTTTACTTTTGAGAAGACTGAGGGACAAAGCTCTGATCTCGCGTTATAACAACCTTAAACAAACAAAAATTGATGAATATTTAAAAGCTTCATAATTTGATAAATTCATTAATGATTTTGATTAATAATTCTTGATTATTTGGTACATATTATGTCTGTGCATTTATGCTTAATTTTATAATAAAACGTAAGCTCTCTATTGTTATTTAATTTACTAAATTCGACATACATAAACTATGTATGATTTGTACTTCAAAGTACATACATATACATAACATATATAATCTTACCATTGGACATGTAATTTGTCGGATTACAAGGTACTCTTTTGTAAGAAAATCAGGACTATAGGGGGTCATAGGCAGTGCGCTATAATCCGACAAATTCGATAGTCACTGCCCTGCATAATGTTTGTCGGATTACCGGAGGTCCACTGTAGTATTAGGTAATCTGTATTGTATTGTTTTTGACTTTTGATTTGTTATGATCTGTGGATATTTGACATATCAACTGATAACTTGACTAATCCCTATCGGTCAAGGTAGTTTAACTTCTATAGTCCAACATACATACCGAAATAATTGCTCTTACTGGCGTCTGCACGCAGCTCAAGCAAATGTTTGGCCATTTCTATATGACCATTTCTGCAGGCCATCATCAGAGGTGTCCATCCCAAGAAATTAACCACGTCGATTTTCATATCTTCGGTAAACTCCTTTTTGAATTTATCCACGTCGCCTTTTGCAGCTGCATGGTGCAATGTTGTGTTCTGATCATCATCCTCTATGACACAATTGAGAAATCGAATTTTTTAATATGTCATATAACACATATATGTCTTGTTTTTAGTACTAAATTTTGTCACGAATTTTTACAAACTTAAAAATATACAAAAAAATATTGGGCGTAGCCACCCAAAAATTTTACAAATCATATCTACATAACTATGCTTGAAATTTTTTGCTATTTGCATTTCATTTATATGGAGTTTTCCACGAGGATTTGACAATTCATATGGTTAGAAATTGTACAGAAGCATTTATATATTCTTTGGAGTGAATCCAAAGGTCTCACATCTCGAAAGTTATAAGTCTATAGAGGAATTGGGAAATGGATGAAAATACGAGTACCTTCAAAATGGATATGTCCAGTTCGTTGCAACAGTTAATTGGTTATTACAAAACGTCTTTCATTTTTTGCCAAAAAGTGGATAAGAGTAAATATGCCAACAGCTAAAGCCTTTGTAGTGATGATAGATAGAAAGAGATTACAAATATGTATGATTATCAAATAGGTAAGACATCCCTAATAATTCTAGACTTTTTATCCAGATTACAGTAATATGTTCTAAAATTTTATCAACGTCTGAAATAAGGTGCTTTACATCTGGAACTGCATTCTGGAAATATTGAAAGACGTAACTTATACTTTTGAATGTTATCTGTTTTCTTAAAAACGCCTGATACCCTTTACCTTTTTTCTAACAAAACAACAGCAATTTGATACATTCATACAGATGCACTACTTACCGATGGGAGGGGTAACTTTAATGGGTAATTTTTCGATTTTTTCGGTTTTCTCTATAGTATCTGCCATTTTTTCTTACACTGCTCAATAGAAAATAATGCGAATAGTGAGATTTATAAGATTCTCAAAAAGCCCGAAACTCAAACAGTTACACACACATACATCGAACAGAAATTTCGAAATTATTTTAACCTACAGTCGTTATACAGGTAGTATGTGCGAGGTATTGTATAAAAACTTGACTTATTTCAAACAAAAAGTGAATATTCTTGTATCTTGTATACTGGCCAACGACCGAAGAGTCAAAAAGTATGTACCGGGTAACCCAAAAATAAAGGACACCGGATATATCTTAACAACTGCTTAACCTAGAGCCATCGGTTAAAAATATCATTTCAAAAATAACCAAGGAAAATTCTAAATTCAAACGAGATTATTTTGCAAAATGCGTAATCATCGTATACGATGTCTTTTAAGTTTTGCATATAGAAACATACGAGTAGTGGCCGCGCGGATCGAACGTCAGTACTGAATCTTAACCTTACTCTTTATTAAATTGCGGGTCATATTGCAACAATTCCTCTTAATGAGCAAAGAACTGTGACTGTGGATTGGTATACCATCATTTGTTTGCCAAAAGTCATCACCGAGGTTCGAAAAATCAACCCCGAAAGAAGAATCATCCTCCACCAAGACAATGCAAGCTCGCACACAGCCCAAAAAACAATGCAGTATTTAACGGAAGGAAACGTGAAATTATTGGACCATCCTCCATATAGTCCTAACGATTTCTTTACTTTCCCGAAAATTAAAAACAGACTGCGTGGTCAAAGGTTCCAGTCACCAGAAGAAGCAGTTGACGCATTCAAAAATGCCGTTTTGGATCTGCCAGCAAACGAGTGGAATAAGTGCTTCGAAAATTGGCTCGAGCGCTTGCAGATGTGTATTAATCTTCGTGGAGAATACTTCGAAAAACAATAACGTCATTTAAAACTACCTACCGTGTTGTTTTATTTCCATATGCAAAACTTAAAAGACGTCCCTCGTATATCGTTTTGGTTGCTCAATTTCCGAACTTTTTGTTCAATATCATTTATTCATATTTTTGAATGGCATTTCAGAAAAGTCATACAACTTCTGTTTGGCGGCATCGTTTTCACGGTTTTATTTGAAAGAGCCCAAAATTGTCAACTGTGTGGTGTCGTATTTTGTTCGGTAGAGTCATAGGCCCTTATATATTCGATGAGCTGTTAACTGCTGAGAGCTACATGGACTTCCTATACATATTGCCTACGTTGTTAGAAGACGTCCGACTGGCCCGGCCCAATACATCTGACTCTTTTTATAAGCACTAAGGTTAAAATTTTGAATATGAATATGGGTATCATATCTGGTATTGTAGGCGTGTATTTCACTGCGCTGGGGTGATAAATCTGTGTGTTCTTTAACAAATAAGCATGACTCGTAGATCAATAATGACGGTAACGTTAAAATTTTATTATCTTTAAGTACTGGTCTACAGCTGTCCAATGGGTTGAGACCAATTACTAATCTAATCAGCCTCCTTTGCAGAATGAATATTCTCTGTATGCCACAAGAAATGCTCAATATACAGGGTGTTTCAGTTTATTGTTGCATAACTTTAAGATCCGATAGAACTTTTAAAATTAATGCATAAAGTTTATATAAACATGCGTCGAAAAATGGGTGGCTTCCGAAATACAGGGTGGTTAAATTTACTTTCTAAAATAGTTTTTTTTAAATATCTCGAACAATATTTGATGTATAATAGTGAAAATTGATATACAAGGGTTTTTTGGTACGACAAAACGAACCATGGGCATAGTTTTACTGTAGCCGCTAGAAGGCGCTCTCTACTATACCTGTAGTGTATTAAAATGACCGAAAAATTTTTCTTAGTGCAATTTTTTGCTTTTTAAATGAAAAAATTGATTCTTCGCACTTTTCAACTTAAAAAAGCTCTCCTGTGAGTTTTCGTTATAGTTAGCCGTTTTTGAGATATTTCGATTTTTAGGGTTCGATGCATTTTTAATTATTTATGGGAAAATAATATTTTTTTTACATTTTCGATTTGGGCATTACAAGTAATTAAGATGATCGTTTAGATTGTGTTTTTCAACACAGCAATAATTCCTAATTCCAAATAAACACAAAAAACAGAATATTAATTTGTTTAATTTTCAATATTATTTTTAAAAATTAAATTAATTATTTACAACTAAAATGCTATTCTATAGTTAGGACAAACATACAAAATCTAAAGTAGTCGCTCGAAATGTAAACCCAATTGTTCAATACACAATGCACATCTACGACAAATCGAACGTGGTATAGCATTATTCAAATAAGGCCTTATTTCATCACATGCATTCCTGATTCTCTCTATTAGCATATCTCTTGTGGTTAAGGGAGTCTGGTACACTTTTTCTTTTAGAAATCCCCACACAAAGAAATCTAATGGATTTAGGTCAGGGGATCGAGGAGGCCAGGCGACTGGTCCTCCACGGCCGATCCATCTTTCTGAATAATTTTCGTCCAGCCAGTTTCTAACTATTCTCGAATAATGAGCTGGACAACCATCATGCTGGAACCAGGCCAATCGTCTTAAATCTAACATAACATCATCCCACATATTTGCATGTTCAGCCTTTAAAAATTCCAAGAAGGTCGCAGCATTTAACCTTGCAGGCAAAAGGTAGGGTCCACATAGTCGATTACGGTAGATACCAATCCACGCGTTCACACTAAATTCATGCTGAAAATTTCTTTCCCGAACTGCATGCGGATTTTCATGCGACCAAATATGTTGATTATGAAAATTTACCACTCCATGTCTAGTGAAGCATGACTCATCGGTCCATAACACGTTACTTAAAAACTCCCTATTATTATCAGTTCTATCAAGAATCCACTGACAAAATGTGATTCTTCGTTCTCCGTCCCCTGGCTGTAGTCCTTGCACAGGTTGCAAATGGTAAGGACGTCTATGGTCATTTCTAAGAACACGGTGAACATGGCTTGCTGAAATTCCCAAGGCACCAGAAACTCTCCTAACACTTGTGGTCGGATCTCTATCAAACTCACGCAGAATCATACGGGTAAATCTGCGCTGATGAACATTTATGTTTTGATCCCTTTGGAGATTTCCAAAACCATTTTCAATTATTTGGCGATGCACTCTTACAAATACTGAGCGAGTTGGATGTCGTCTGTTTGGAAATCTTCGTGCGTATTCTCTGGCTGCTTGTGCTGCGTTTCCATTTGCAAAGCCATACACAAGATGAATATCCGCTAACTCTTGATTGGAGAATAAAAATGGCATTTATATAAAACTTACAAAAAAAAAACAGGTAAAAGAAACTAAATTTCATGCATTCACAATTGCAAAAAAACGTTTCAGGTTTCAACAGACAACAAAACTAACTGTCAACTAATTGACGTTTAACCTTATTCTGCTTTAAATTTCAAAAATATTTGCAGGCTCAGCCTACTTCTAAAAATTATCGAGATACTGACTTTTTAACGTTATTTTATCATAAATAATTAAAAATGCATCGAACCTTAAAAATCGAAATATCTCAAAAACGGCTAACTATCACAAAAATTCACAAGAGAGCTTTTGTTTGTTGAAAAGTGCGAAGAATCAGGTTTTTATTCAAAAAGCAAAAAATTTCACTAAGAAAAATTTTTCGGTCATTTTAATACACTACAGGTACAGTAGAGAGCGCCCTCTAGCGGCTACAGTAAAACTATGCCCATGGTTCGTTTTGTCGTACCAAAAAACCCTTGTATACCAATTTTCACTGTTATACATCAAATATTGTTCGAAATATTTAAAAAAAACTATTTTAGAAAGTAAATTTAAACACCCTGTATTTCGGAAGCCATGCATTTTTCGACCCATGTTTATATAGTCTTTATGCATTAATTTTAAAAGTTCTATCGAATCTTAAAGTTATGCAACAATAAACTGAGACACCCTGTATAACCAAGCACTTCATGTGACAGTACGCCATTGCAAATTAACTATTAAGGAGACCCTACGACTAACTAGACCCCGTGGGTTTCTTAATGCAAAGTATGCTGAGTTAAGCTTACCAGCCACATACTCTATGTGTGTTTCCCAGGAAAGTGTTTCGTCTATGTAGAGAGCCAGAAATTTGTGTCTTTCCACCTTCTCTATGGTAGTACTGGATAGCGTGAGCGTCAGAGCAGGTAGAGTTCGCCTTTTATAGAACACTATATACTTTGTTTTGGATGTATTTGCTGTCAACTTGTTTTCCGCGATCCATTCTGAAAATTTTAGTAAAATAATGTTTGCCTTATCTTCGGGTTCTTCTGGTGACTTTCCGCTTATAGTGATAGTTGCGTCATCTGCGTACTGTACTACTCTGACGTTCAAGCTCCCAGTTGTATCATTTATAAATACCAGAAACAGAGAGGAGGGACCCCCAAGTTTATTTCAAATGTATCTGAAGTGATATCACTCACCCTTACTTTTATTTTTCTATTCGATACAAAAGTTTTTATCCATGCATCTACTGGTGACCTGAATTCCGTATGTCTGAGCTTTTCAACGAGAAGGTTATGATCAATACAATCAAAGGCTCGACTTAGGTCGATGAAGAGAGCCAGGATATATCACCCACTATCTACAGACTCATAGATATAACTTAAAAGTGTAAAGGCAGCTGTATTTGTGGATAGTCTAGGCCTCAACCCGTGTTGATTTGGTGACAAAATTGAGTGTTCGTTGATAAAATTTAGAAAAACAAGAAACTAGCGTTATTGTCCCGTCCCAGGAGAAATTTTTCTCTTGGCTATGGATGTTGTGATTGTCCGTAGGTGGTAGATGGTCTCTGACTGTCGAACGAGGAGGTACCACCCGGCGGATCTCGTAGGCAGAGCCAGAATGAGTGCATGTTACATGCACACGTGTTCCCTCGCCAGAGTCCGTGTGGCGTTCCCCCTTTCCCATGTATCCCGCTATAGCCCCACGGTACCCAATGGGTGCTTAGGCCTTAGGCGTGGTAGTTGGAGTATAAAAAAACATTGCCCTATAATTATCAAGTACCTCTCGGTCTCCCTTTTTATACACAGAAATGATGGTTGCTAGCTTCAAGCTATACGGAAATATTCCTGTACTGATAGAAAGATTAAATATAACATAAGGGGTATACACCTATAAGGCAGTCAGCCACCTTAATTGGTATGCCATCTGGGCCGCCTGATGGTTTGTTTTTGAAGTCATTCAAAACTGACTGGAACAATATCGATAAAGAACAATGATCTTAGATTGCTTTGTATAGAACAATGGCTCTTTAAAGTATCGTATGTGGACAGTAGCATATCCTCAGCAATTTTTGCAAAATAATCCCCAAAGGTATTTGCGACTCTTTGAAGTTCACTGATTGTGCTATTATTCAAGATTAATTTTACTGCATCTCCCTGCCTTTTCGGTTATCAAATCTACTATACTAAGTGACATATAAATTCGAACACCCAGTTTAAATGGTTTTGTTTTAATAAAATTTTGTATAAGTACTTAATGAAGCATAATAAGTAAATGATAAAAATTTCAAAATGATTGCACTGCTTTAAAGCCCTTTGACCTTTAATCATGTGCGGATGCACCCTGATGTGCTACGCATTCTCCAACGCGCCTAGGCATGCTTCTGATCAGGTGGTCAATGTCCTCCTGTGGTATCTCATTCCAGGCAACCACCAACTCCTCTCGAAGTGCTTCTAGAGTCTGAGGAGGACGTTGCAAATTGAGCAATCTTCTACCCATCATATCCCACACGTGCTCAATTGGGGATAAGTCGGGAGATCTTGGTGGCCATGGTAACAGTGTGACATCATTATGTTGAAAGAAGTCTATTGTGACTCTTGCAACATGTAGTCGGGCATTATCTTGTTGGAAAGTTGGATCTGCCAGGGTGTCAAGATAGGGTAAAAGATGGGGTTCTAGAACTTCGCGGATATAACGCTGTGCGTTCATGTTACCTCTGATGAAGATTAAAGGTGACCTGGAACCATAAGCTATAGTACCCCAAACCATAACTCCAACAGTGTGATGAACATGTCTTTCAACACAAAAAACTGTGGATTCCTCCTTTCACCACGTCGCCTTCTAACCCTGGCACGACCACCGTGCATGCCTAAACAAAATCGAGACTCGTCACTAAAGACAATACTGTTCCATTCCTGATCCCAGAGTGACCGTTGTCTGCACCACTCAAGGCGATTACGTCGGTGTAAGGGTTAGAAGGCGACGTGGTGAAAGGAGGAATCCACAGTTTTTTGTTGAAAGACATGATCATCACACTGTTGGAGTTATGGTTTGGGGTGCGATAGCTTATGGTTCCAGGTCACCTTTAATCTTCATCAGAGGTAACATGAACGCGCAGCGTTATATCCACGAAGTTCTAGAACCCCATCTTTTACCCTATCTTGACACCCTGGCAGATCCAACTTTCCAACAAGATAATGCCCGACTACATGTTGCAAGAGTCACAATAGACTTCTTTCAACATAATGATGTCACATTGTTACCATGGCCACCAAGATCTCCCGACTTATCCCCAATTGAGCACGTGTGGGATATGATGGGTAGGAGATTGCTCAATTTGCAACGTCCTCCTCAGACTCTAGAAGCACTTCGAGAGGAGTTGGTGGTTGCCTGGAATGAGATACCACAGGAGGACATTGACCACCTGATCAGAAGCATGCCTAGGCGCGTTGGAGAATGCGTAGCACATCAGGGTGCATCCACACATTATTAAAGGTCAAAGGGCTTTAAAGCAGTGCAATCATTTTGAAATTTTTATCATTTACTTATTATGCTTCATTAAGTACTTATACAAAATTTTATTAAAATAAAACCATTTAAACTGGGTGTTCGGATTTATATGTCACTTAGTATATTTATAATACTCCATATTTCCTTTGGTGGGTTGGCAAGAAAGTCGATTTTTCTCTGGAAGATAGTTTCCAGGATTTTTTCAGGATTTTCTCTTGACCGTTTTAGTAAGACCTTTTTTTGTTGCAAGCCTCTACGACGGATAGGTACCCAGATACGCATTCTTAGTTGGCCACCCTGTACAAAAAATGAATTCCAATAAAACCAGATTGCTCCATAATCTGGATACATAAGTGATCGTACCTCTCAATTCATTATGTACTAAGTTTGACAGATCAGTAACAGAAGCCTGGCGAGCTATGTCTAATGCTCGACAAGAGCAAAGTTCATTGGCATGTCAGTATAAGAGCCACAGATCACGCTCTAATGTTTATAAAGCAAGGTGGTTCCTTTGTTCAACGGATGCGTAATAGAAAAGTGGATTGCAATCGCATAGCGATTGAAGTGCACGAACTGTTGCATCTATAATTTAGGTCACCGTCAAGAAGATAAATGTAAAGCATTCGTGTACATATATTCTTGGGAAATACAACGTTTTAATGACATATGAACACTGCACTCTGCTCCATCCGATGCTACCATATATATGCATCGAATATGCACGTTTTTATTTTCTGCACACTATACCGGGTAATCTCATAAATACCTACTCTATTTTAGCTCAGATTTTCTGCTTCATGAGGATATCTAAAGTTGTTTGTTGAATGTATACTAAGTGACATATAAATCCGAACACCCAGTTTAAATGGTTTTATTTTAATAAAAGTTGGTGAATGTATTTATCTTACTGTAAATAACAAGTGCAAAAATGTTCAGCCTTATCAGTTGGACATTCCGGTTTTTATACTGCTTTTTTTTAATTCACTAACGCTCTAAAAATGAATATTTCAGCCGCAGTAAAGAATCAACGTTGGCGGATTTTGGTTTTTGACATCCTTTACGATCGGTTACGATGCCTAGAGTACGGAGACCTGTACGATTTCGTCAACTTAGTGAGTTTGATAGGGGCCGTATAGTGGGACTTCGGGAAGCTGGACTTTCTTTTCGGGCAATTGCAGTTAGAGTGCAAAGAAGTGTAGACACTGTGGTTAGGTGTTGTCAGGCATGGCTTCGAGAAGGCCGTACGCAAAGAGCAAGGGGCACTGGACGCCGCCGTAGAACAACGGACCGTGAAGATCGCCGAGTAAGATTATTGGCCTTAAGGGACCGTTTCTCCGCTACCAGGTCCATTGCAAATGACTGGTTTGCAGAACACGGAAGACCTATTGGCATGCGAAGTGTTTACCGACGAATGAGAAGTTTTGGCTTCTTTTCATACCGGCCACACTGGGTCCTCCCTTTAACTCGAGAACACCGACGTAATCGCCTTGAGTGGTGCAGACAACGGTCACTCTGGGATCAGGAATGGAACAGTATTGTCTTTAGTGACGAGTCTCGATTTTGTTTAGGCATGCACGATGGTCGTGCCAGGGTTAGAAGGCGACGTGGTGAAAGGAGGAATCCACAGTTTTTTGTTGAAAGACATGTTCATCACACTGTTGGAGTTATGGTTTGGGGTGCTATAGCTTATGGTTCCAGGTCACCTTTAATCATCATCAGAGGTAACATGAACGTGCAGCGTTATATTCACGAAGTTCTAGAACCCCATCTTTTACCCTATCTTGACACCCTGGCAGATCCAACTTTCCAACAAGATAATGCCCGACCACATGTTGCAAGAGTCACAATAGACTTGTTTCAACATAATGATGTCACATTGTTACCATGGCCACCAAGATCTCCCAACTTATCTCCAACTGAGCACGTGTGGGATATGATGGGTAGGAGATTGCTCAATTTGCAACGTCCGCCTCAGAGTCTAGAAGCACTTCGAGAGGAGTTGGTGGTTGCCTGGAATGAGATACCACAGGAGGACATTGACCACCTGATCAGAAGCATGCCTAGGCGCGTTGGAGAATGCGTAGCACATCAGGGTGCATCCACACATTATTAAAGGACAAAGGGCTTGAAAGCAGTGCAATCATTTTGAAATTTTTATCATTTACTTATTATGCTTCATTAAGTACTTATACAAAATTTTATTAAAATAAAACCATTTAAACTGGGTGTTCGGATTTATATGTCACTTGGTATATTTCAAGGCACCGTTTGTAGCGAGAATATGACGTCAAGTAGATTAACTCCATACTTCCTACGCCGTAGGAGGCTTACACCTTCCAACCTACGATTTTTATCCCCTCCAAGCAATGTCAGAAAATAAGAAGGAATATAATATCTGAAACGTTGTAACATGATGGTTCCAGCGATTTTATTTCCAGTGCCTCGGAATCAATTTTCAAAATCTACGACTACCTAAACGATGAAAGTATTAAACTCGTGATAAACATTCGAGCTTCGCTTCACAAGTTTTCTGTTGCTTAAAGATATCTGCATTACATGTGTATATATGTGTAGATATAAAGACAGTCAAGTAATCATTTACAAAGGCATCCCAGAACACTAAAGCGGTACGTACTCCTAGTATCCAAATATTGCTAAAATATATAAATATTTGTCCAGTAGCGGTGTGTCAGTGACGACATATTGCACAGTCGGCAACGACAACGGTTGATACTAAAGCTTTAAACTTCAAGAATTTCACAAATTTTCGAGCAATCATATTTACATAAAAATGTATCTCTTACTTCTGCTTATAATATATGCATCAATATGTATATATGATGTTATACAGGATGCGGCAGAGAGGATGGACGGTTTTAAAAAAAATCATAAAATAGTTAATTTTTACTCGAAAACAAATTTATTGATGGAATCAGGTTCACAAGGAAATAGCATTTGAGACAGTCAAGTGTGGAAAATCACATCAGGCATGTGGTGGCCGAAATCGTTGATGCAGTGCTGGAGGCGTTCTTGGAAGTTCGCGTAGACTCTCTCCAACATCGCTCTCTCAACTTGGGCGACTTCCTCGCGAATTTCGCCCTTCAATTCGTCCAGAGTGGACCGAGGAGGCCAATGAACATCGCCAAACCTGGAAATAAGGCGACCACGGAAGAGAGGGCGAATAACGTCCATGGATGCTCGGGCTGTGTGGGCGGTCGCCCCATCCTGCTGGAACCACACACGTCGGATTGGAACACGTCGCCGTCTTCGAAGAAGTAAGGGCCAATGATGCAAGTTTGCGATACAGCGCACTAAACCGTTCCTTTTGGGCTGTGCAGCGGTTTTTCGTGTAACTGTTGCGGATTTTCATTAGCCCAATAACGACAATTTTCTGCTGTTCAACCATGCTGTTTAGGAGAAAGTGGGCTTCGTCACTCATAAACAAAATGAGGTTCTCATTTTGATCGATGAGTGCTTCCATCTCACGTGCGAAGTTCATTCGTTGTGCATAATATCCGGGCTGTAACTGTTGCACAATGGCCAATTTGTATTGGTGAAAGCGGAGATCCATATACAAAATTCGCCTTACCGAACGATTACTAAGGCGAAGTGCAGCAGCATGTTTCCGGGCAGATCGAGTCGGACTGCGAAGAAAGACCTCTCGAACGCGTTCAACATTTTCAGGAGTTCGAACTGTTCGCGGCGCTCCTCTTGGTCTTCTGTCGATCAGTTCACCATGCCTGAGAAGTGCTTCAACCCAACGAAGGATGGTGTTTCGAGAGGGAACAGCTCTATTCCGATGAATGTTGAAGTGGCGACGAAACTCAGGCTGTACGACGATGACTGACTCATTATTTCGGACGAAACAATCATAGGCGAAAACACGGTGCTCCACCGTCCAAGTCTCCATAACGACAACTGGTAAAATAATGCTAACATCTCACTAGTCAAACGGCACCCTCCCCACCTCTCACGTAGACGGAGGCGGAGAGTACCACCCATACCAAAAACGTCCGTCCTCTCTGCCGCACCCTGTACTTTTATGCAATCTTGATTTACCTGTGTTTTACTCAAATAACTTTTGTTTTATGTTGAAACTCTGCATTTTAGTGGTTGGTATATATATTTTTTTGGATGGAAATTTTACGGGTTAAGTGGTAGAATAGCGTATGCTAAGTTTCGCCCAATAAAGACTTGTATTACTATTATTATACAACGGAATTTTTTATTTATTTTCCCGTTGTTACAGGAATCAGAAGCTTCTTATTGTTAGAACATATTTGATTAATACTAAAGACGTTACATTTACAACCCAATACCCCTACAACCTCCAGCCGTCAAGTATCCAACCCTTAAAAAAATAGTTTCCGAAAATGAGCATCTGAAACGCCAAAAAAACGAAGATCGATTTTCATAATCTAATGCTTTTTCATTCTTGGCATAGTAGTAACCTTGTGTCAGAATTTGATCAAAATTCGAGCAGTATTTCTCAAGTTATGGGCGGTTTTATAATTAGCGTACAGACTGACAGAAATTTCGTGATGCACATAAGGCGTCCAAAAATATATACTCGTACTTATATCCTGTCAGTTGTGGCATAGGAAGTAAAAATTGAATAAAATCGATATCTTTGCCGATACTGTTTCTCACGTTTTATATTACATCTGATGCATCCAGATCACCGCCAAAGCGGACCTAAGTAGGCTCATATCACTGACCCTTTTATCTACACGCGCCCTGGCGAGGAAGTAATGTAAACGCGAAAAATTTCGAAAATGTGATATTCTGCCTTTTTATTATATAACATGTACATCACGAAAAACGATATACTATTCGTCATTATTCGTCAGAGCGGTCCGGTGGACCTTTGCTCTTAGTTAAAAGGCTTGTCGGTCTCTTAGTCTGTCAGGTCTGGCTACCCAGATACCAAACATGTTTAAGGGGAAAAGGGAAAGAAGGAAAGAAAGGAAGGGAGAAATAGAGCAAAGAAAGGAAGTAAATCATTTGAAATATCTTAATCATTATTGCTTTGACTACTCGAATTATTTTGTAACTCCAAGAAATAATTTTGATTGGTTTTGTATACTGAAATAATTTTGGCTGGTCTGAATTTACAATTTAATTTTGATCACAGTGCGGGGCGCGGCCTGGAATGTTTGCGAACTTGCTCGACTGTATAGTCTACTGAATCACGCAATAGAGGATTGCTGTGCGATACAGCTTGATTATAACGCCCCTGCGCCTGTTGTTTTACGTAATCCCTTAGATATGGGATATCAAGATCTCTGTGAATAGTCTCATTTGACACGTACCGAGGGGCGTTAGTAATTGTGCGAAGGGTTATGTTTTGCAGAACTTGCAGTCTCTGCATGTGCGTCTTGGCAAAAAAACACCATTTTATACAACCGAATCTTGTTGATCAAACTTAATTTTGAATTCCTGCACAACAAAGAGTAAAGCTGCCGAAAGGTAATTTGGAATTTTGTTTTCAAAATATCAGTATGTTTCTGCCAGGTCAACACCTTGTCAATGATGACTCCAAGATATCTGACAGATTGCTCCCATGGTAGACGAGATCCATTCACTGATATCTCTGAGGGGGCAGAGCGACGTTTTTTAGTGCAATAGATTGCCTGCGTTTTCGAAGTACCGAACCCCTCTTACAGGCCGTGTTGTTGACAACACATTGTTAATTTTGATCCGAAACTTCCATCCTTCTAGAAAATATTTCAACAGTTTTAGTAGCCAAAATGGAAAACCCTTTTGGATGAGCTTATACAAGAGGCCCATGTGCCACACCTTGTCAAATGCCTTTGATATATCTAAGAGCAAGATAGCAGTACTTTTGTTCAGGGTAAACCCCCTGGTTACATGCTCCACCAGTCTAACTGCCTGTAGCTCCGTACTATGCTCATACCCAAAAGCCGAATTGCACGTCACGAATCACATGGTGAGAAATTCTCAAGGTAACGATAAATCACCTTTTCAGCGAGCTTAGAAGGAGCTGACAGCAGACTAATGGGACGGTAATCCTGGGAGAATATCGAACCTGCCTTCTTTGGCATCATGGTGACTTCACGCCTTAGGAAAGTAATGATTTCTGAGCAGTACACTGATTATTGCCACCAGATAAGTCAAAGCCTTGAGCGGAAGCAACTTCAGTGCTTTGTTGGTGATTTGATTCTCTCCAGGTGCTTTACGCACCTTTAGGTCCTTAATGTGGCATTGGAGCTCTGCTGGTGTGCAAAACGGAATCTCAGATGATTCCGTTGATGTGCTATGCTGAGATTCATCTGAAGAATCTTCTGAAAAGGAGTCACCGATGTTAGCACCGATGTTGGTGTCGCCATTCGCTCTGAAGTATCTCCTGACAGATCTTACAATTTGTCGTTCCTCATCAAGGTCATTGTCCAGATCATAATTGGGAGAGAACTGCCTTTCCATGACGTCTGCAAAAACCTCCACTTTATCCTCAGTCCTGAAAACTATGCCTTCCGTTTCTGAGCGATTTTGCCGCTTTCCAGAGAGGAATACTTGATTCAAGCATCCCCGCCAGAAAGCCGCTCCACTGCTCATTGCGGAATGTGATCAGGATGACAAGATCTTTTTGCTTGCTTAATCACAGCCCTCTTTTCAAAAATTTTCCGACGAATGTCAGCAGGGAGAATGAAAAACTATGTGACTCATTTTTGTCATCCTGTCTGACGGTCTATCTGTCTGTCTGTTTGTCGGTCTGTCGGTCTAATGGCCTGTTCGCTAATCCTTGGCCCCTCTATAACTTGGAAAGTAATGCTCGGATGAATGAAATTTATACACAAAAAAATTTATAAATAACACTGATAATATTTAAATTTATAAATGAACTATAACAAGGTATATAAGGTTACGAACATGCCAAGAAAGGAAAAGCTATGTAAGTCAGACCAGTGGCGGGGAAAGAAGGCTAAAAGCTAAAAATGTATAAATCGCTCTCAAACTTTCAAAGGATTGTGATCATTTTTCGTCATCATAATAAATTTTCCGGTAGACTTGCCCTTAAAACAAAAATATTTTCAGCCATCTGATCACGTACATTGCGGACAAGGAGAAGCAGATGGCGCAGCGATCCGATATGCAAGTACGAGGTGGGGGCAGTATCATCATACAGATTATGGTTGTAGTATAATTTAATGAGATTACTTGATTTTGCGAGGTATAAAACATTGTTGACAAACAGTGTGACCGTGTACGGATACGTTCATTGCTTCAATCTGAGGATTTTTTTTATGGAAAGCCTAAATAGTTCACTAGTTTTTCTGACAAAACCCACGTCTTTATAATGCTATCGCGCTACAAGAAAAATTGTTCTAGAAGCTGTTTCGTAGGAGTGGGCAGTACACAGTCAATCTATTTGAAGTCATTTTTCAAAAAAGTACCTCTAAATAAATCACATATTACAAATCCGCTTTCTATGATTCAGATCGATAAATAAATCCAGCCTCGTATATTGAATCAGTGCTTGCTTTATGTAAACAGCCTAAATACCATCATTAACATTTTTCTTCCTCCAAGATTCACTTTCAATTTCAAAACAGCACGGCCTTATATTATTACACAGTGAACGTCAAAAAAGTTAACGCAGATAGAACACTCCAGGTTTAGATTGATGTGATCTTTAAATTTCTGAAAGCGTTATATAATGAGTTACAATATAATCCCTCATGTTTGACTGCCCAATCAAGCCACTTGTGATTAAAATTCTTCTTTATTGTATACGTTTCAGTCGTAACGGTGACCGTCAGTTACAATATGTTTGTTGCTCGTACTTAATGAGATCTAGGGTCATTATTTGACGATCTTACTGTCTTGATTTCAGTGTACGCCTATTGAATAGAGATAGGGCAAGGTAGATTTACTCTCCATAACATGAAATCGATTCATTCCAATTACGCACTTATTCGAGCGCAAATCTTACACATTTCTAGAGTACGAAAGATGTCTTTTAAGTTCTGCATATAGAAACATAGTAGGCCGCGCGGATCGAACGTCAGTACTGAATCTTAACCTCACTCTTTAGTAAACTGAAATTCAAATGTTCACAACAATACGTAAAGTGTTCTCACTACAGTGAATTTTTAAGTGTCACCAAGTCATTAGAAAAATCGCGAGATTAAGGCATCCTTGAAGATCTCAAAGACCTCAATTCAAAAAATTTTACATGAAGAATTAGGAGTAAGAAAATTAGTTTCTCGTTGGATACTCCATCTGTTGACTGAAGAGCAGAAAGCAGCCAGGGTTAATTGGTGTCAAAAAACGCTTGACCGTTTCAATTCCGAAAACTCAAAAAATGTGTAAAACATTGTTAGTGGTGATGAATCGTGGATTTACTGTTATGAACAAGAAACTTAACGACAGTCGGCTGTTTGGGTGTTCCAAGATGAAGAAAAGCCAACAAAAGTCATCCGTTCTCGAAGTGTTTCGAAAAAGATGGTCGCGACATTTGTGTCATATTGCAAAAATTCCTCTTAATGAGCAAAGAACTGTTACTGCGGATTGGTATACCACCATTTGTTTGCCAAAAGTCATCACCGAGCTTCGAAAAATCAACCCCGAAAGAAGAATCATCCTTCACCAAGACAATGCAAGCTCGCATACAGCCCAAAAAACAAGGAAGTATTTAACGGAAGAAAACGTCGAATTATTGGACCATCCTCGATATAGTCCCGATCTAAGTCCTAAAATAACGTCCAAAAATAACAAAAAAGCTCCCATAAATGCAATTTAGTGGACCCGCGATAATCCGACAGATGTTTTGCATGGCGAATACTGCCCAAAGCATCTATAGTCTGGAATTTTTTGAATAAGAGTACCTTGTAATAGAACAAACTACAAATCAAAGAATCTATTTAGACTACGAATCATACTACATAATTGTGTAATGTATATGTATAGTATGTATGTTTGGCCAATAAAGTGGTTTCCAATAATTCCTGCCCATGTTAACCGAAAATTGGTGTTGGAAATGGGTTTCGGTTACGGCACAGGGATTTTCTTCTGCCCAGAAATGATTATTGTGGAAATTCTCAAAGGCATTTCGAGAAAAATTAGCTTTGTTCGTGAAGAGAATCATTGATTCAAATTGCGGATTTTGTGTAATTTTTTTAAGATAGGTACCACTCACACAAGGTCACAAGCCTTGGAAAATCAATGGGAAGTAATGCCTGTACTCTTAAAATATGGTAAGGATATAACAAAAAATCCACTAAAATTCTCCAAATAAATTGATGGTAAATATTTAAGTGTCTAGCGATCTTCCTCGTACTCGTTTCAGGATGTTCTTCGACTTGCGTGCAGCACTGCTTCCTCAATTTCAGGTGTTCTCACACTTAGAGGTCTACCTTCAGATGTTCCTTTTCGGACAGAACCAGTTTCCACAAGACGACGATGAATATTAGAAAAGGTTCGACTATCTTGCAAAGCACGATCGGGATATCTCTGGTGATAAATCCGTCTGGCTTGCTCATTACCGTCGGCAAGGCCATATACGTAATGCATTTCCGCCATTTCTGCATTAGAATAATTCACCATTGTTAAGAAAATTGTAAAAGATAAATAACGAAAAAGATGTCACAGCGAACAGATTTGAATGACAGAGACTTGTCAGATATCAAAAGCCAGTGGCATATTCCAGAGCAACTAGATATTTATTGCTAAATTGCATTCTTCAATTATTACATTAATTTTCTCGGACAATAGAACGGTTTTATTTTTTACTCAAAAATGGCGCATCGTAGGAAAACAATTCAAAAGAGATCATTTGTTTTAAATTAAACGGGGAGTTCAAAAACAATTTTTATTTGGCAAAAAACCATTTGTGTACCATTTTTTTCTTAAAAAATATCGGAGTCAATACCCGTACGCACGCCACTGTTAAAGCTAAAAATTATTTTTTCATTGAAAAATATGCAACTTTATTAACCTTATAAATCAAACTAACATTAATTTTTCATTTAGATTCACACCCTTAAATATTCGCATATCATTAAGGAACACCCTGTATATCAGTGGTACCTATAGAACCTACAAAAACAACTAAAGTTAATTACGATAGGAAAATATTTTTTTTCAAACAAACGTACATACAATGTACTAAAAATATGTGTTCCACAGGATATCACGAATAATCAAAAAGTAAAAATACAAAGCATGATATGCACCAATCAATTTATAAAGAACCAAAATATATTTTTTTTATTTCGTTTCGACCTGTTAAAGCGCGAGACCAAACTTTTCTCTTAGTCTTTTCAAAAATGAAAGTTCGTTGTAGGAACGTATGCCATGACGACTTTTGTAACGTTCTAGCCACATATGAAGGTTTATTTTTCCTAAATGGGGGATGCCCTACTTTTTATTACACATTCGGATGGGCCCTTTTAAAAGAACAAGATTGATGAAGCATACTTAGGGCTTTAAATAAACATCGAGGTTTGACAGGCTGCATATCTGCTATGTTGACAGGTGATGTTTTTTTTTGTTTTATTTTATTTCAGTCTAATACATCCATTTTTCGAATTTGGATGATCGATACAGGGTGGTCAAAAACCCAAAATGTAGTTTTTTGCAAAAAAATTAATTGTAACACCCTGTATATTTTTGCACTACCAGAACCACATTTTTATGAGCCTTTTTTAATATGAGATTATTACCAGTTTGTTCTAACGGTTTCTGCGTTATAGAAATAAGTCCATCATCCATGGAAACAAAAAACAAGTAGAAGATTATTGACAATCTGTATAAAATCAGGCTTTTAAGAAAAATGAATTACAAAACAAAACCATTGAATTTCTGTTTTCTGAAAAAATCTTATTTTATAGACAGACTGTCAATAATCTCTACTTCTATGGATGATGTGACTTGTTTGAATAGAGAAATAGTCATATCTTTTAACAAATAGCCATAACGCAGAAACCGTTTGAACAAACCGGTAGCCACCATATGTTAAAAAAGCTCGTAAAAATGGGAATCCGATAGTGTAAAAAGATTCAGGGTGTCCGATTTAATTTTTTTGAGAAAATGTAAATTTTGCGTTTTTGGCCCCCCTGTATTGATTATCCAAAATATTCGAAAAAGGCTAGAATCGAATAAAATAAAAATGTTTGGCACAAAATTCATCCATATGTCAAACTTTGATGTTTTTCTATATAAAACAGCCATTAGTGCAACGACCTCCTTATACGAGTATCACATAATCCTTTGTCCAGTATAGAGGAAAATGTATTCGTTAGCTTTTAGAAATTTATCTCCAAATATTGGGTTAAACACCATTTTTTTTTCCTTTCCATCGCACATAATGTCTTTATAGTTACTACTAAATATAGGACCATTATATCATACCTCTATTATCTCATTATAAACGACGCCTCTAAAGAAGTGAAAGAAATTGCACGTTACTTAATCGTCGCTTCATTTATGTCAATGTACAAACAATAAGTATTATCATTGGTTTGGTGGAACTTTCCGTCTGCAAACAAATTATACTAAGTGACATATAAATCCGAACACCCAGTTTAAATGGTTTTATTTTAATAAAAGTTGGTGAATGTATTTATCATGCTGTAAATAACAAGTTGAAAAAATTTTCAGCCTTATCAGTTGGACATTCCGGTTTTTATACTGTTTTTTTTTAATTCACTAACGCTCTAAAAATGAATATTTCAGCCGCAGTAAAGAATCAACGTTGGCGGATTTTGGTTCTTGACATCCTTTACGATCGGTTACGATGCCTAGAGTACGGAGACCTGTACGATTTCGTCAACTTAGTGAGTTTGATAGGGGCCGTATAGTGGGACTTCGGGGGACTGGACTTTCTTTTCGGGCAATTGCAGTTAGAGTACAAAGAAGTGTAGACACTGTGGTTAGGTGTTGTCAGGCATGGCTTCGAGAAGGCCGTACGCAAAGAGCAAGGGGCACTGGACGCCGCCGTAGAACAACAGAATGGTTTGCAGAACACGGAAGACCTATTGGCATGCGAAGTGTTTACCGACGAATGAGAAGTTTTGGCTTGTTTTCATACCTGCCACACTGGGTCCTCCCTTTAACTCGAGAACACCGTCGTAATCGCCTTGAGTGGTGCAGACAACGGTCACTCTGGGATCAGGAATGGAACAGTATTGTCTTTAGTGACGAGTCTCGATTTTGTTTAGGCAAGCACGATGGTTGTGCCAGGGTTAGCAGGCGACGTGGTGAAAGGAGGAATCCACAGTTTTTTGTTGAAAGACATGTTCATCACACTGTTGGAGTTATGGTTTGGGGTGCTATAGCTTATGGTCACCTTTAATCTTCATCAGAGGTAACATGAACGCGCAGCGTTATATCCACGAAGTTCTAGAACCCCATCTTTTACCCTATCTTGACACCCTGGCAGATCCAACTTTTCAACAAGATAATGCCCGACCACATGTTGCAAGAGTCACAATAGACTTCTTTCAACATAATGATGTCACATTGTTACCATGGCCACCAAGATCTCCCGACTTATCCCCAGTTGAGCACGTGTGGGATATGATGGGTAGGAGATTGCTCAATTTGCAACGTCCTCCTCAGACTCTAGAAGCACTTCGAGAGGAGTTGGTGGTTGCCTGGAATGAGATACCACAGGAGGACATTGACCACCTGATCAGAAGCATGCCTAGGCGCGTTGGAGAATGCGTAGCATCAGGGTGCATCCACACATTATTAAAGGTCAAAGGACTTTAAAGCAGTGCAATCATTTTGAAATTTTTATCATTAACTTATTATGCTTCATTAAGTACTTATACAAAATTTTATTAAAATAAAACCATTTAAACTGGGTGTTCGGATTTATACGTCACTTAGTATATTTTCTAAATATTTGGAAAAAATATCGTAAAAATATATGGATTATTTATCTATAAGGAATATTTTATGAATATATAAGAAATATATTCATTAAATATTAAAAAATCTGTCGCTGCAAATATGTATCAAACATTTTTTCAAAATATGTATTTAATAAACATTTAATGCTATCGGCGATGCTTTTAGCTATATTATTAATAAATTTATATACAGAGAAATCCAAATAGCACTGACGTAATAATGTGTACAAGAGAGAAGCGCTTGAAGCATGAAATACTTATGTTAGAAAGAGTGCACCGATGGCAACGCGACAAGCCTTTGTCTTTTGAATGGCTTTGAAATGATTTTCAAATGCCTCAATAGATAGTGATTACTGAATTGGACTTAACGAACAGAAAAACCTATGACACGCATCTAAACGCGTTTGCTAGATTTATTCTGAACTTGTCCTTGAAATTTCTCGTTAATTCCCTCGTATTGACTATCTATCCCTCGATTCGGAGACTCAGTGACCAGAAAACCCAAATGACGTGTGGATTTAGAAAATTTAAAATGCACCCGTAGAGACACGCTGTCCCCAGCTTTGAAATCTGTCATCAAATAAGTCCTGCTGTATCGAATACCGTATAAGTGTCGCGAAAATTGTATTTTTTACCAGCACTTCGAAGTATTTGGAGCACTGTGCGGCGGCCCACAGATGTCTGGCCGTGACTTTACTGTAAATATCCCGTATACTTCGATCTACATTCTTTTACATTACAACACATTCATCATGAGATGAGCGTCGAAGAATAAGGAACAAAAACTAGCTGTTTCAACGATGCGTAATTTCGAAACTGCCATTAAAGTTCAGGCATAGTTCAAGTGTGTCATTAAGACATATTTGGGCTTGCGGTAGCGTTGTAATAAGAATTGACTGATCACTGATCACCTGGATAGATCAAATTGCTTTGTTCAGTGTGCCTGTATTGTTGAGGTTATCTCTACAAAGATGGGCTGATTTGTAAGAAATTTCCACACAAGGTTACAACGACGCCAAGGAAAGAAGGCCTTTGTAGATTTTGAAAATCCAAAGGCAGCGGAGCTGAGGAGAAAAAACGAAAAAAATAAAATCCCTTAAACATCGTCTTTTGAGGTTTCAGAGGCTCCTGATCATTTTCAGAAAAAAATGTGTAGGGGTTAAAAATATGATCTTAGGTGTTGTAGGAGTGGAGGAGAGCAAATGTAAATTTGTTTGTACTAGCAATACAGGGTGTCCGCAAAGTTGGGGTTTTCCTTTTGAGAAACAACTACCCTTGAAATAACAAAGGTAATGTGTAGTGAAACGAGGGCGACCAAGTAAAAAAAATAAAGGAAAAAGTACTCACTCTCCAGTTGACGAGAAAGGCTAAGTACGTCTCTGCCCGAAATCATACCGCGCCAACAGACAATGAAATCAGCTGAAGCGCTACCGAGCAGACGCAGAAACCACATTGATTGTCTTACACTTATTGGCACATCTTCTAACAAGGAAGGCAAAATGTTGCGTGAAAAGTCTAGGTATTGCATCCCGTCCATTCGATTTGGGAGAATAAATGGTCCAATGAGCATACCGTTCACCATGCCAGCCCAAACATTCACCGAAAATGTTTGTTGAAAATGACCAAACATGAGTGTTGCGAAAGTTATTCACCCCATTACGCGTGAACGTAGATTCGTCTGTCACCAATATGCACTTCAAAAAGTCCGGATTATTGTCATGTTGATGCAACAACCACTCACAAAGCCGCACTCTTGCTGGAAAGTCGTCAGGTTGAAGGGCTTGTACACGTTGGACGTGAAACGGATACAGCCCTTCTTCACGCAGCGTTTGCCACACTTTAGTTTTTGATACTTGCACTTTTCTAGCCACGTCTCTAGTGGTTGTTGTATTTTGACGCAATCGATTATACGAGTTCGTTTACCTCTACACGCGTGGCTGTAACCATCGGTTGAAGGTTGCATACTAACCTGACACACTGACCCCGACCCAGTTGTGCCGTCGGGTTGAGACCTTGTACCAGTCGGAGATATCCCGGCGGGTCGCGGCTACAGGACGGTATTCAGATATTTTTGATGTTGCAGAGCCCTTTATCTCGGTTCTCTTAAGACATTGGTGTATATGGTACTAAGAAAAATTGCTTATGTTTTTAAGATCTACACGTCATGTAAAGGAAAACCCCAACTTTGCGGACACCCTGTATAGGCAGTTGTTCTGGAAAATGTTCATTAACCGTAACAATGTCTTAAATATTCTAAGTAACTAGATTATTCGGTTTAATTAAACTGGATTTTCTGGAAAGAGTTTAATTAAAAGTAATATACTACTAAATTAATTTGCATGAAAATATCAAACCATGTACCTGTTTAATTGAACGGCGGTTTTTACTTTAAAAAAGCCCTGGTATATACTAAAATGATCAGAGATTGAGCGCGTTCAGCTAACGTAAAGCGGTCCAGCGGTACAGCGCTTTTATGCTGAAAACCAGGGATGTCTTTTGAGTTTTGCATATGGAAATAAAACAACACGATAGATAGTTTTAAATGACTTTATTGTTTTTGGAAGTATTCTCCACGAAGATTAATACACATCTGCATGCGGTCGAACCAATTTTCAAAGCACTTATTCCACTCGTTTGCTGGCAGATCCAAAACGGCATTTTTGAATGCATCAACTGCTTCTTCTGGTGACTGAAACCTTTGACCACGCAGTCTGTTTTTAATTTTCGGGAAAGTAAAGAAATCGGTAGGACTTGGATCGGGACTATATGGAGGATGGTCCAATAATTCCACGTTTTCTTCCATTAAATACTCCCTTGTTTTTTGGGCTCAGTGCGAGCTTGCATTGTCTTGGTGGAGGATGATTCTTCTTTCGGGGTTGATTTTTCGAAGCTCGGTGATGACTTTTTTCAAACGAATGATGGTATACCAATCCGCAGTAACAGTTCTTTGCTCATTAAGAGGAATTGTTGCAATATGATCCGCTTTTGACACAAATTTCGCGTCCATCTTTTTCGAAACACTTCGAGAACGGATGACTTTTGTTGGCTTTTCTTTACCTTGGAACACCCAAACAGCCGACTGTCGTTTATTTTCTGGTTCATAACAGTAAATCCACGATTCATCACCACTAACAATGCTGTACACATTTTTTGAGATTCCGGAATTGAAACGGTCAAGCGTTTTTTGACGCCAATTAACCCTGGCTGCTTTCTGCTCTTCGGTCAACAGGTGGGATATCCAACGATAAACTAATTTTCTTACTCCTAATTCTTCATGTAAAATTTTCTGAATTGAGGTCTTTGAGATCTTCAAGGATGCCTCAATCTCGCGACATGTCACATGTCTATCTTCAATGATGAGTTTGCGCACAGCATCGACGTTTTCCTGGGTCACTGCCGTTTTTGGTGCATCCACCCTGGGATCGTCGCTAAGACTCACCCGGCCACGTTTGAATTTTCCATACCAACGGGAAATTGTCGACTGATGTGGCGCTTCGTTGCCGAAAACATGCAGTAACTCAGCAAGGCATTCTTGCTGCGACAATTGTCTCTCAAAGTTGTAATAAATTATGGCGCGAAAATGTTCTCGGTTGAGTTAAATTTTTCTAATGACTTGGTGACACTTAAAGTATTGTTGCGAAACTTTGAATTTAAGTTTACTAAAGAGTGAGGTTAAGATTCAGTACTGAAATTCGATCCGCGTGGCCTACTATGTTTCTATATGCAAAACTTAAATCGTAATAGTAGCCATGGAATAGCTTCAGCAGTTAGACAGCAGTTTTCATTTGGCTGTTAGATGTAATAGTTTGTTAATATGTCGTTAACCGTCAAAGCTATGCCACGCTGGACAGCTTCTCGTTAGCAGAACGCGCTCATTGATTCAACCCTATTGTATATTGACAAAGAGTGGAGATGTTAACATTATGTTCACAGATGAATAGAATAAGATTGATCCAACGTACTGTGTTTTGTTGGTTACTTGTTGACTTAGAAGCAATTCAATATACAAAAACGCTCAATTCTGACAGCTTTAAAATCTGTCATTTTAGAAGAGTCGTTTTATATTCTCGAGAGACAAAGCACTCATAAGGATGTTCGACATGAGGTACCACGTGACCTATCATTTGAAAAAGTTTTAAAAGACGGCATTCAATCCCTCTCTTAAAATTTCCAACTAGGTATTATTATGATAAAATATGGTATTCATGCATCAATTTCACCATCACTTGACCCATTCAAAAAGGGGAGCCTTCCAGAAAAGTACTGTAAGCGTAAAAGTAATCATTTAAAAGATCCTGGCAAAACAATAAAATGGAATGGTCAGTTATGTGATAACTGCTGTCGGACTAGCAGGCTATTAAAATTGAGAATTTTTGTATATTGACTCGCTTGTACATAACCATTAATCAAAATGTATATTGCATCAATATTTTTCTTTTAGAAGGTTTTTTCCGAATAAGCAATGAAAGAAGCAACATCTCATTAAAAAATTGTCACAATTATTATTCTTTTGGAGAGACCCTTTAAAAAGAAAAGAATGCATGTTACATACTCTATTATTTCGAGTTGCTGTTGAGTCATAAGTGAGTCATTGTCCAAAAATCCTTATTCTCAAGAGACCGCCAGTCCTCCATTTTCAAACACTGGGAAGTGTATATCCTGAACTTATAAGTACTGATAAGGGGCTTCCAAATGTTGATGACCCATCATTTTATATTTTAAGAAATCTCAAAAATGGCGCCCAGCGATTAACTCAAAGTTTCCAAATGTTTTTAGGCTGAAATACAGTATTCATGCATAAATTTCATCATCCCAAATTTGAGCTTGCTAAATTGACCCATTCAAAAAAGAAAAGGATGGGGAGGCATTAAAAAGCTGTTTTTACAGAATACAATTTCAAATCATAGACAAGTTTGCTTCCGTGAGTATACAGGGTGTCCGCAAAGTTGGGGTTTTCCTTTTCAGAAACAACTACCCTTGAAATAACAAAGGTAATGTGTAGTGAAACGAGGGCGACCAAGTAAAAAAAAAATAAAGGAAAAAGTACTCACTCTCCAGTTGACGAGAAGGGCTAAGTACGTCTCTTCCCGAAATTATACCGCTCCAACAGAAAATGAAATCAGCTGATGAGTATACCGTTCACCATGCCAGCCCAAACATTCACCCAAAAATGTTTTTTGAAAATGTGCCCGACGGACAGCGTGCGGATTTTCTACTGACCAAACATGAGTGTTGCGAAAGTTATTCACCCCATTACGCGTGAACGTAGATTCGTCTGTCACCAATATGCACTTCAAAAAGTCCGGATTATTGTCATGTTGATGCAACAACCACTCACAAAACCGCACTCTTGCTGGAAAATCGTCAGGTTGAAGGGCTTGTACACGTTGGACGTGAAACGGATACAGCCCCTCTTCACGCAGCGTTTGTCACACTTTAGTTTTTGATACTTGCACTTCTCTAGCCACGTCTCTAGTGCTTGTTGTTTTTTGAAACGCAATCGATTATACGAGTTCGTTTACCTCTACAGGCGTGACCGTAACCTTCGGTTGAAGGTTGCATACTGACCTGACACACTGACCCCGACCCCGACCCCCGACCCAGTTCTGTCGTCGGGTTGAGTTAGTAGCCGGTACCAGTTGGGGATATCGCAAGTCGCGGCTACAGGACGGTATTCAGATATTTTTGATGTTGGTTCCCTTAAGACATTGGTGTATATGGTACTAGGAAAAGTTGCTTATGTTTTCAAGATCTACACGTCGTGTAAAGGAAAACACCAAGTCTTAACAAAATTGAAATAAATAATTCTAATCAAAATGAAGTCAAAGGATTAAACTAAATGTTCTAACAGACCTCCTTCTTGGATTTGACAGTAACCTAACCTATTGGAACAGCCTGCGCGAACATTTTCTGGTGTAACATATTGGCAACGCGGCAGACTGCACGAACTTCTGCGTCACCGTTGCTTGGCAATGTGGTGATGACCTTTGCTGTTCAGCCAGCTTCTATCTCCTTCTAATATGTCTTGATACACACTTGTCTCTCATACACATTGAACTCAAGCCGTCAAACAAATTTTGTTTTCTTTGTATGTTTAAATTTCGGCTTATCGTACAACGTTTCGACTAGGCATTCATCAAGTCAAGTAGCTTGATATTTTTAGAAGCTACAATATTTTTCTTTTAGAAGGTTTTTTCCGAATAAGCAATGAAAGAAGCAACATCTCATTAAAAAATTGTCACAATTATTATTCTTTTGGAGAGACCCTTTAAAAAGAAAAGAATGCATGTTACATACTCTATTATTTCGAGTTGCTGTTGAGTCATAAGTGAGTCATTGTCCAAAAATCCTTATTCTCAAGAGACCGCCAGTCCTCCATTTTCAAACACTGGGAAGTGTATATCCTGAACTTATAAGTACTGATAAGGGGCTTCCAAATGTTGATGACCCATCATTTTATATTTTAAGAAATCTCAAAAATGGCGCCCAGCGATTAACTCAAAGTTTCCAAATGTTTTTAGGCTGAAATACAGTATTCATGCATAAATTTCATCATCCCAAATTTGAGCTTGCTAAATTGACCCATTCAAAAAAGAAAAGGATGGGGAGGCATTAAAAAGCTGTTTTTACAGAATACAATTTCAAATCATAGACAAGTTTGCTTCCGTGAGTATACAGGGTGTCCGCAAAGTTGGGGTTTTCCTTTTCAGAAACAACTACCCTTGAAATAACAAAGGTAATGTGTAGTGAAACGAGGGCGACCAAGTAAAAAAAAAATAAAGGAAAAAGTACTCACTCTCCAGTTGACGAGAAGGGCTAAGTACGTCTCTTCCCGAAATTATACCGCTCCAACAGAAAATGAAATCAGCTGATGAGTATACCGTTCACCATGCCAGCCCAAACATTCACCCAAAAATGTTTTTTGAAAATGTGCCCGACGGACAGCGTGCGGATTTTCTACTGACCAAACATGAGTGTTGCGAAAGTTATTCACCCCATTACGCGTGAACGTAGATTCGTCTGTCACCAATATGCACTTCAAAAAGTCCGGATTATTGTCATGTTGATGCAACAACCACTCACAAAACCGCACTCTTGCTGGAAAATCGTCAGGTTGAAGGGCTTGTACACGTTGGACGTGAAACGGATACAGCCCCTCTTCACGCAGCGTTTGCCACACTTTAGTTTTTGATACTTGCACTTCTCTAGCCACGTCTCTAGTGGTTGTTGTTTTTTGAAACGCAATCGATTATACGAGTTCGTTTATCTCTACACGCGTGGCTGTAACCATCGGTTGAAGGTTGCATACTAACCTGACACACTGACCCCGACCCAGTTCTGCCGTCGGGTTGAGACCTTGTACCAGTCGGGGATATCCCGGCGGGTCGCGGCTACAGGACGGTATTCAGATATTTTTGATGTTGCAGAGCCCTTTATCTCGGTTCCCTTAAGACATTGGTGTATATGGTACTAAGAAAAATTGCTTATGTTTTTATGATCTACACGTCGTGTAAAGGAAAACCCCAACTTTGCGGACACCCTGTATAGGCAGTTGTTCTGGAAAATGTTCATTAACCGTAACAATGTCTTAAATATTAAGTAACTAAATTATTCGGTTTAATTAAACTGGATATTCTGGAAAGAGTTTAATTAAAAGTAATATACTACTAAATTAATTTGCATGAAAATATCAAACCATGTACCTGTTTAATTAAACTGCGGTTTTTACTTTAAAAAGGCTCTCGTATATACTAAAATGATCAGAGATTGAGCGCGTTCAGCTAACGCCCAGCGGTACAGTGCTTTTATGCTGAATACGAGGGATGTCTTTTAAGTTTTGCATATGGAAATAAAACAACACGGTAGGTAGTTTTAAATGACTTTATTGTTTTTCGAAGTATTCTTCACGAAGATTAATACACATCTGCATGCGCTCGAACCAATTTTCCAATACTTGTTCCACTCGTTTGCTGGCAGATCCAAAACGGCATTTTGGAATGCGTTAACTGCTTCTTCTGGTGACTGAAACCTTTGACCACGCAGTCTGTTTTTAATTTTTTCGAAAGTAAAGAAATCGTTAGGACTTAGATCGGGACTATATGGAGGAAGGTCCAATAATCCCACGTTTTCTTCCGTTAAATACTGTCTTGTCTTTTGGGCTGTGTGCGAGCTTGCATTGTTTTGGTGGAGGATGATTCTTCTTTCGGGGTTGATTTTTCGAAGCTTGGTGATAGCTTTTAGCAAACAAATGGTGGTATACCAATCCGCAGTAACAGTTATTTGCTCCTTAAGAGGAATTGTTGCTATATGACTTGCTTTTGACACAAATGTCGCGACCATCTTTTTCGAAACACTTCGAGAACGGATGACTTTTGTTGGCTTTTCTTCACCTTGGAACACCCAAACAGCCGACTGTCGTTTATTTTCTGGTTCATAACAGTAAATCCACGACTCATCACCACTAACAATGCTGTACACATTTCCGGAATTGGAATGGTCAAGCGTTTTTTGACACCAATTAACCCTGGCTGCTTTCTGCTCTTCAGTCAACAGGTGGGGTATCCAACGAGAAACTAATTTTATTACTCCTAATTCTTCATGTGAAATTTTTCGAATTGAGCCCTTTGAGATCTTCAAGGACGCCTCAATCTTGCGATATGTCACATGTCTATCTTCAATGATGAGTTTGCGCACAGCATCGACGTTTTCCTGGGTGACTGCCGTTTTTGGTGCATCCACCCTGGGATCGTCGCTAAAACTCACCCGTCCACATTTGAATTCTCCATATCAACGGGAAATTGTCGACTAATGTGGCGCTTCGTTGCCGAAAACAGGCAGTAACTCAGCAAGGCATAATTGTCTCTGAAAGTTGTAATAAATTATGGCGCAAAAATGTTCTCGGTTGAGTTAAATTTTTCTAATGACTTGGTAATACTTCAAAATTCACTATAGTGAGAACACTGCACGTGTTGTTGTGAAACTTTGAATTTAAGTTTACTAAAAAGTGAGGTTAAGATTCAGTACTGACGTTCGATCCTCGCGGCCTACTCTGTTTCTATATGCAAAACTTAAATCGTAATAGTAGCCATGGAATAGCTTCAGCAGTTTGACAGCAGTTTTTACTTGGCTGTTAGATGTAATAGTTTGTTAATATGTCGTTAACCGTCAAAGCTGTGCCACGCTGGACAGCTTCTCGTTAGCAGAACGCGCTCATTGATTCAACACTATTGTATATTGGCAAAGAGTGGAGATGTTAACATTATGTTCACAGATGAATAGAATAAGGTTGGCCCAACGTACTGTGTTTTGCTGGTTACTTAGTGACTTAGAAACAATTCAATATACAAAAACGCTCAATTCTGACAGCTTTAAAATCTGTCATTTTAGAAGATAGTGGTTTTATATTCTCGAGAGACAAAGCACTCATAAGGATGTTCGACATGAGGTACCACGTGACCTATCATTTGAAAAAATTTTACAAGACGGCATTCAATCCCTCTCTTAAAAAAGTATTATTTTTATGATAAAATATGGTATTGACGCATCAATTTCACCATCACTTGGCCCATTCAAAAAGGGGAGCCTTCCAGAAAAGTACTGTAAGCGTAAAAGTAATCATTTAAAATATCCTGGCAAAACAATAAAATGGAATGGTCGGTTATGTGATAACTGCTGTCGGACTAGCAGGCTATTAAAATTGAGAATTTTTGTATATTGACTCGCTTGTACATAACCATTAATCAAAATGTTGTATATTGCATCAATATTTTTCTTTTAGAAGGTTTTTTCCGAATAAGCAATGAAAGAAGCAACATCTCATTAAAAAATTGTCACAATTATTATTCTTTTGGAGAGACCCTTTAAAAAGAAAAGAATGCATGTTACATACTCTATTATTTCGAGTTGCTGTTGAGTCATAAGTGAGTCATTGTCCAAAAATCCTTATTCTCAAGAGACCGCCAGTCCTCCATTTTCAAACACTGGGAAGTGTATATCCTGAACTTATAAGTACTGATAAGGGGCTTCCAAATGTTGATGACCCATCATTTTATATTTTAAGAAATCTCAAAAATGGCGCCCAGCGATTAACTCAAAGTTTCCAAATGTTTTTAGGCTGAAATACAGTATTCATGCATAAATTTCATCATCCCAAATTTGAGCTTGCTAAATTGACCCATTCAAAAAAGAAAAGGATGGGGAGGCATTAAAAAGCTGTTTTTACAGAATACAATTTCAAATCATAGACAAGTTTGCTTCCGTGAGTATACAGGGTGTCCGCAAAGTTGGGGTTTTCCTTTTCAGAAACAACTACCCTTGAAATAACAAGGGTAATGTGTAGTGAAACGAGGGCGACCAAGTAAAAAAAAATAAAGGAAAAAGTACTCACTCTCCAGTTGACGAGAAGGGCTAAGTACGTCTCTGCCCGAAATTATACCGCTCCAACAGAAAATGAAATCAGCTGATGAGCATACCGTTCACCATGCCAACCCAAACATTCACCGAAAATGTTTTTTGAAAATGTGCCCGACGGACAGCGTGCGGATTTTCTACTGACCAAACATGAGTGTTGCGAAAGTTATTCACCCCATTAGGCGTGAACGAAGATTCGTCTGTCACCAATATGCACTTCAAAAAGTCCGGATTATTGTCATGTTGATGCAAACCGCACTCTTGCTGGAAAATCGTCAGGTTGAAGGGCTTGTAAACGTTGGACGTGAAACAGATACAGCCCCTCTTCACGCAGCGTTTGTCACACTTTAGTTTTTGCTTCTTCTAGCCACGTGTCTAGTGCTTGTTGTTTTTTGAAACGCAATCGATTATACGAGTTCGTTTACCTCTACAGGCGTGACCGTAACCTTCGGTTGAAGGTTGCATACCTGACACACTGACCCCGACCCCCGACCCAGTTCTGTCGTCGGGTTGAGCCGGTACCAGTTGGGAATATCGCAAGTCGCGGCTACAGGACGGTATTCGGATATTTTTGATGTTGCAGAGCCCTTTATCTCGGTTCCCTTAAGACATTGGTGTATATGGTACTAGGAAAAGTTGCTTATGTTTTCAAGATCTACACGTCGTGTAAAGGAAAACCCCAACTTTGCGAACACCCTGTATTGTATCTATATTTGCACAATTGTATGCCTCATTTTCATTTATAAAAAATTCTTCGGAATGCCGTAGGTAATTATTATATTTCGATGATGGATGGAAAAGTGAGATTGCAAAATTCATTAAAATTTAATGAGTTGCAGTTAAAAATCATAAGCATCCTTTACTGTTTGTCGTCTCTCCTTTCACTTAGTAAATAATTGTCATTTTTTGCTGGTGCTTAAAAATAACATCAGCTATAATGAGTAATGACTGGGTCACAATCATTAGTTTCAGCTGAAGCTTCCCTAACAGATGTTTTTTGAACATCGGTATTGCTATTGCTATCGTAGGGCAAAACAGAGTAGACATTTTTTGCTCTGCAATGGCAACATCGGGGAAGTTAATGTAACTCCTGGTTTTTATGTTCACAGGACCACATATACACTGAAAACCAAATTGTCTGAAGGCTAGGTTTCAATGTGCACGAGAGAGAAGCGTCTATAGATACATACAGTGTGGCACATCGAAAAGGAAACGGACGCATTTACTGGCAGCTCATTTTTTTTTTTTTGAAAAACGCTCAGACTCGTCGATTTTGTTTTCGACGGGGACACAAGCTTGGCAAAAAATCAAGTTAACACGTGCAGCCCCCTAAGCGGGGGTGACACCACCCCCAAAATCTTAAATGGAAAGGGGGGTCGAGAGATACCTTATTTTAAAAATCTTTCAATTCCTTTATAATGATATAAAATTAATGTACTTCAGTTCAGTAGTTTTGAAGATTTATTGATTTAAAGCTTAAATAAAACTAATAATAATATTAATAATGGAGATCAATGCATTTGGCAGCAAAGTAATTTAAAAATGAAGAATGTTGAAAATGGCCACGATGACTCTCCATGCAATAATAAAGATATTGGTCAAAACGTTGCCGCACATTTGCAGTATTTGAGGAGTAATTTGAAGGCACTGATTCACAATTCCTTGTCGTAGGTCTTCTAATGATGTTGGCTGAGTAGCACATATTTTGCCCTTTAACACGTTCAGTGCGAACAGCGTCAAAAGACGCCCTCCGCTCCTGTGGTGGGAGGCGAACGGCGTCTTTCGACGCTCTCTGCCGGCTTCCAAAAAAAGGAAAAAAGTATTTCAGTTTCTGATGTGGGTATCCTCATCCCAGTTCGCAGTCAATGTGTTAAATGACACCACATAAAGAAATCCAAAGGTGATAAATCTGGCGATCTTGAGAGCCATTCAATGGCACCTCTTCTACCAATCCATTGATCTAGAAACAAACGTCTGATCTAAATATTGTCGAACACGTAATGCGTAATGTGGTGGGGCACCATCCTGTTGGAACATGAACCTATTCGCAATGTACCGCCGATCATTCTGATTTTCAATTATGGCTGTTAATGCAGGATCTATGGCGTCTTCCAGTAATTCCAAATACATTTCACCGGTCAAATTTCCAGGTAAGAAAAAAGGACCAACTAAATGATCGCCAAAAATACCAGCCCAAACATTTAATTTTTGTGGTTGCTGTGTATGAACCTCATGATAAATTCTGGGATTAGAATCGGGACCAATATGGCAGTTATGACGATTTACTACTCCATTTAAGAAAAAGGAACATTCGTCGGAAAAGTGTTGAATAGAAAATGTTCATCGTTTTTAATTCGATCACTCATATCTTTACAAAATTGTAACCGCCGTCTTCATTAAGTTCTTGTACCAGATGAATTTTATACGGATGAAAACTATGGGCTTTTAGAACCCGTTGGACAGTACGTCGACTAATACCACACACAGTCTCCAATTTGCGGTTACTTAATGTAGGATCTACATAATCTTGCCCTAAAACCCCTACTTCTATTGCTTCGTTCCTTATGGGATTTTCAATGTTGCGTTTCTTATTGGCGACTAACCCAGTTTCCAGAACTTTAGCTACAAGTTCTAGAACATATTTACAATATTTCGATAATTTTAACTCTTTCTGCTGTTGAATATACCATGGTTAATTTATGTAATAAAGCGTTACAAGTTATTTTAGCAACAAAGTTTGGTCGAATCAATCACAAACTATGTACTAAATTCCTATTAAAAATAAGTACGAGATATTTCCTTATCTTCCTTCAAGAAATAACATTTTTGCCACAAAAAAACGCTCCAATAGCTATTTTCAACAACAAAATGATAAACAAACCATGGGCGTAGTGAAGAAAAGCATTTACTTATTAAGTAAATTATTTTAGTCAAATTTCTTCTGAAAGTAGTTCAAACTAATTTGATGTAAATATTAAAGTCTACTCTAAGCTTTAAATCAATAAATCTTCAAAACTACTGAACTAAAGCTCATGTGTTTTACATCATTATAAAGGGAATTGAAAGACCTTTAAAATAAGGTATCACTCGACCCCCCTTTCCATTTAAGATTTTGGGGGTGGTGTCACCCCCGCTTAGGGGACTGCACGTGCTTACGTGATTTTTTGACAAACTTATGTCCCCCTCGAAAACAAAATCGACGGGTCTGAGCGTTTTTCAAAAAAAAACCGAGCTGCCAGTAAATGCGTCTGTTTCGTTTTCGATGCGCCACCCTGTATGTTAGAAAGAGATAGAAGCCGCCTGGAATATGTTACACCAGTTCGTTGATTTAAGATGCATATTGAAAATATGCGTTAGTTTATTCTTTACGACAAAATAATAGATTTTATCATCATTGGTGGAAATCAAAGATAGTTCTAAAATAACTTAAAACACCAAGTCGCAACAAAATTGAGATAAATAATTCTAATCAAAATGAAAACAAGGGATTAAACTAAATGTTTGAATAGACCTCCTTCTTGGATTTGACAGTAACCTAACCTATTGGAACAGCCTGCGCGAACATTTTATGGTGTAACATATTGGCAACGCGGCAGACTGCACAACCGTTGCTTGGCAATGTGGTGATGACCTTTGTTGTTCAGCCGGTTTCTATCTTTTTCTAATATGTGTTGATACACACTTGTCTCTCATACACATTGAACTCAAGCCGTCAAACAAATTTTGTTTTCTTTGTATGTTTAAATTTCGGCTTATCGTACAACGTTTCGACTAGGCATTCATCAAGTCAAGTGCCTTGATATTTTTGACTTGAAAATGAAATTACTTGAAACGTTAACACTTGACTTGATTGTTTTTATTGTTTTACTGGGATTGAGGATATTATCAAACTACATACTTGATATAAATTATATTTTTATTTGTCTAAAGGTCTTCAGTGGTATTTATTTTCACAACCGATAAACCGTATTTTGTATTTTAAGGCGGCTCCGACGCAGTGAGTTTCAAGCCATTTACAAGGGTTCAGCTGCTTCAAAACTGACACTCCATTTTGCAATATTTTTACTTCCCACGTCATTGGCGAGGAAGTATTGTAATCGCGAAAAATTTATAAAATGAGATGTTATGCTTTTTATGTGATATGACATCTACATCACGAAAAACTGTATCACTCATCATCAACTTGGAAATTACCGCTCGGATTTTTATGAAATTTCCACACGCGGTTACTAGTATGCCAAAGCTTTGTAGTTTTAGTCCAGTGGCAACGGTGCTTTAGGCAAAAAAGAAAAAGTAACAATTGCTGAAACTCCGTTTTTGACGTTTCAGGGGTTCCTAATCATTGACATAAAAAAATTGTACTGCTTAAAAAGGGGGGGGGGTTGAAAGCAGTGAAACACGTTCTATTACTAAGAAGCTTCTGATCCAAGTGATTACAGGAAATTTAAGTATCGAAAATCCGACGAATAAAGTGCTCACGGTTTCAAAAAATCGGTACCTGCTCTATAGGTTTGACACCAACAGCCAACAGATCTACAACTACCGACAGTAGGGAAGAATAAATTCAGATATCACTCCACTCAAGTATAGTTGAATTTAGCGTGGAACTTTAAAATTATCGATATGTCAAGGAAATATGTTTTTGAGAACGATCATTTGGTAGATTTTATACCTGCATTTTCATTTGAATTTCATAACCCGTGAAATGTACCCATTTCGCCGTTACCTTTTGTGTTCTGCAGTTTGTGACGTTTTTCTGGATATAAGCAGGCCATAATTGCCTAGAGTGCTATCAGAGCTTTTTACAAAATTTTGTCTTTGCGCAAGAATTATGGTGGGTTGAAATGCTCACTATTTGTGCTCAACTTCTTGATATTCTAAAAAGATCCTAGTGGATAAAATCGAAAAAGTGGATCGCTGGCACCCTGTGGACTTTGTTTTTAGCACGCTGCAAGAGTTTCATTTGGAAATAATAAAAAGTAAGCTGTGAAGTGCAAATCGGTTTTTGGGCGAAATTCATCGACTGTTTCGTCCTGCCAGTCCAAGCGCGGAGACGGTGCGTTCCGACTAAGAAAAAATGTATTCAAATAATTTTATATCTTTCCTAAAATAAATTCAAGAACTCAAATTCTAATTCGTTTATTCATGTCAATGAACACAATTATGTTTAGGGTCGTGTGGTAGATGGTAACAATTGAACAAGGGTCATAAAAATATCTTATGCCGTCAAAATAAGAGAAAACAGTTAGGTAGTTTTTGCAAAGCAAAAATTTGATGATTTCAAATGCTACTGTAACTGGTCCAATTAAGTCTTGCCCTGTTTCTACTGGAGTTTCGTAAACCAAAGACCGTACATGTCCTCACAGGAACGGTGTATTCAGGTTGGAGGAAGACATTTTGAACAATTGTTGTGATGATCTCATGTACAAAAGGCAAAATTAAATATATTAAATCTTATTTAGGCAATTCATCGCCTTTCTAAATTTTAACGCGTCTTAGGGCCGTAGTGCCGTAGTGACACTTTTCCAGATATGGGTCCCTATACTCAAATGGTTTCTATTGTTACACTGAATAACCCCTAGAAGTTTGATCCCATAGTTCTGAAACACCTTGTATAATAGACAGAAAGAACTTTGTGGTTTCATTCGCTCAGACAATGGAGACGGAAAGGGGCTCCCAGAAAGTTTGTTCACGGATTCCCTACAACACATTTCCAACTTCACACAGAATATAGTTTTGAAAGTTCCTTCACCCTTCAAAGTTAGATGGCTGTCAGTAAATTTACTGAATTGTCGCTCCTTAAAAATCCCCGCCCCGCACCTTCCAAAGTTACAGGGCTGTAAGCAGATTTCTACTATTGTGTTTTCTCCTAAAGTTTTTTTTTATTTTCAGGGACCTCAACATGTGATGTTCTTCTCAATGCTAATGACGCTCACAAACTTTTCGATATCTTCACCGGTAAGGCAACAGAACAGGGTAGCGAAAAAGAATCAGCATCCATCAAGCAATAGAAGGGATACAAGAAGCTTTGATGTTTACGATTTGAGTTTAGGTAATATGGCTATCTGACAAAAATTGGTACAAAGGAAGTTAACAACCCGTAAACTGTTTCATCATTATTTAAAACATGCGAGGTCTGTAAATTAAGCGATGAGACTGGCAACGTAGCGTTCAATCTGGCAACATGGGAAGCACCGGGCTTGGAGGGGAGACAGGAGAACATATTCCTTCATTACAAGTTTGAACTCGCTAGAGTCATTTGGTTGTCCTTAGGCCCGTATCGTCAGTCGTCCCTACAATTGTAGGGCGTGTTTATGGCCTCCTTGATTGTCATACTCCCTTCTCTCCTTCAAAAATTTCTAGATTACACTTGTCCCGTGACAGCGTCAGCGCTCTCCTATTGTGAAGATATGTTTTCTTTTTAAATTGTAGGAAATTTCAGGCTGATAAAACATGATATAACTCAAAAGCAAGCACAATTTGATGCAAATAGATGTTTCTGACATAACCTCAAAATAGAGCGCTGACACGGAGAAGTAGAAAACTATGACAATCAAGGAGGCCATAAAGGTGCCCTACAGTTGTAGGAACGACTGACGATACGGGCCTTAGTGTTGCTTGTCGTGGAATAGTTTTTCCTATTGTGTTCTAAAAATCAATTTCGAGCTACGGTGTGCTATCAGGTTTTACTTCAGACTTGGGCACAGTGCAACGGAAACTCTTGCTAAGCTTTAGCAGGCTTACGTGGATAGTGTTTTGTCAAAAGCCAAGGTTTTTCGGTGGTTTAAGGCATTTTCAAAAGGAAGAGAGTCGATTGAAGATGACCCACGAAGCAGAAGGCCTCTACCGTCAAGAACCGATGAAAGTATCGGCAAAATCCGGAACCTTGTGTGTTCAGATCGTCGGTTGAGAGACGGAATGATTGGGGTACAGTTAAATTTGACTCAAATCACCCTTAAACAAGTCAAAAACAAATATCAATAAACGAGTTTTCTGCCAGTAAAAGCATTCCTCCTCAGCCCCCTTTTTCGCCTGACTTAAGTCCCTGTGACTTTTTCCCGAAATTGAAAAATCACTTCAGGGAAACTCATTTTGTTATAGTCGAAAACATTCAAACGGCTGTAACCGAACATCTGAAGGCTATTCCAGTATCGGAGCTTCAGCACTGCTATTAGGAGTCTCCAGCGCTGTGTGGATTCAGAAAGAAGTAATTTTGAGGGTGACAATATCAAATTGTGATTATACTTGATAAAAAAATAGTCTCGTCACTTAATTTACAGACATCGTATCATACATTGTAACAAAAATATATAAGATTTGATGAACAAATAAATAAGCCATAAAAAGCAAGGCTTGACCCTTGTAGTATAACTGATAGAGGTAACAAGAAGTAATTTAAAAATAAAATAACTACCTCAAAACTTTGTCATATTGACAGATAATGTACAATGGATAGCTAACATAAAGCGAAGCTGTTTCAGGTATTCAGTTTGCTGTGAAATTGTTAGATACCTTGAAACTTTCAGGGTACGATCCAGAATTCGAGTTGTGGACAGAAAACACTTTGAATATTGTGTTTCCGCCTCTAAGAGCACAACCTGTGGAAATCGGGTATGACAGAGTTGGATATGAATCTCCTGATTTCAGCAACGGACTAGGTAATGTTTCAGTGGAAAAAAAAATATTTTACTACTAAGCTTATTCGAGTTTTACAGGAAACTGTCTCAAAACTGTTTGGTTTCTGCCAGTAGCCAATTACAAGAGGCTTTGTAAATCACGAGAAACTATGGCACAGGATATATATATGTATATATATATATATAACTTGAGACGTGGTCACTGTCGTCTAGACCAGTTAGGTGAAAAATTAAAGCTTCCGCCTTTTGTTGGGTACTTCGACAAAATTTAAGCAAAGAGGACTCTTTATACTTTTTTAATTCTCTCTAGCTTTCAATGGACTTTGCCATCATCATCAGGAGCTGCAATTACAATGATAACAGTAGCAACAAAAGTGTAAAATGAATTTAAATTGACTCAACTTACAGTAGTATGTGAGGATGTTGCTAATTGTTGTTTACGTATAGGATGAGGGAAACGTCCAGTAACATGGTGAGAGCTGGATACATGGTACAATGGTCAAAATTATATAAAATATGACAAGAACAAGTTAAAAACAGATTAAAAATTATTTAAAAACATTAGAGCATTAAATCGTGAAGCCACTTGATGATTGCACAAAATGGTGGTCATGGAATAATGAGTGAGATGAACCCTTTGACAGAAGGCCGAAGGTTGTGAATGTCTGTGTTGAAAGATGGAACGAATTGTGGGCGTGTGCCAAAACGTTGCCAAATCACTTCAGATGATGTGATTTTCAGAATGTTATGTAAGAAATTGTTAAACCGACCAAAGGCAGTTGAATAAACTATATTTTAATTAATGGGAATTTAAATTAACAATTATTAATAAATCGTGAGAAGAGAATTATTAGATTTTGAGTGGAATGAAATTTACTGGTGGAATCGGCCAAAACACAGATTCTATTTATGGTTGTGAAGAGTCGAAATTTGGGGAGATATGTAAGTTCTCCAATTTTTCGCAGTTTAGCAAATATGAGTAAATGACACTCAGTTGTTTAACATCTGTCTTTTTGTTGATACAGTTGCTATTCATGAAAATGTGGGACATTTCCAGGAATAAACGTTCAGAAAGGTGTTTTTCTTTATCAGGGCAACGTTTTGGCACACGCTCACAATTCGTTCCATCTTTCAACACAGACATTGACAACCTTCGGCCTTCTGTCAAAGGGTTCATCTCACTCATTATTTCATGACCACCATTTTGTGCAATCATCAAGTGGCTTCACGATGTAATGCTCTAATGTTTTTAAATAATTTTTAATCTGTTTTTAACTTGTTCTTGTCATATTTTATATAATTTTGACCATTGTACCATGTATCCAGCTTTCACCATGTTACTGGACGTTTCCCTCATCCTATACGTAAACAACAATTAGCAACATCCTCACATACTACTGTAAGTTGAGTCAATTTAAATTCATTTTCCACTTTTGTTGCTACTGTTATCATTGTAATTGCAGCTCCTGATGATGATGGCAAAGTCCATTGAAAGCTAGAGAGAATTAAAAAAGTATAAAGAGTCCTCTTTGCTTAAATTTTGTCGAAGTACCCAAAAAAAGGCGGAAGCTTTAATTTTTCACCTATATATATATATATATATATATATATATATTACGTAACTTAAATATTGACATTATATCGATTTTGACACATTTAGCTTTTCCTATTAAATGTCAATTTTAACACATTCACTTCATGCTCACTTGTAGTAGGTGCGAAGTGAACTAGCGGTACATTAACACCTTCCTAGTGCACAAGTTGACATTTTACCGATTTTATATGACATTATATAGGTTTTTTTAACGTAATAACCCTGGGGTTCTAGGAAAATTCTTTTGAAAACCCGAATGAGACTGTTATCACATTTGGTTATTCATTGTTTTGGTATTAAGTAAAGTCACCTCTATCAAATCCACATCAGTTCAACTCAAAAAAATATCGTAAAGTAGGTTGATATTCACCTCCTACGTCATGATATGTATAACAAAAAATAAATGGATTAAACTAGTAAAAGAGATCTGGAGCTATCACTGCTTGGGGACGCAACTATCTTGTACAGTTCAATGATTCCAAAGCACAGTACTGTACTTGGACGAACAAAAAGCGCCCTAGCGCTCATACAGTTTCGATGGACGGTCGAGTTCTACCAAAGAGCCATTCATTTCGGCTGGTCGGCGTCCAGATCACTGAGGACCCGATCTGGCACGAACACATCTCGTCAATAGCTGCAGCTGCTGGGAAAAAGCTAGGCTATTTGTTTAGGGCTAAGAAGTACTTTTCTCCGCATGACCTTCTCACTCTATACAAGACCCAGATAAGGCCTAGCCTCGAGTATTGCTCACAAGTTTGAGGTGCTGCCGCCCCGACTACATTATCCATGCTCGATGCTGTCCAGAAGAGGGCAGTCCGACTGATCGATGACTCTTCTCTAACAGACAGTCTCGGAATTCTTTCGCACTGCATCTATCTCTTTTCTACCGCTACACCAACGGGCTTTGCTCCTCGGAGCTCTCTTTCATGATGTCGTCGCGCGATGAGCCTGCCCGTCAGACCCGCCTGACTTTGGCCTCCCATTCTAACCGTGTCGAGCTTCGTACATCCAGAACTGGGCGATACGACCGCACCTTTGTCCCGAGGGTGTCGAGACTGTGGAACAATCTATAAGAGGAAGCTTTTCCCAGTTCTACTAACCTTAGGCAGTTCAAAAATCGTATTAACAAAATTTCTTTGAGATCATCATAGCCGGCATTTAGGCTTCTGTCTGCGCGGCTGCTTCGATATAAAAGAAAAAGGTTCATACAATTATATTTTGCATATTCAGCATGTTTTTCTGTACAATACAAGAAAATATGCTAACGAAGTTTGAGCTATGTTTATATATTTACTTTTTTTTGTTCCGCCGCCACTAGATCATTATCAAAAACCATAAATATTTTTCAACCTTGACATAATATACAGGATGTTTCAAATTCGATCCACGCCATTGGGATCTCGGAAACTGTGAAAGAGACGAAGTCGCTTAATGCGGGAAAGCGTATTTGCCGCTCAGCAAGTTTCAAATTAAATAAAATTAAATTCAAAGAATGTTTCCAAAATCATTTTGATTTTTTCCTGACTTTATTTGTAGTGGGATTTCAAAATAAATTGCATAATAACTTTGCCACTTTTTCTCCTCTACAAGAAGGCATAATTAGAATTTCAATATGACGTTTCGTCTCTTGTCCTCCAGCTTATTTTTTCTTATAGTCGCCATATTAGATTGTGTGTCAAGGAACAGAAGGACAGACATACGAGTGCAAACTGACGGAGATAAGTGACATGGTTTTTCGTGACGTACACATCATGCCCAAAAAACATGTCTCATTTTCGAAATTTCTCGCGATTACAACACTTCCACGCCAGCTGCGTAGGAAGCAAAATGTAGAATATGTTCATTGATGACACGCCTTAAAATGCTCCAGAATATGAAAAACCTATGGAGAATGTTACAGTTACCAAAATCATCCCAAGTCGCCGAGACACCGGCACGGGTATCATATAATAAACCTATAAAATGTCAAAAAAACCTATAAGATGTCATCTTGCAAACTAGGTAGTTTTTGAGGCGCAAACAGTCATTCCACGACTGCTCACTAGGATCGCTGTGAACATCCATCTAAGGAGGAATCGCTCAACTAAACTACACGCATCATTGGTTGCCTATGTTTTGTGGGACCAAATGGTCCTTGTCTGTAGTTTTTATTTCTGAGAAGAAAGTTGGTTGAATAGCAAGATCGCATCTGGATGATTATGTGTATTGGTCTGCATGTGTATAAAATCAGTGATATTTGCTGTGTGAGAAAATAATGAATATGCTGTCAATTAAGTATATCTATTGACTGTACCCGACTGGTTATTTTTATGTTGTGCTTTCTGAAGAGAGGTTATGTTCAAAGTTATAAATTACGAAAAACTGATGAGAATTACGGGAAATCCTCACCGCGCCCGCGTTGTGTGTAATTACTGTTAGCATGTATATGGCTTGTAATTCGACAGTGTACAGTGAATATAATTATTTCTTATCTCTCTCATTTTTAAAATTTAGTAAATTTGTATATGTAATTTCCAGAATGGATAAGAAAAAGTGGATGCGCAACTAATTTCTAGCTTTAATCTTAATTAAGTGTATTTGAGACAAGAACTCAATGTATATAATTATCATCAACATATATAACTTACAGCTTAGACCTCCAGTAATGCCATCTCAGAAGCAGATTTTACATCACATCAGAGCCAAGGATTGATAACAAGCCTCATGACGTTTAGGCAACACGTAAAACTAAGTGCTAAGTTAATATCTTGTAGTAAAACCTATAGAATGTCAAAAAAAATCGGTATAATGTCACTTTTCAAGATACGTGATACCCGTGCCGGATACAGTTGTAAAAGACTAATAGATGGCACCTTCTGCTGTCTTATTTCTATAACTTTTAATTTTTCTGGCAACTGATTAATACATTTCGTAGATTATCCGGATCCATACCTAAGGACAGGACCTGAAGCAAAGAGGATGGCAGACTTCCTCTACAGCAAAGAGCTATTTTTTGGAGATATACCCCATCAAAGAGCTCTTCTTGCAAACCAAGAGCTGAGAAAGCAGAATGGATTGTCTCCTAATGTTCTAAAATCAATAAGGTTTTACTCTCCTTTTACAAACGGTGATTTGTAGAATATTTTTAAGGAGCGATAGGTGATAAATTCAAAAACATATCAAGCAAATTTTGCTGAAATACGCAGGTACATACGTTTAGCTAAGCTAGTATGTTACAATACTTTGAGTTCTTAGCTCTCTCTGCTGTGTCAACTTTCATGTTTTTATTCGTTAAGTTTAATTGTCTTGTGGTCAGTACTTTGACGGAGATAACAGCAGGAAAAGCGTAGCTATAATATTGTTTTAAGCACAGATCTGGGAACCTTGGTTTAAATTCCAACTCAATCAAAATTTAATCCTGCAGATGTGCAGATTTGAACTGTGATTTTCTTATGGACTCTTGTCACATATCGACGACCATTTGAAATACCTTTAATTTGACTACATAGATTCTTCAACAGGTATTGTACCCATATATAAATCTTGCTTCATCCACGTGTAATTGCCGAATCTGGACTATTAGAGGGTGTTGCCAAAGCTCGTCTGTGTTTAACTGATAATTAAATTAGAATGTCAGGTGATAAGGCTTCAAGTTCTGGAATGAAACAGAAACATATTCAGAATCGTATAAACGAGAATGGCAAAAGGAGTTTCAATCATGGTTGCCAAGGAGTTTCAATCATGGTTGCCAAGGAGTTTGAACAGCGACCAGTATGTTCAATGTACAAGTTGTAATAAAGAAAAGATGCCCTCAAAAAACCTGTTTTATGTGTATGCGCGTAATTCAAAAATATACTTCTTTCATAGACGGCACTGTGTGACGGAAAGTCCCTTGATCCATCCCTGATCTTGTGACGGCACTGATTTTTTCCTTCTACCAATTTCGACAATCAACGACACTGTCTACCGATTTCTTCCTTTTCGGTTCGGCAACACTGCTGTTGGGTATCTTAATTAAGTTTTCATCGTTGTACATACTTTTTAATTTTAAGTAATATAGTTGTATCCAAATAAATTAATTTATAGTTACTTGTATGACAGTATTTTTATTTCTCTAAATTTCTCTAAACAAGACTTTTCGTACTTAGAAAAATATCAGAGATTACGATACGATCTAGAAACTTCTTCCCTGTCCTAACGACAGCATCGACCATCTCGCAACGTCCCTGAACCACACCAGTCAGCCATGCCGTAAGTCAGTAGCAGCGGTGAGCGGTGAGCGGCCAGGGTTGCCATATTGGGGAATCTTCCCCCAAATTTGGAGGATTCTTACGTCAATTGGAGAATTTTTGGGGGATATTTATTTATTTTTCTTAAGAATGTTGCAAATCTGTGGATGTTTATGCTTGTTCTGGAGAAATTCTTTTTAATCCATCTGGCAACGCTGAGAGCAGTCAAGCACAGACAAAATATTTTTTTAAAACGTGCGTCTTTCACGTTTTTAGGGCAATCATCTACTTTTGAGACGTTACAGCTTTAGCTACTTATGACCACCTGACATCATATACGAATTGCTTCCTATTCAGAATTGATCAAGAATGTACTGGTTTGCTGTTTAAATTTGCGAAATTGACCTTCAAATGACCTCTGAGGTCATATTGAACGTTTCTGATCTCCTTAAACTACTGTAGAAAGCTTTTTTACAAAAAAAAAATGCATGGTTTCCAAGCTCTCGCTATGATCCGGTATTCTCTTATACCGAAGCAGCCGCGCAGGCAGGCGCCTAAATGCCAGGGCATCATGAGGATCCCAAAGAAACCTCGTTAACACGATTTTTGAACTACCTAAGGTTAGTAGAACTGGGAAAATCCTCGTCTTGTACATGGTTCCACAATCTCGACACCTTAAGGACAAAGGAGCAGTCGTATCGGCCTGTTCTAGAAGTACGAAGTTCGACACGGTTGGGATGGAAGACCGAAGTCAGGCGGATCTATCTGGCAGGCACATCGCGCGGCGACATCATGGAGGAGGGCTCTGAGGAACAGAGCCCATTGGTGTAGCGGTAGAAGAGAGCTAGAGCGCCGATGGCCCGCCAATGCGAAAATATATGTAGAAAATATAAATCCGATAAGACCAAACTGGTTAAGCTACAAAGAAAAAAGTAATTTTGCTCTTGCGTCAATTAGGCGCGAAAAAACAGGATATGAGTACCTGTCTTTCTTGCAAGAGTATCATATGTCGAAAGAACTTTGGAGGGCTTTAGGTAACATGAATATCGATGAATCTGGTCTAGGTCTAAGACAAGAACTGAAAGTATTCCGTTTCAACTCAATGACCCAAAAGCTATAAACGACTATTCTGCACCAGTGTTTCATTCTGCTCAGTCAGACGAAACAACATTTGATTTTTTTGTGTCGCTGTATAGGCAGACTATACTGGGGTCCATCACTTTGGACCCTCAGGACATCAAGGAGCTTGGACTCAAGGCGATTCTCAACTTCGCTAAAAGGGCAAGGCTTGTGATCTAAGGAATGTAGAGGTGCATAAGGGCCGTTTAAGCGGCCTATGCACTAGCTCCTTATGGTGGCCGGAATTTCTCTCTAATTTCACGAGTCAAGGGCAATAACTGAGGTCAGGAACCCTGCCGATTTCTCAAATCTTAGGCCTATCAGTCTGTTGAGCGTTTTGTCAAAGATCTTGGAGAAAATCGTTTATTTGCAAATCTCAGATTTTTTGGAATCGAGTGAGATTCTCCCAATACATCAGTCAGTACTTCAACTGCTCTTTTTAATTTGGCGGACAATCAAAGCCCTTGATAAATAAATGTTTGTCGCGGATTTCTCGGAGGCCTTTGATATAATTGATCATATACTAATATGTGCCAAGCTGAAATTTTATGGTTTTGACAAAATATCGGTGCAGTTTTTCAGATCATACCTAACCTGCCGGTCTCAACGAGTGTCAGTCTCGCAGCTTTGTCAAATGAGCGCTTTATTACTTCTAGTGTGCCTCAGGGCTCAATTTTATGCGCTTTGTTATTTTTAATTTATGTAGCTGATATTGCTAAGTCCATTCAAAATTCACAGCTACAGTCAAATCCGGGTGACACTCAACTGTTTTACTTCTTTTACCTCGAGGATTTCCAGAATGCAACTATGGAAATTAACGAGGACATCGACTCTATTTGCACCTACTCAGCCAATAACAACCTGACCATTAATGCGTCTAAATCTTCTGCCATGCTGTTTTGTCCAAACTACAGGAAAGATGAAGTCAAAGCTCAATCAGAATCTTCCATTTTATGAAAGTGTCAAGTGCTGATGAAAATGTGCGGCTTCGTAAACCTTTGAATAACTTTTTAAGTGCAAAAAAATTGTGTGAATCTTTTGCCCTAGCAATTTTTAATTACGGCGATCTAGCTTATTCTACAAGGTGTTTCAGAACTATGGGATCAAACTTGTAGAAATTATTCAGTGTAACAGTAGAAAACATTTGAGTATAGGGACCTAGATCCGGCGCTTGTGTGTTATTATCTTTAAAAACGATAACAGATATTGTTTTTGTAGCTGCATTCCATATTGCCTTAGTCATGCTATCATATTTGTGAAGTTTGCAAGAACTTAAAAAAATTAATTGTTGCTTACCAATCGAGAATTTTCAGATATGCATTTTGCCTACGGAGCAACAAGCTGCAATGCACGAGCAGCAGCGCGGTTGTATCAAAAACGTTATCCCGAACGACAGCATCCAGGATACAAAAAGTTTATTGCTATTCATCGGCGGCTCTCCGGGACAGGCATGTTCAAAACCAACATGCATGATACTGGTGTTGCTCGAACCGTAAGAACGGTCGAATTTGAAGAAGAGGTCCTTCAGCGAGTTGCCGACGAACCATCAAGTAGCACACGTCACATTGCTGAGGATATGAATACGAGTAACGCTTCCGTCTGGCGGGTGCTACACGAGCAACAACTTTATCCTTAACCACTTCCAGAAAGTTCAAGGATTGACTGCAGGCGATTATCATCCAAGAGTTCAATTTTATCAATGGCTTCTTCATCAAATCGCTGCACAATCAAATTTCAACATGCAATTTTTCCTAGAAAACATCAGCAACGTTGGTCTGTCAACGTATGGGCAGTCATTGCTGATGATTATTTGATTGGGCCATACCTTCTACTGGAACGGTTAACATTTCCTATTTACCGGCGTTTCTTGGAGGAAGTTCTTCCAGAACTTCTTGGAAATGTTCCATTGAACGTCCGACCGCAAATGTGGTTGAAGCATGATGGAGCGCCGGGTCACTTTACTGTACAAGTACGTGGGTATTTGGCTCAGCGGTTTTGCACCGTTGGATTTCCAGAGGTGGAGCAGTTTCTTGGCCTCCTAGGTCACCCGATTTAACGTCGCTAGATTTTTTCCTGTGGGGACATGTAAAGTCTTTGGTTTACGAAACTCCAGTACAAACAGAGCAAGACTTAATTGGACGAATTACAGCAACATTTGAAATCATTCAAAACCAGTATCAAATTTTTAGTCAAGTCCCCCGAAATCATGTGCGACGTTTAAATCGGTTGGAAGAAGAAATTTTGAACAATAGTTGTGTTGATATCATGTACTAAAGGCAAAAATCATATGCATTAAATCTTATTTAGGCAAATTTTAACGCGTCTTAGGGCCGTAGTGCCGTAGTGACACTTTTCCAGATATGGGAGCCTATACTTAAATGGTTCCTACTGTTACACTGAATAACCCCTAAAAGTTTGATCCCTTAGTTCTGAAACACCCTGTAATTATTGTTTAGATGTTGTAATTATAGCTGTTATAGCTAAATTTCGCCACTAAGCTGTTCACTAATTTTATTATAGGTAATATACAGGGTGTCCGCAAAGTTGGGGTTTTCCTTTACACGACGTGTAGATCTTGAAAACATAAGCAATTTTTCTTAGTACCATATACACCAATGTCAGAAGGGAACCGAGATAAAGGGCTCTGCAACATCAAAAATATCTGAATACCGTCCTGTAGCCGCGACATCCCCCAGTGGTACTAGGACACTAGCTCAACCCGACGACAGAACTGGGTCGGGATCAGTGTGTCAGGTCAGTATGCAACCTTCAACCGACGGTTACGGTCACGCGCGTAGACGAGAATCCCTCAACAAGCACTAGAGACGCGGCTAGAGAAGTGCAAGTATCAAAAACTAAAGTGTGGCAAACGCTGCGTGAAGAGGGGCTGTATCCGTTTCACGTCCAACGTGTACAAGCCCTCCAACCTGACGATTTTCCAGCAAGAGTGCGGTTTTGTGAGTGGTTGTTGCATCAACATGACAATAATCCGGACTTTTTGAAGTGCATATTGGTGACAGACGAATCTACGTTCACGCGTAATGAGGTGAATAACTTTCGCAACACTCATGTTTGGTCAGTAGAAAATCCGCACGCTGTCCGTCGGGCACATTTTCAACAAACATTTTCGGTGAATGTTTGGGCTGGCATGGTGAACGGTATGCTCATTGGACCATTTATTCTCCCAAACCGATTGGATGGGATGCAATACCTAGAGTTTTTACGCAACATTTTGCCTTCCTTGTTTGCCTGCGTCTGCTCGGTAGCGCATCAGCTGATTTCATTTTCTGTTGGAGCGGTATGATTTCGGGCAGAGACGTACTTAGCCCTTCTCGTCAACTGGAGAGTGAGTACTTTTTCCTTTATTTTTTTTTACTTGGTCGCCCTCGTTTCACTACACATTACCTTTGTTATTTCAAGGGTAGTTGTTTCTGAAAAGGAAAACCCCAACTTTGCGGACACCCTGTATGTACTATCTGTAATTTGTTTTTAATAAAAGATGGTTTGTTATTATTATGTGAGCAATACTTGAGCCTGGGTCTTTTCAGGCTTTGTATAGAGTGAGAGGGTCATGTGGAGAAAAGAAGATAGCCGAGTTTTGTCCTAGCAGCTGACGCTATTGACGAGATGTGTTCGTGCCAGATCAAGTCCTCGTTGATCTGGACTCCGACCAGCCGAAATGAACTCGGCCATCCATCGAAAGACATAGATAACCTGAATACAGAATGCTAACATTAATACTTTGCGACCCCGGTCATGGGTGGCGTGTACATTGAATTAGAGGTTCCTGTTCCGTATAGATAGTCACCACACATCCCCAGTGGTGAAAAACGATAATGCATTTATCGAAATTGATGCTAATGTGTTTCTACTAGTTGAGTACACGGACGAATGATGAATAATTAAAGATGTAAAAATTCTGATTATTCTCAAATTGATATTCCATTAGTTTTGTTAATGCACTGTGTCACCCGAAAATAATATAAACTAATAAGCTTGCTGATAACAGAGAAAAAGGGTTTGTCGCTCTAGTAAAGAAATATGATTATACGAGTATTACTTATTTTTGTACTGTTGTTCATACCTAGCTGTAACTGTGATCAGATTGATGATGGGATAAAAAGATATTTGTTGGGTAAGATATCGTTTAAGAGCTACGTAAGGTGCGAGCAACATGTTTTGTTCGATGGAAAAAAGCTTTAATGAATACCAGCTAACATACCTGTATATCTGACTGGCAGAAGGCACCAATTGAACATGCAGATTTTCCGCATCTAAAAGAAATCTGTTAGTAAGTTGATTGCGGCACCAAATACGATCCTAAGTTACCAAGTTCGTATAGGCGCATCAATGATTTTACGTTTTATCGACAAGAGGCACTTTTTGTTAGAATTTTCAATTATACTAAGTGACATATAAATCCGAACACCCAGTTTAAATGGTTTTATTTTAATAAAATTTTGTATAAGTAGGTACTTAATGAAGCATAATAAGTAAATGATAAAAATTTCAAAATGATTGCACTGCTTTAAAGCCCTTTGACCTTTAATAATGTGTGGATGCACCCTGATGTGCTACGCATTCTCCAACGCGCCTAGGCATGCTTCTGATCAGGTGGTCAATGTCCTCCTGTGGTATCTCATTTCAGGCAACCACCAACTCCTCTCGAAGTGCTTCTAGAGTCTGAGGAGGACGTTGCAATCTCCTACCCATCATATCCCACACGTGCTCAATTGGGGATAAGTCGGTAGATCTTGGTGGCCATGGTAACAATGTGACATCATTATGTTGGAAGAAGTCTATTGTGACTCTTGCAACATGTGGTCGGGCATTATCTTGTTGGAAAGTTGGATCTGCCAGGGTGTCAAGATAGGGTAAAAGATGGGGTTCTAGAACTTCGTGGATATAACGCTGCGCGTTCATGTTACCTCTGATGAAGATTAAAGGTGACCTGGAACCATAAGCTATAGCACCCCAAACCATAACTCCAACAGTGTGATGAACATGTCTTTCAACAAAAAACTGTGGATTCCTCCTTTCACCACGTCGCCTTCTAACCCTGGCACGACCATCGTGCATGCCTAAACAAAATCGTGACTCGTCACTAAAGACAATACTGTTCCATTCCTGATCCCAGAGTGACCGTTATCTGCACCACTCAAGGCGATTACGTCGGTGTTCTCGAGTTAAAGGGAGGACCCAGTGTGGCCGGTATGAAAACAAGCCAAAACTTCTCATTCGTCGGTAAACACTTCGCATGCCAATAGGTCTTCCGTGTTCTGCAAACCATTCATTTGCAATGGACCTGGTAGTGGAGAAACGGTCCCTTAAGGCCAATAATGTTAGGCGGCGATCTTCACGGTCTGTTGTTCTACGGCGGGGTCCAGTGCCCCTTGCTCTTTGCGTACGGCCTTCTCGAAGCCATGCCTGACAACACCTAACCACAGTGTCTACACTTCTTTGCACTCTAAAATAAAACCATTTAAACTGGGTGTTCGGATTTATATGTCGCTTAGTATATTTGTCAAGAAGCCTATTTCAAGTAACTCTTCTTTTGGTAACATTTTAATTTTCAATTAGCATTCAGATCGAGTAACATTTCAAATAGATTGCATCCTACATGTTATTTGAACTTTGACCCTTTGTTCCCGCCTTTCTCTTCCAGCGTGCCTTCTACCGGTCAATATTTCGATGTTTTAACACCAATTGAATCTATGCCGAGAAGATCCAAGCATGTTGCCAGGTGTTTATCTATACAGGATGTCTAAGATAAGGATCATATGCATGGAGATCTCAATATATGTGAGAGATTAGGTTAAATCAGAAAAAAGTTGCATTTTTTGAGGGGTATTTACATGTTGAGAAACTTCATGGCTTATTGTGGTATTTGGGAAAATCTAAAATTTGCCCAAATCATTTTTATTTTTTTCTGACTGTATTTTAAGAGATATCGGAAAACTATTGAAACTTTTCCGTTGCCACTTTTTGGGTACTACATGACGATGTTTTTGAATTTTGTGCCCGACAGTTCGTTTTCGAGAAACTTAATTTTTATATGGTCAGAATGCTAATAGCATTTTTATACGAGTTTAGCGATGGTACATGGTACATTTATTTTCTTGGTTATAAGAAAAAATGCGTCTTTTCTGATTATTTATTTTCCCAAGTAGGCGTTGCAAACAAATGCTTGACTTGAAGTAAATACCTGTCACCGAGTATTGATATTATTGTGTATTGTTAATATTACTCCATTATCGTCGAAGATGCCAAGCGGTCATTTTAGCAATGGAGAAGTTCGACATCCTGATGTGCTACATTTTGGGCTTCAAATATACTAAAAATACTGCAGAAATTTATTTTGATAAATTTTTCGAAAGAAGGCAGCTAAGTTAAGCACATTTCTTAGAGTTAGCTCAAAATTTAAATGAATATGGTTAATTCAAAAACCCTTTTACGTCTCGAAAAAAGAAATCTATTGAGGAACACAGAATAGTGTTATCAAGTAGGGAAATTAAGAAAAAATATCGGAGAAGCAAAATCCGCAGCCCAATTGCGTAAAAATAGAGATCACCCCTATGCATTCAGAATTTTCCAAGGACTTAGACCAGGGGATAGCGAACGGCGCCAGCATTTTTGTGAGTTGTACACACGAGAGTGTGAAGATTTTGATTTCCTTTCAAAAATAATATGGTCCGAAGAGAGTAACGTCACTAATAATGATATCTTTAGTAGCCTCAACACTCATTACTCAGATCAAGAAAATCTGCGAGCTAAAAAAGGATCCGGACATCAATAACGTTTTGGGTCTAATATTTGGTGTGGAATTCTAGGGACCAAAATATTAGATTCATTTAGTTAATTCAACTCAATTGTTGTAACATGATCCATTATAGAAGATTGCCTGGACAATTTACCTTTGGCACAAGTTAATAGCAGTTGGTTTGAACAAGGCAGTCCTCCTGCACACACATAACTCTAAGAAAGCTTCTCAGCGTATTGGAGCCGCCAGTGAAGTGTCCTGGCCATCGCGTTCTCCGGATTTAACTCCACTGAACTTTTTTGTTTGGGGTTTTATTAAAAGCCAAGTTTATCAGCATACTTTTGAAACTGAGCAGCAGTTACGAGAATGTGTAATGGATGCATTTAGTATGATTACACCAGAAATGTTACGTGATGTTTTGAATTTTACTGCTAGAAGATCATACTTATGTTTAGAAAATAATGGCAACCTATTTGAACGCCTAATGTGAATAAAATAAAAATAATGTTAAAAATGTATTCGCTACTCTGAATATCGCTAGATTTAGCACCATTTTATAAAATTTTACCCCATCATATAATTACGTAATATACAGGGTGTTCCTTAATGATATGAGAATATTTAAGGGTGTGAATCTACATGAAAAAATAATGTTAGTTTGCTTCATAAGCTATGGTCCAAAAATGTTTCCTTACAAAAACTCGGGGTGTTGAAGTTTTAGGAAAAAAATGGGAATTAATTAATATTTTTAGAACCGCTTCAGATATTTCACTGATATTTAGTAGGCAGTGAAAGTTGATAAAGTTGCATATTTTTCAATGCAAAAATAATTTTTAACTTTATTTATGCAATGGAAAATATGCAACTTTGTTAACTTTCATTACGTACTGAATATCAGTGAAATATTTGAGGCGGTTCTGAAAATATTAATTAATTTCCATTCTTTTCCTAAAACTTCAACATCCCGAGTTTTGGCGAGGAAACATTTTTGGACCATAGTTTATAAACCAAACTAACATTAATTTTTCATGTAGATTCACGCGCTTAAATATTCGCATATCATTAAGGAACACCCTGTATAATATACATCTATCAGTAATCACATAATCTTACATCAAGCATTTGTTTACAACGCCTACTTAAATAAAATAAAAACAACACAATTTTCTTTATATCTAAGAAAACTAATGTAACATGTTATACATGGTTGAATTCTTAGAACAAGTGCTATCAGATATATCGGACCATATAAAAAAATTAAGTTGAAGATGGTTTCTTATAAACGATATGTCGGGTACAAAATGCCATTGAAAAAGTTCCATTATTTTTTGATATCTGTTAAAATAAAGGCAGAAAATATGAAAATGATTTTCCCAGACATCTCAATAAGCCATGAAATTTTTACACGTTTCTAAACGGCATATAAATACGCCCCGAGGAACGCAGCTTTTTTAATTTAACCTAAGCTGTATTTTCCACAGCTATTGAGATTCTCATGTATAGGATATTTATCTTGGACTATACTAAAAGCTCTAATAGCTTTTTATCGTTTATTGGGCAAAATTTTGAATATTTGTTTGTAAATACTTATTGCTTTTGTCACCACTCTAACATGCAGTCGCGAGAAACTTTAAATTCCCAAACAAATTCTATTGATTTCATTTATGGAGTATTTAGTGCGGTCGCTGGAATCTATTGGTCTGTCTGTCGTCTTACTGGCAAATCGTGACCTCTTTTGGAAGTTTGTTGACACAGACATTGTTTGACATTTCCGAAAGTTTTGCATTTTGGGCATAACTTTTTGTTCGAGGCCATCTATCTTTCAACTATTAGAGCAATTGATCTGATCCGTTCAGTAAGTATGATAGACTATCCTCTCCCATAAATCACACAGCCAAAGAATGAGAAGCTATTCAGCTTCATCAGGTTATAGAAATTCCATATGACCTATCCAATACTGCGTCGGATGCATGAAATAAGTCTATATTATGATTTTTGCAAGGATAATCATAATATCATTGTGATTGCGCCGAATAAGAAGGATTCTTTAGAAAAACACCGAGATATTACATTTCAAACATCAGCCGACCGGCCGGGCCGCGAGTTCGAATCCCGCCTTCGGAAATCACATTTTCGAAGCCATGGATGTTTAACGTCGTGTGTTTGTCCAAAAATTAGATATACGTACATATACAAGATTGGATCTGGCTAATGGGACGCAATGTCCTAGTACCAAAAAAAAAACAAAAAAAAACAAGAAAATACATTATGGCTATAAGACTACTTAAAAACTTCCCTCTGCTCTTAAATTCATTTGTTTTTAACCTCTCAGTTCTTTCAGAACCAACAGCGAAACAGTTGAGCCAACCTTCGTATCCGATTAAATAAATTACCTGTTTCGACTGACCTCCAGCCACTTATTTTTAAATTTTGATTGATTTCTAGTTTCACTATCACATAGACTTCCTTGACTTGTTTGTTTCAAAATTTTGGCTCGCAATTTATGAGACTTTTTATCTTTCAGAGAAAACCATGCAGCATGTTGGAGAAATCACCACATGTAAGGATTTAAGCATCCCACAAACCGGCGCGAAATATTCGCTTTGGCTGCGAAAATTTCGCGGCGATGAATTCGCGATCAGATTAAAACGCGGCGGTTTACGGACAGGCTCAGACTTGTGCGAAGCGAATGCGATTGTTCCAGCGTTTTTATCGCGGCGTATTTCAGTTCGCCTATGACCGCGTTTTTAACGCCGTTCTTCAAAAATTCGCAATGGCAAAAACGGAATTATTGATAGAAATAGTGAAAAAGTATCCTTGTTTGTATGATTTGTCGAACGATGAATACAGGAATGTGAGAAAGAAAGACAAGATTTGGATGGAAATAGGAAAAGAATTAAATACAAATGGTATGTACCTAATATTTTTTATTAACTTGTTAAATAATTTACAGTCTACACAAATGTGAAAACGAACATTCTATATATTGGGCATAGGCATATCAGAATTAAAATAATTTACGAATTTGTCACGAGTAGAAAATGCTAGCCTTGCTGCCCGCCGAGGATCATTTGCTATATCAGTAAAAGCTCCAAGTACGGGTTCTGGGGGATCTAAGAATTGAAAATATTTGTCATCGCCACTTTTACTTCGTAAAAAATTGTGTAAAACACATGCCGTACGTACAATTAGAATAGTAGTATCTACTTTAGTTTCTAATGGCCTGTAAAATATTCGCCATTTTTGAGACAAAATACCAAACGCATTTTCCACGACCCTTCTAGCTCGACAAAGTCTTACATTGTATTTTTCTTTTCTGACGTCTGTTAAAGTCTGCTTATAAGGAAATGGTCTCATAAGGTGTGGTTTTAAAGCAAATGCTTCATCACTAATTAAGACGTACGAGTAGATTTCATTTTGCCCAGGGAGAAATCTAGGTGCAGGGACACTCATTAAATTTTGTTCAAATCGTTTTCCCATGTTTGAGGTTTCGAAAATGCCCCCATCACTATTTTTTCCGAAACCACCAATATCAACACATATAAATTTATAGTCCGGGCCAACAATGGCCATAAGTACTATTTGAATATTTATGTAAATAGCACCAGTAATTGGAGCCACTGTTGTTAGGTCTCTTGATTGTTACATGTTTACCGTCCACGCTGCCAATACAATTGGGAAATCCCCTTCTATTTTCAAATTCTTCAGCACATTTTTTCCATATATTCCCTGTTGGTTCTGGTAAATATATATGCTCCATATGTCTGCATATCGCTTCACAGACTTCGGTTACGATTGCACTCACTGTTGTAAAGCCAACTCGAAAGCTATGCCCAATGGTATAGAAGGTGTCACCAGTGGCAAGGAATCTATAAAAAAAATCGTGTTTAGGTGATGAAGTAAAAAAAGGTGGAAGAATATCAGAGACACATTTGCAAAATATATAAAATCTACCAAACCAAAGACCGGCCAAGCAGTGGGCAACATAAAGAAATGGCAGTGAGCTGACTACATGGAATTTTTCCGTCCTTTTTTGGCATTTGCCAAAACGTCGTCTAATGTGAAAGATATTGACGTCATACATTATGAAACTGCCGAATTTAACTCAAATATATATCAGGAAAGGGCTGGAAATGTAGAAACCGAAAATTTGGAAGACCGCGGCCATGGAGAAGATGAAAATGCTGATGTAGATGCAGAAGATGCACAGAACGCCTCGGCAACACAGACAGCACCACCTTCTTCATTGAACACTACAGCAGTGACTACTCCAGGGCACACCTTTCCGCAGACTGCAGCTACACCAAAATATAAAACGAGCAGAAAACGCTATGAACCACCATCTTCGTCTGTACAACAGCTCATTAATTATTTTGAAGGTAAAAAACCTATAAAAGAGAACGAGGCCATTTTTTCACTTTTCTTGGCACATGCACAGACTGTGAAAACACTTCCCTTAAAGCGTCAAGCCCGAATAAAACTAAAAATAGCCGAATTAATAGCGCACGAAGAATTTGAACATATTGAAGAAATGTCTTCAGCGTCTACCCAGGATTCTGCAAGTATGTATGATAGTAGTATGACGTCCTTCCCAAGCGGCACTAGGTTTACTCCAATAATATACCCAACAGAGGAGGCAAATTCTGCCTCGAATTATTTAGCAACATTTAATCCTAGTGGCAACATGTAGTCCAATTATTACAATAAAATATTTATTTCACGATCCCTGAAGTTTTCGTATCCGATAAGCCTACTAATTTTAATACATATAATTTTTTTACCTGAGTGTAATAGCAAGTCGTTCTTCTGGCGAAATAGCTTCACGATAATTTGTGTCAGATTTTCGTATTTCATCTTTCACCAAGTTCAATATTTCTTCGAAACACTCTGGAGTCATTCTAAAATATACGTAAAAGCGCTGTTCATCCAGCCGAAGTTGTGGCATCAAGGTATGGTATTCCCCAAATTTATTTCGTTCCAAGTTAATAGCATGTACCCACTTCCTTCGTTTCCTAAACAAAATTGAAAATATTTGTTTTATGTACTTCGTTAAGCTTAATACATACCCAACTATCAAATGGCGTTAAATAAACATAACTTACCGTGCAAGCAAGAAATAGAAGTGCCTCCTCTTCTTCTGAAGACGAGCTCATTGCAAAAGGCAAAAATAAAATGTACGCAACCTGTCGAAACCTTCACGTTCGCGGAGCGAATAAGACGCTTTGGTATGAATAAACAGGCGAAACAGATTGCGAATTTCGCTCTGAATTTCGTTGCGAATACTTCGCCGCGATTATTTCGCGCCGGTTTGTGGGATTCTTAAGTCTGAATCTGAAAGTACTACAACGTAATATGCAGAGTTTGTCCGGAAAGTAATAGGTCTGAGTCGATTTAAAAAAATGTATTGAGCCAATCGTTACAATTCTTTGAAAACTTTCAAAATAGGCTCCTTCTGCGTCGATGCAGCGCTGCCAGCGCGATTTCCAAGCATTGAAGGCGTCGCGGATGGCATTCTCCGGAATAGCCTTGAGAGCTGCGGTGCATGCTGCTTGGATCCCCTCTGTCGTCTCAAAATGCCTTTCATCGGCCTTTTCAGGCGAGGAAACAAAAAATAGTCCGGGGGGGCACATCTGGGCTGTAGGGCGGCTGCTTTCACGTAAAACCTGGCGTTGGCGGTTTGTCCAGGAGGAACAAATTCATGGTGGACGATGCCTTTGATGTCAAAAAAGACAATGAGCATCGTTTTCACTTTGGATTTGCTCATTCTTCCCTTTTTTGGGCGAGGAGACGCCGTCGTGTGTCACTCGGAAGATTGCCTCTTTGTCTCGGGATCATACTCAAAGATCCACGACTCGTCACCTGCGATTACGTTATTCAAAAATTGGGGGTCACTTTCACACATGTTTAAATTTTCTTGGCACAATTTCTGGTCGTCAGTGAGCACTTTTGAGACCATCTTCGCGCACACCTTGCGCATGTTCAAATGCTGTCTCACAACGTCATGAACCACAGATTTTGGTAAATTTAACATCTGTTCAATTAAACGAATACTTAGTCGACGGTCTAAGTTCAAAACTTTGCGCACACGAGTCACATTATCGGTATTTGTCGAAGTCTTCATCAGCGACCTCTTCTCGGCCCTCCAAAAAGGCCTGGTGCCACCGAAACACACCAGTTCTTTCTAAAGCAACACCTGGGTGATCATATCAAACGTCTCTGTCGCAGATTTACCGAGTTTCGCACAGCATTTAATCGCGTACCTCTGCTCTAACGAACGCTGCATTTTCGGCTTGCACCACTCACAGAAACACGTCTCGCGAAAATGCCTGTCCTGACTCTCCAAGTGCTCGGAGACAACTGACCAGCCGCTCATTAGTTAGCTAGGAACGCCCTCTACCGAATCCAGTCGGTTCGCGCACGCTCCGAAGTACAGTCATGGCGGAAGAAAATGAGTCTTATTACTTTCCGGACAAACCCTGTATACAAAGGGTACCATACAAGTTTTGCAATATGACTTAACAAACGGACGCAGGATTCTGCATGTTAGTGCATGTTGAGACATGTCCATGAGTGCATAGTAGCCGCCAGTAGCACGTCTGTTGATTTAGTTGTTAATTCGTATTGACAGTGTGAATTGCGGCGTATGGCATCATAGTCCCGTAGTGAGATAAGGGCAGTTGACATGACCCCTGTTTGTTTCTTTCACAAAGTCCATCCTACCCATTGTACATTTCCGCCAATGATTACACACTTTACGTTACTACGACAAAATATGGCCCAAATTAACAATCTTCCTGCCATCAATTCTGTCAGCAATGCTTAGGTAATTTTGGTCGCTCACTGATTCAAAAGCATAATCCTTATCGTAAGACACTCTATTGAACGAGGATTTGCCGACATAACTTTTGACACCAACTGGACAAACATCAGATAATTCATTGCTGTTGTCAACAAAAGACTATGCACATAGTTCATCAACTTCATGTCTAGATAAAAAAGCAACATGTAGAGAACAAAATCTGAAGGCAAGGCTGGAGACGAGCTAAAACATGAATATGACTTTTTTGAACCAAACTGTGGAAAATGGAAACTTTTATGGAAAATGTTTGATTTAATCTTTTGTATGACAATAGCGCAGGTTTTTGGCCTAGCATACATCGACTAACTCAATTTAAAAGCTTGAGAGAGGCATTGTGCCCCAGCTTGAACAAACTAAAAATTTCATCTAAACTATTACAGTCAATACTCGAATTTGTGGAATTATATACACCGAACTTCAAAGAAACAGTTACCTTGCTGGCCTTTTTTGTTCTTTGCTTCCACGCGTGTGCTTACGCCGTTTTGATACGAGGGATGTCTTTTAAGTTTTGCATATGGAAATAACACAACACGGTAGGTAGTTTTAAATGGCTTTATTGTTTTTGGACGTATTCTCCACGAAGATTAATACACATCTGCATGCGCTCGAACCAATTTTCGAAGCACTTATTCCACTCGTTTTCTGGCAGATCCAAAACGGCATTTTTGATTGCGTCAACTGCTTCTTCTGGTGAGTGGAACCTTTGACCACGCAGTCTGTTTTTAATTTCCGGGAAAGTAAAGAAATCGTTAGGACTTAGATCGGTACTATATGGAGGATGATCCAATAATTCCACGTTTTCTTCCGTTAAATACTGCCTTGTTTTTTGGGTAGTGTGCGAGCTTGCATTGTCTTGGTGGAGGATGATTCATCTTTCGGGGTTGATTTTTCGCAGCTCAGTGATGACTTTTGGCAAACAAATGGTGGTATACCAATCCTCAGTAACAGTTCTTTGCTCATTAAGAAGAATTGTTGCAATATGACCCACTTTTGACACAAATGTCGCGACAATCTTTTTCGAATCACTTCGATAACGGATGACTTTTGTTGGCTTTTCTTCACCTTGTAACACCCAAACAGCCGACTGTCGCTTATTTTCTGGTTCATAACAGTAAATCCACGATTCATCACCACTAACAATGCTGTACACATTTCCGGAATTGAAACGGTCAAGCGTTTTAACCCTGGCTGCATTCTGCCCTTCAGTCAACAGGTGGGGTATCCAACGAGAAACTAACTTTCTTACTCCTAATTCTTCATGTAAAATTTTTTGAATTGAGGTCTTTGAGATCTTCAAGGACACCTCAATCTCGCGATATGTCACATGTCTATCTTCAATGATGAGTTTGCGCACAGCATCGACGTTTTCCTGGGTGACTGCCGTTTTTGGTGCACCCACCCTGGGGTCGTCGTTAAGACTCACCCGTCCACGTTTGAATTTTCCATACCAATGGGAAATAGTCGACTGATGTGGCGCTTCGTTGCCGAAAACAGACAGAACTCAGCAAGGCATTCTTGTTGCGATAATTGTCTCAGAAAGTTGTAATAAATTATGGCGCGAAATTGTTCCATTTTTCTAACGACTTGCTGACACTTAAAGATTCACTGTAGTGAGAACACTGCACGTATTGTTGTGAAACTTTGAATTTAAGTTTACTAAAGAGTCAGGTTAAGATTTCGATCCGTGCGGCCTACTATACTATAACTATCTAAAACTGTAATGACTCATCGATGTTCACGTGAACATCACTTAACTACCAGTAGTCGGCTGTTCATAGGCGGGGTATGAATGTTTAACATGGGTGAACTAGATTTGTCACATGCTTAATAAAGAGTGGTTTGAAACATATTGTAAGTCAAAAATTTGGGAATTACCTTTATTCATCGTCGCTTCCACTTACATTTGACAGTAATAAACTGTCGCTATCGCTTTCCTCGTTGAAATTGACTATAACTGGCTCTATGATGGTGTCGATGTGGTGGTCAAGCTGCCACATTTTTGTTTCTTCCTTCACAACATGACGGATAGCATTCTGCCAAGCTTCGGGCGTTACTAGCTGTATGGAAGTCTCAAGTAAAACCTTAACGTCTGGTAATTTGAAGGTTGTGTTATGGCGCGCAATATACCCTTCACTTGAGCCCAGATGAGCTCTATTAGGTTCAGTTCACAGTGGTAGGGCGGTAACCGCAGCACAGTGACACCACATTGACGGGCCATCTCATCAGTCACGTAACTAATGTTCGCAGGTTTGTGCTGTTTAATTTTTTCATACAATTCCGCTTTCACACATGAATCGTCAAACGGGATTCCTTTTTCGCGCAACCATTGCTGCATGTCACATTTTCGAGATCCCATAGTCGGGACACGTTCGGCTCGACGACTATGGTAGGAAGCATTATCCATGACGATCACAGAGTTGGGCTCAACTCGCTGAAGCACCCCTTGAAACCAGCTCTCGAAGCAGCTGGCATTCATTTCATCATGGTAATCACCTCCTTTCTTAGAGACGAAAATCAAGTCACACTCTTCTAAAAAGCCACTATCGCTACCAATGAGTTACGATCAATCTTTGACCTTTCCCTGACGGTCCACGAAGACCTGTTGACAAACCTTCAATGCTTGCTTGTCGATTACTCACTACGTTTTTGTCTATCCAGGTTTTTTCGCGTAGGTATTTTCGACGCCAGGCGACTATTTCAGGTCTCTCTATCAATACTGACTGCCGATTACGCGTTTCGTAACGAAAATTAATTTCGTGCAGGGATTTCCTCATTACCTCGACGCTCATTTGGGGTATAATTTCATTTTCCTTGATCGCTACATGTACAGCCTTGAGGGTTGGTATCTCATTCCTAAAGAAGAATGAATGTACGGTTCGCCTTAACGCCATTTTGCTATTGTCATCCAATTTAACGGCCTTTCGTCCCTTCAAATTAAACTTTGGATCAGTAGTAGCTCCAGTTTTCTTCTTTTCATGCACCACCCTGCGAATGGTCCACTCTGGAACGCCTGTCATACTTTCACAACGCGCGAGTGCATCTCCCTGCGACATAGTTCTGTTCAGATAATTGAACACGTTGAGCACGATTTCTTTCGCGTCCCTCTTCAGTGCTTTACGAAGCCGTCTACCTGTTCCCTGGCTTTCAGTACTTCCACTCGTGCCATTTGTACTCTCCATGGTTAAGTATAACCAAAACAGTAACCACAGAAACCACACAATAACAATCACACAACAATTCTTATAAAAACACACAATATGCGATCGCTCAACGAAACACGTTCCAATGCGTTGCCGACACCTATGAGTCTGCCGGTCGAGGCGCGTCTTTGATTTCATTGGTTCTACCGGCGGAGAACAATCAGCCATTATTTCCATCTCTGTCTGTGCTGTTGACCACCGCAAAGCCACAGAAACGACATATGTCGTACGCTATACGGCTGTACTGGAAGGAAGCCGGGATCGAGCTCTGATCACGTGTTCATCACGCGTATGAGTCATTACAGTTTTAAATAGTTGTATGTTTCTATATGCAAAACTTAAACGTAATTCAGCACGACTTTTGATGAAGAAAATTGCTAATATTGCTTATCAATCATCTCTTTATACAGGATGAAGATATCAGACGAAAATAATTGAAAATACTCCTTCAAACAGGCTGTTGAATAAAAGAGACCCATGGCCTCAAGGTATAACTTTACGAGTGGTTTAAGCATAGACCAGTGCTTAGAAGAAATGACGCTTGCATTAAAGATTGATTGTCCTCATCGTACGACTATATTCAGGTGGTACCGAGAATTCCAAAAGGCAATTTCACTCCGGAGGACGCTGAGAGGGAAGGAAGGCCACGAACGTCAGTAACAGGGGAAAACATTACTGATGTGAGGAGACCTTACACCTTCTTGCACCAGCAATTCATTCAATTCTGCATGACCCTTTACACGTAAGGAAACTTTGTTAGACTTGGTGCCGAAATATGCTGAAAATGTTTGATAAGTGGCAACCTCGATATGTGAACAGCATCGTGACAGGTGACGATACTTTGCTCTATTATTACGATGTGCCGACCAAGGCTCAAAACACAGTTTCGGTCTTTGATGTTGAGGACACACCCGCAGCTGTCAGAAAATCCCGATATGTTAAGAAAAAAATAATAGCTGTATTTTTCAAATCGAGCGGGACTGTGGAGCGTGCCGTTTTGGATACACAGAAGGCAGTCACTGCTAAGTGGTTCACGGAACAGTGCCTGCCTCCACCATGTCAACGCTCCAGCTCGCCGCGCCAAAGCCTACACCGAGTATTTGGCTACTACTGGACTGAAAGTTATTGAGCACCCTCCTTACAGTCCATATCTTGCTCTCTGTGACTTTGCACTGTAGCTGTAATGCAAAACCTTTATAGTATCCTTGTTAAGGGTCGATACGCAATTATTATAATGGGTGATTTTTTTGCTAGTATCTTTTTGGCAACACTGTTTTTGACAGATGACGCGTGAATCGTGTCTTGTGTCATTGTCAAACTTGTTCAGTTTGGTCTATAATTTAACCATGAATCGACTTACGAACGAACAACGCTTGCAAATTATTTAATTTCACTATCAAAATTCATGCTCGGTTAAGAGTGTGCATCGAGCACTGCTTCCCATTTATGGGCAATTTGGTCGGCCTACTGAGGGAGCTATTCGACAGCTTGTGACTAAATTTCGAACCCAGTTTACATTATTGGACATTAAACCACCAACACGCAGACGTAGAGTGAGGACTGAAGAAAATATTGCGGCTGTATCCGCCAGTGTTGTGATGACCGTGAAATGTCGATTCGCCGCCGTTCGCAGCAATTGGGCCTCTGTTACTCCACTACGTGGAAAATCACTGTTTGGTGTGGATTATGGGCCGGTGGCATCATCGGGCCGTACTTCTTCAAAGACGACAATGGCCGGTACGTAACTGTGAATGGCGAGCGCTACCGTGCGATGATAACAAACTTCTTTTGCCCAAAATGGAAGAGCTGGACTTGGCTGACATGTGGTTTCAACAAGACGGTGCCACATGCCACACCGCACACGAAACAATGGCCCTATTGAGAGGCGAGTTCGGTGAACAGTTTATCTCACGTTTGGGACCCGTCAATTGGCCGCCTAGATCGTGTGATTTAACGCCGTTGGACTATTTCTTGTGGGACCATGTTAAGGCTAATGTCTACAGGGATAAACCAGCAACGATTGACGCATTGGAAGCCAATATTGAAGCATTTATTCGTGAGATACCGTCCGATATGTTGGAGAGAGTGTGCCAAAATTGGACCTTGCGCATGGGCCATCTAAAGCGGAGCCGCGGCCAACATTTACATGAAATAATCTTTAAACATTAAATTATATCGACCGTTCTATCGACTCAAATAAAGATTTAATCGTTTTTTCAAATTTTTTGTGTTTTTTTTTAAAATCAAATCCTATACCTCTTAAAAAATCACCCGTTAGTTGGTTTAGTTTGAATAAGGCCATATTTCTAAGAAGCTTGTGATCCTTGTTTTAACTGGCACTACTTCATGTTTCTCAAATATAATTAACTCCAACGGCTACAAAGGACGAAGCCTTGTTGAAAAAAGTGACAGAAAAGTAATGATACATTCAACCCACGGTGTACGTGGTAACCCCCATTAGTGCACAATGCGCCCTCCAACTACGACAGTTCAAGAAATGATAATGCATTTGTCGAAGTTGAAGTTGATCCGTTTTTACTAGACATACGTAGGTATAATTTCCTCGCGGAATCATAAATAATAAAAATCATAAAAATATTAGGGAAGAAAAAATAGATACTCCATTACAGGAAGTAATACACGTTGCGGCAGGTAGCAATATAAAATGACGAACGTTGTTCAATAGGTTTTGAGATAAAAAAATGATTCTGTTTCTGATTGTTATTTTATATATTCCCGAATGCAATGTAAGTTACATTGGAGATGGGCTGAAAAGATATTTGATCGGTAAGTCGAAAAAGTTATGCCTAAACACGTACACGTACTCGGCTTTTCAAATGAATATCTATGTTTTAGTTCCCGCACGAAGCGTAGTAATCTGTCTAGTAATTATTTACCCCTATACCGGATGTTTCAGAACTATGGGATCAAACTTGTAGGGGTTATTCAGTGTAACAGTAGAAAACATTTGAGTATAGGGACCCATATTCGGAAAAGTGTCACTACAGCCCTAAGACGCGTTAAATCATGACAACAATTGTTCAAAATGTCTTCCTCCAACCTGAATACACCGTTCCTGTGGGGACATGTAAAGTCTTTGGTTTACGACACTCCAGTAGAAACAGAGCAAGACTTAATTAGACGAATTACAGCAGCATTTGAAATCATTCAAAACGAGTATCAAATTTTTAGTCAAGTCCCCCGAAATCATGTGCGACATTTAAATCGGTGTATTCAGGTTGGAGAAAGACATTTTGAACAATTGTTGTGATGATATCATGTACAAAGAGCAAAAATTAAATGCATTAAATCCTATTTAGGCAATTCATCGTCTTTCTAAATTTGAACGCGTCTTAGGACCGTACGCAACTAACAATTATCACTCCTATTAGAGTTGCAAGAATGATTATACAGTATTTCTTAAACATCATTGTATACAGTAAGAACATTGGTAAAACCCTCTTAGAACAGCTATACAAGCGGAATGGGTACACCTAATAGGACACTTCAGTCATTTAAGAGGTTGTATAAGGGCTGCAGGTAACACTTATAAAACAAAAGTGTAAGCCTCTTGCAGCCGCTATAGGACATTTGCGTCAGTACAAGGTTCAGTTTTTGTCAACTATACAACTATTCTGTTACGTGATTATACTTTATTGCAACCAAACTATTTCTTATGTATTATATAGACGAAGTGAATAATATATAACTAACACATTACAGTCATCTTGTTTACTTACATACCGGCCATTGTGAATTTCATACACAGGTATATGATATACTTCTACACTGTGATATAGGGCTATTGGATTACTTGCGCAGCAAATTTTATTGTGATTATCGTGCAAATTAGTTACCCAATTTCTACGGGCTTCGTATTTGATTCATATTTTGACAATGATCAAATGTATGTCTAGATTTTGAAGGTGGTAAACTGAACTTATCTGCGTTAAATCTTCCACAAATCCTATATATAGACACAATTATTACACTAATGTTTATCTCTTTATATCTGTAATTTCGAACTGAAACATAATTATTTAATATTAAATAGAGGAATAAATGTTTGCCCAATATGGCGGGTGGTTGTGTACAATCATGGCATCGTCCATGTTGTCTTTATGTTATTAGAATATTTTGGTGTTGCCTGCAGGTGTTATACAACAATTTGACAAATGTCTGAAATGAAATACCGACAGAGTCGAATGATTTACCCAAAATCTGTACCAGATCTATATCTTCTGTTTGAACAGTTGATAAAACCTTTTGAACAAATATGCGTGCGTTGTTTGTCTTAAAACATTGGTTACGGCATTTTACAAAAATATGACAGCAGAAAGTTAGGTTATGATGAAGTTGTTTGCCAACATATTTAGCATATGTACAGCCTTTAACAGTTACTAAACAACAGTTGAATAAGTGCTTCCGTTGGGAGCAATTTGTTGGCTAAAGTAGTAAATTGCACAGCAAAACAACAAGGCTCGGGTTTGCTTTATAAACGTTACCATGGATGCCACAACACAACCAGTTTGACTAACGTGCAAATATGCCATATAAAATAGTTGTATAAATGTTTATGCAACAGTTAAAAATATGCCCTATAAGATGTTGTATAACTATGCTATAAGAATATTTTAAACACCTCATTTTAGAGCAAATATATTGCAGAAAGCAAATTTGCATTCCACACAACATTAAGCCAGCATTTTGGTGTTCAGGCAACCACAATAGATAGCTTTTATTGCTGAACGATTCTTTTACCAAAGCTTCTCCACTACTTTGCTAGTTGGGTAATGCCGTAGTGACACTTTTCCGGATTTGGGTCTCTGTACTCAAATGTTTTCTATTGTTATACTGAATAACCCCTAGAAGTTCGAGCCTTTAGTTCTAAGACATAAGTATAAATCATTGTAAGGTACCTTTATCTAGATTTCAGTGAAATTTTGACAACAGGTCACCTAAGACGAAATCAATTCAAATTGCTAGAGTAGTGACGAAGCTATGTTATCGTCAGAGAAAGGAAATACAGGGTGTTAATTAAGTATGTACCATAAATTTAACAGACGATTCCTTGAGTAGTTTTGAGATAAAAAGCTCATATATGCATAGGTCCGCAAATTCTTCGTTCTCAATGTACAGGATGTTGAAATTAAAAAAAAATGTGTTTTCGTAAATTTCTTAAATATACTTACTAATTTCATTGTAATTTCGCGGTGGTATTTATAACATTAAGGAGCTAAATTCAGCCCTAACCTGATTAAACTTAATAAATCCAGTGGCATCTTGAGCGGGATGTGAACGAATTTTTGTGACAAAAAAATGTCGTCCAACTCATCATTGAATGCTACACGATCCCACAACGCGTCCGTATTGTTAAAACGTTTTACTTAAATAATAAGTTGGTGCGGAAATTTTAACAAGCAGATGAAGACCTGCCGAAGTGTTCGTAATTCTGAAAAAGTAGTGGAGCGCCCTGACACGCCTACCAGACATCGTTATCAAGAACTGGGTATTCGTCGCTCGTCATTATGCACTATTTAAAAAAAAAGCATTTGCGGCCATATAAAATTTAAATAACCCAAGAACTACAGCCTAGGGTCCATGAAAGTCGCTGACAATATATGTTATTGCAGCTTAATACCACAAACAAATTTCACTTCTCTCGCTACAAAAACCTGAAGTGACCTCCTGCTTTATGGAATTCATCAAAAATTCTGGTACCAAAATCTAGAGTCGCTGAAATAATTCAATTTATTCTCTTTGTCCTCCTTTATCCGTCATCCAGACAGGGTTAATGGTTATAAATTATAGTGTTACGTATATAAGTTTTAGCGTTTTTCCTCTGTCCTTTCGATATACAGGGTGTAAACGTTATGGTAGTCATTATTGAAATGGGTAATAGGGGTCCAAAAGTCAATAAATTTTTGTCTAAATGACTTTATAGTTTACAACTTTAAGTGCTTTATATCGACCACAATCACCACAATCGTACTAATTTTTCTAATCTAATCTAAAACGTTTTTAAATTGGGTAATTAACAAATAAATGGCATTAAGTTTTTCTAAGTTAAGCCAAAATTTCTAGTCAGTAGGTAAGTAAGTTTCATTAAATTAAATATTTAAAACACACATGACAACAGCGCATCGGCTTTTCATCAGTCTTATCGAACAGGCAATCGATCGCAAACGGTAACAGCGGTTAGTTATCGGGCATCGGGCCTGTTGTTTTGTTTTTGATCGCGTACGTCGTCGTCTTTATTTACAATGTTCTCGAATCAAGAGTTCGCCGGCATGTTCTTAGTTTACGGTGTAGCTCGCCAGAATTCACATCTTGCAGCTCAAATTTATCGCCACAGATTTCGCCAACGGGTACACCCAGACAGAAGGACATTTGTGCAAGTGTACCAAAGACTTCGAGGTACACGAAGTGTTCAGCCCACTAATATTCGCACTCGTGAAAGACAAATTACTGTAGGAGGAACAAATTTTAAATATCATGGAAATCAATGCAGATATCAGCACTCGGGAATTTGCTTTATCCTTACCATGTACAACGAGTGTAGGCCTTGTTACCAGAAGACTATCCTTACAGACTAACATTCTGTCAGTGGTTTTTGCACAAAAACATTGAAAATCCGGATTTTTTTAAAAACATTCTAGCGACGGACGAATGTACTTTTACGCGAGACGGGATATAAATTTCCATAATACTCACACGTGGGCCCAAGAAAAACCTCATACCATTCGTGAAGGTCATTTCCAATAACGTTTTAAAATAAATATTTGGGCGGGTATTCTTGACGATCAGGTAATTGGCCCTTTCGAGCTACCCCCAAAGTTGTCAGGAGAAGGATACCTTAGCTTTCTAGCCAATAACCTACCAGAACTTTTGGAACAGACATTAGACAACATGCCATTACAACGGAGACGGAATTTGTGGTTTCTTTATGACGGGGCACCACCACACATTTTTAGAGGCGTCATTCAGTACTTGAATGAACATTATCCAAATCGCTGGATCGGTTGAAATGCTCCTGATCCTCGAAAATGGCCAGCAAGATCTCCTGACCTCAATCCGATGGATTTCTGGTATTGGAGAGAACTTAAACTGATGGATTATGGGGCTGGTCCAATAACAACTGAAGCACAACTTCGCGAAAACATTTTTAATGCGGCTGAAATAATAAATGGAGAACTTCGAGGATCTAGAGTAAGAATAAACTGGGTTCGTCGTAATGAAGCTTGTGTGGAAAGTGGAGGACGACATTTTGAACACCTTCTTTGAATACAAAAAAGTGCAGTGTGGGTTTTAAAAAGAAAAACAACGTATGTATCAAAATTATGTTCCCTATTTATAAGTGGATTTTTTCCACACGCCTTAATAGTACATAATTTTCAAGAAAAGTTTTCTTTTAATATTAGGGTGGAATTATCAGTGACCATCTTATTAGGTCTTATTTTCTTCCACCTGGACATAATGGAGAAGAGTACTGAAGATTTTTAGAATTTATTTTACCTGGACTTTTAGAAGAAGTTCCAGTCATGGAAAGATTCCATATGTGGTACACGTACGACGGGGCTCCACTACAATTTAGTTACCATAATCGCTGGATTGTAAGAACAAGCCCACACCTATGGCCCCCTCGCTCGCCCGATATGAGTCCCTTCGATTTTCCCTGGGGACACCTTTAAGCGCTAGTATACAAAACTCCTATTGAAAGTGAAAAGGATTTATGGAATAGAATCATTAATTCATTTGACAATAAAAAATACGTCAGGTATTTTTAAGAGAGTGCGTAGTTCAATGATGAGGCGGCTAGACGGTTAATTTGGAGCCAAGGGGGCCACTTCCAACACTTAATTTAGTGAAATCTGTTAGTCTAGATATTAATGCTATTTAGTATTGTCGTCGTTGCATAATTAGTAATAAAATTATAAAAAGTATTAAGTTCCAAAATAAGCTTTCCTCCGTGGTCCGGGGATATGCAGTTAAGTGGACTTTTTTTTTCTCGAAAACTAAAAGACAAGAAAGATGTGCTTCTTTTTGCTTAATGCCAAGAACATAATAAAAATTGGATTAAAGTCGCGTACATTTTCTTTTTCACAAATCTTTGTTTAGATCCCGCTCGGGACGTTACTGGACTTAATAGATTTAATAAAATTAGAGCTGAATTAGGTACTTAATGTTATAAATACCACCGCCAAATTAGAATAAAATTAGCTAAAGGATATTTGAGATATTTATTTAACTTTCACACCTTGCATCTTGAGAACGAATTAATTTTTTGTCATAAAATTACTCAAAGAATCGTTTGTTAAATGTATGGTACATACTTCATTAACACCCTGTATATCTTATCCACACTTTGGTAATTATTTTTGTTAATTTCACTCTGTAAGGAACATGGTCAAAGATTGAGTCTAACCCACTTTTCCATCCACCAGGTTACCAAAGAAGAATAACAGTCAACTACACCTGTTGCCAGATCATTTACCTGCCTAGATCACCGGCATTCATCAAGGACCTTATCCAGTGGTTCATATCAGTTAACACAAGATGTTTCAATGTGATCATCACAAGTCTGCCAAAGAAGAACACGTATAAAGTTTGCAACATACCTGGCAACTTTGTCTTCGTAGAAACGCCCGAAAACCTCGAACAGCTGATCCAAATAGTCCCTTTGCCTTTCAGGAATGCAGATACTCATTTTTTGATACACAGTGAAGTGCGAAATCTTGATCTAATCATAAATGCGAGTTACCTTGCCTCAAATAAGTGGCTGTTGCCAAGTGCGTTTATGTTTTACAAGGAAGGTATGCAATTGTTTTCGTATGACCATTTAGAGAAAAAACTAATAAACTTGACTAGCTGTCCAAATTGCCTCTTAAAAGGTTTTTTTCGTCGTAATATCCATCAGAAGAATTTAAGGGCGTTGCTGTATTCTGACACTCCAGGACTCGTAAATGAGAATCAAACGTGGATTGGTCACGACTACGTTATTCTAAGAAAATTCGTGGCAGCAATAAATGCTACTTTGGAAATATTGACAACAAACGAAACTGTTATTGAAGAGAGGCGTTCCGTTGTGATAAAAAAATTATTCGAATCAGATCAAATTGACACTAGCTTTGTTACGTATTTTTTATTGGAACACGTGGAAATATCCGACTTCTTTCCAATACGATTCAATCAGCTTGTCGTTATGGTTAGCAAAACAAAGGATTCAAAGTACGAATGGATGAAAATACTGTACACATTCAACTTTTCTGTATGGATAGCTTTAATATCAGCGATTTTGATTGTATCGGCCACTTTAACTTTTGTTCAAAGTGAAAATTCTTTTGAATATTATCTTTTCGCCACATTTGCTGATCTAGTTTGGAATCCAATAAGTTATCGTCGACACTCTTATACAACATACATAATTGTTAGCTGGTCAACAGTTACTTTGATCATAGGGTGTGTATTCCAATCAAAATTCACTAGTCTGTTGGTAATGAATAAGGATACAAAACTAGACAGTTTCCAAGATTTGATGAAAAGTGGAAGAACAATTTACGCAGTAAGGTATTGTAAAAGCTACATCAAAGAAAAATTTGGCCACGTGGAAAATTTGGAGTTTCTAACAGACGATCGTAAATTTGATAAATTAGTTAGGGACAACGTTAACAGCTATGTAGCTTTCATATTGCACAGAAGATTTGCGAAAGTTTATATGGATAGTCTAAAGAACTCGGATGGTGACACACCATTTTATCTGATGAATGATATTTTGTTCGAAAGCTTCGACGTCTATTTTTTCAAAAAAAGATTCCCGTATTTGGAGATGTTTGAAAGGTTTGTGAAGAATACCTGGCAGTTTGGATTGGACAGGAAAGAACAAATAGTAAATCCGATAGAAAGTCGACACGATATCGAACCTCTCAAACTAAAACATTTCAAAGCAGCATTTGCTATTTTATGTATCGGTCAAATCATATCCATCTTAATATTCATTTTAGAATACTGTTTCTTTAAGAAGATAATTAATTTTTACCATATTCTAACTGTAATGTATTGACTTCTATCATTAAGATCTCTATATGCCTTGTACAGGGTGGCCGATATGCAGGCGCGGATCTAGGAGGGGGTCATGGAGGTCATCATCCCCCCCAGGCGAATTTAGTTCGACCACCAATTTTTAAAGTTCCAAATCTCTTAGATAAATCTGTAATGCACACATATTAAATGGACGCCGTACTGGTATTTTCTACTAAACACTGGCAGCACTGCATCCGTCAACTTTGATTTAACTGTAAGCTCATAGATGATAGCGCAAGACTGGTTGCCTATGCGGTCAGCTTAATGTAGAAAAAACTTCTTCGCGGCGTTTAAGCTGTGCCAGTGGTATAATCGGGGACAGACGGCAAATAGTGCGCACTATAACTGTTTTGCGAATAACATAAGTTACTGTAATTATTGACAAATAATATCTATAAATAGAGTTTAAAAGTTATCACGGATGCTACCGATAAGTAAAGGGAGTCGAGTCAAATTTGGAGTGCACGCTATTTATACAGGGTGTTTCAGTTTATTGTTGCATAACTTTAAGATTCGATAGAACTTTTAAAATTAATGCATAAAGTCTATATAAACACGGGTCGAAGAATGCGTGGCTTCCGAAATACAGGGTGTTTAAATTTACTTTCTAAAATAGTTTTTTTTAAATATTTCGAACAATATTTGATGTATAACAGTGAAAATTGGTATACGAGGGTTTTTTGGTACGACAAAACGAACCATGGGCATAGTTTAACTGTAGCCGCTAGAGGGCGCTCTCTACTGTACCTGTAGTGTATTAAAATGACCGAAAAATGTTTCTTAGTGCAATTTTTTGCTTTTTGAATAAGAAAACTGATTCTTCGTACTTTTCTGCATAAAAAAGCTCTCTTGTGAGTTTTCGTTATAGTTAGCCGTTTTTGAGATATTTCGATTTTTAAAGAAAATAATATTTTTTTACATTTTCGATTTGGGCATTACAAGTAATTAAGATGATCGTTTAGATTGTGTTTTTAAACACAGCAATAATTCCTAACTCCAAATAAACACAAAAAAACAGAATATTAATTTGTTTAATTTACCAATATTATTTTTAACAAATTAAATATTTACAACTAAAATGCTATTGGATAGTTAGGTCAAACATACAAAATCTAAAGTAGTTGCTCGGAATGTAAACCCAATTGTTCAATACACAATTCACATCTACCAATGATGGAACGTGGTATAGCATTATTCAAATAAGGCCTTATTTCATCACATGCATTCCTGATTCTGTCTATTAGCATATATCTTGTGGTTACGGGAGTCTGGTACACTTTTTCTTTTAGAAATCCCCACACAAAGAAATCTAGTCGATTTAGGTCAGGGGATCGTGGAGGCCAGGCGACTGGTCCTCCACGGCCGATCCATCTTTCTGGATAATTTTCGTCCAGCCAGTTTCTAACTATTCTCGAATAATGAGCTGGACAACCATCAAGCTGGAACCAGGCCAATCTTCTTAAATCTAACATAACATCATCCCACATGTTTGCATGTTCAGCCTTTAAAAATTCCAAGAAGGTCGCAGCATTTAACCTTGCAGGCAATAGTCGATTACGGTAGATACCAATCCACACGTTCACACTAAATTCATGCTGAAAATTTCTTTCCCGAACTGCATGCGGATTTTCATGCGACCAAATATGTTGATTATTATGAAAATTTACCACTCCACGTCTAGTGAAGCATGACTCATCGGTCCATAAAACATTACTTAAAAACTCCCTATTATTATCAGTTCTATCAAGAATCCACTGACAAAATGTGATTCTTCGTTCTCCGTCCCATGGCTGTAGTCCTTGCACAGGTTGCAAATGGTAAGGACGTCTATGGTCATTTCTAAGAACACGGTGAACATGGCTTGCTGAAATTCCCAAGGCACCAGAAACTCTCCTAACACTTGTGGTCGGATCTCTATCAAACTCACGCAGAATCATACGGGTAAATCTGACGAACATTTATGTTTTGATCCCTTTGGAGATTTCCAAAACCATTTTCAATTATTTGGCGTTGCACAAATACTGAGCGAGTTGGATGTCGACTGTTTGGAAATCTTCGTGCGTATTCTCTGGCTGCTTCTGCTGCGTTTCCATTTACAAAGCCATACACAAAATGAATATCCGCTAACTCTTGTTTGGAGAATCAAAATGGCATTTTTATAAAACTTACAAAAAAAAAGAGGTAAAAGAAACTAAATTTCGTGCATTCACAATTGCAAAAAACGTTTCAGGTTTCAACAGACAACAAAACTACATAACTGTCAACTATACTAAGTGACATATAAATCCGAACACCCAGTTTAAATGGTTTTATTTTAATAAAATTTTGTTTAAGTGCTTAATGAAGCATAATAAGTAAATGATAAAAATTTCAAAATGGTTGCACTGCTTTAATGCCCTTTGACCTTTAATAATGTGTGGATGCACCCTGATGTGCTACGCATTCTCCAACGCGCCTAGGCATGCTTCTGATCAGGTGGTCAATGTCCTCCTGTGGTATCTCATTCCAGGCAACCTCCAACTCCTCTCGAAGTGCTTCTAGAGTTTGAGGAGGACGTTGCAAATTGAGCAATCTCCTACCCATCATATCCCACACGTGCACAATGTGACATCCTTATGTTGAAAGAAGTCTATTGTGACTCTTGCAACATGTGGTCGGGCATTATCTTGTTGGAAAGTTGGATCTGCCAGGGTGTCAAGATAGGGTAAAAGATGGGGTTCTAGAACTTCGTGGATATAACGCTGCGCGTTCATGTTACCTCTGATGAAGATTAAAGGTGACCTAGAACCATAAGCTATAGCACCCCAAACCATAACTCCAACATGTCTTTCAACAAAAAACTGCGGATTCCTCTTTTCACCACGTCGCCTTCTAACCCTGGCGCGACCATCGTGCATGCCTAAACAAAATCGAGACTCGTCACTAAAGACAATACTGTTCCATTCCTGATCCCAGAGTGACCGTTGTCTGCACCACTCAAGGCGATTACGTCGGTGTTCTCGAGTTAAAGGGAGGACCCAGTGTGGCCGGTATTATGAAAACAAGCCAAAACTTCTCATTCGTCGGTAAACACTTCGCATGCCAATAGGTCTTCCGTGTTCTGCAAACCATTCATTTGCAATGGACCTGGTAGTGGAGAAACGGTTCATTAAGGTCAATAATCCTAGGCGGCGATCTTCACGGTCTGTTGTTCTACGGCGGCGTCCAGTGCCCCTTGCCCTTTGCGTACGGCCTTCTTGAAGCCATGCCTGACAACATCTAACCACAGTGTCTACACTTCTTTGCACTCTAACTGCAATTGCCCGAAAAGAAAGTCCAGCTTCCCAAAGTCCCACTATACGGCCCCTATCAAACTCACTAAGTTGACGAAATCATACAGGTCTCCGTACTCTAGGCATCGTAACCGATCGTAAAGGATGTCAAGAACCAAAATCCGCCAACGTTGATTCTCTACTGCGGCTGAAATATTCATTTTTAGAGCGTTAGTGAATTAAAAAAAAGCAGTATAAAAACCGGAATGTCCAACTGATAAGGCTGAAAAATTTTTCACTTGTTATTTACAGTAAGATAAATACATTCACCAACTTTTATTAAAATAAAACCATTTAAACTGGGTGGTCGGATTTGTATGTTACTTAGTATAATTGACGTTTAACCTTATTCTGCTTTCAATTTCAAAAATATTTGCAGGCACAGCCTACTTCTAAAAATTATCGAGATACTGACTTTTTAACGTTATTTTATCATAAATAATTAAAAATGCATCGAACCTTAAAAATCGAAATATCTCAAAAACGGCTAACTATAACGAAAACTCACAGGAGAGCTTTTTTATGTTGAAAAGTGCGAAGAATCAGTTTTTTTATTCAAAAAGCAAAAAATTGGACCAAGAAAAATTTTTCGGTCATTTTAATACACTACAGGTACAGTAGAGAGCGCCCTCTAGCGGCTACAGTAAAACTATGCCCATGGTTCGTTTTTTCGTACCAAAAAACCCTTGTATACCAATTTTCACTGTTATACATCAAATATTGTTCGAAATATTTAAAAAAAACTATTTTAGAAAGTAAATTTAAACACCCTGTATTTCGGAAGCCACGCATTTTTCGACCCATGTTTATATAGACTTTATGCATTAATTTTAAAAGTTCTATCGAATCTTAAAGTTATGCAACAATAAACTGAAACACCCTGTAGAATTTGCATAAAATTATAATTAAGAAAAAAACAAATATGATCGATAGTTGTTGTCATGTTTGCCGTGATTAATAATATTTCATTGAATACAACACTAAAATACGTTAAATAACGTGCATTACTACAGGATATCTACTGGGCACTATTTGCGAAAGTGATATTCTCCACATTTATCGCTATTTGCAAATTAATTACGGCAACTGAGAATAACAAAATTAGAAAGATCTGCACAAGTAACCGAAACAAGCTCGTGGATAGTGTAAAAGGTTTTTTAATAGTAACTTGATGCAAAAAGTTAATCTAATGCTGCTCCAACGTGCTAATAAAACAGTTAATGCAACAACAATATTCACGCGGATCTAAAATTTTACGATAACGTAAAATCCATCTAAATTGTTCAGATAAAGTTCGAACTACAGATTTTGCTGGCAATAAGGATGTCACATACTAATAGGGGCTTACAATTATATGCACAATAGTAGCTGCTGCGCACTGTTACCTCTGTTTTTTTACTAAATGACTATATAACCTAAATGAAGTAGAGACTGTGAGATGAAACATTTTTTATTCAATACAAAATAACTGAATTATTCTAATTTGAATCCGCGTCTTGCTTTTCGTTCAGCAAAAACTTCCATCGCACAATCCAAATTGAGTTTATTAGCTACTGATCTTCCGATATAGAGGTTAGAGAAGTTGTTGAGTGTGTCTTTAGCCAAAGAAGCTCGATGGTATTCATTAATAATTTTCAAAGAGCTCATGACACGTTCAGCACTAGCTGAACCGATAGTCAAAGTCAAAAACAATCTGTATAAGCTGCAGCTCTCTGGAAAACCGTCTACAAAATTGTTCGCAATCATGAACTTCATTACATTAGTAAAATTACGATTTTCCGAAAAATATCTACACGTTCGTAAAACTGGCTAATTCATATTTTAGATCTGTAGTGAAAAATTCCTAATAATAATAAGGACGCGTTGTGGGATCGTGCAAGGCTCCATGATGAATTGGACACAACATATGCTTTAAACAACTACTATGGCGCCACCTACTGAAATGACGCGCAATTTAAATCAGTCAATTATATATTAGCCACCCTGTATAATTATTCTTTACTCATTACTCAGACATCATTATGTCTACGATATCGCATTCTTTCTCTTATTGGATAATACCTAAAATAGTCTAAGAATATAGCAATATGTTTGTGGGAGAGTTTGTTAGTGGACAAATTATTTGGTGAAAACGTGTGACAAGGGCTGTTCTACCATGATGTGGGTCAAGCGAGGGAAAAAATAGGGTTAAGAATCAACCTAGGCTCCTTTTTTTGGCTCTAAGACAGTCGCAGACTAAATCGGGCAAACGGCTGTAGAAAAGATCTACGTAAAAAACAATGTTTTTCAAAAAATTGCGATAAAAACAGAAATCTAAGATCTTATTTGGAATTTATTGTGCTTTTATAGCATATCAGAGCACATATTCGCCACAGGGCTAGAGCTCAGTGTCTTGCGAATAGATGCTATCAAGGTAAACACATTGGTCAGATGTTTAGTGGTTTTATTGCAATAACTTGAAAATTCTTTTTTTTATTCAATCTGTGAGCGTTTTAGAGCTAAAAAGAGGACCAAGTGGCTAAGGTTCGTTCCCTTAACGATAGAATAACAGGATGAAAAAACTTAAAAATGGTTTTAACCCTATTCTTTGCAAATAAAAATGTGAAACATTTTTTTTCCTGGCACAATCCATATTCTCGTACAGTAGCCCTCTTCGCACGTTATTATCAATACAATTGTACACAGATCCTGCTTAAGGAGCTTCACTGATATCCCTACTAGCATGAGTGTCTTTTCGAAAAAATACAAGCTTCCTTTTTTAAATCATAAACTAGAAATTTATTTTTAAATAATTTCCAGAAGACAGACAGAAAGTAGCCGATGAATCAGTGACATACAAGATAAATTTCGGAAGTAACTGTCTGTCTCGGTTTTTCGTAGTATAGTTTTAGCTTACTTCTTAGTCACTGTACATTGTCATTGTAAACATATTTTATTCAATCACCCAATACCCGTGAATATTCCGTAGAATTGTATACAGGGTGTCCCGAAAAAAGTGTGCAATATTCTACCAGCGGTTTCTAGATCTTAAAATAGGAAGAAATGGTTTTTCCTTAATATTTCCGAAACGTGTTGAGATAAAGACATAAAATTTGGTACTCTAGCCTAGTTTTTTATGCAGGATTTAAAAATGTTAACAATTTTGGACAGTTTTGTTTTGAAGCGTATATAACAGGGACGTACTCAGGTTATTATAGCCCCAAAATTTTTGTGTGATTCTATTTTAGAAATTCAATTTTAGAATTAGAAAATTTAGGGTTTTCTACATAAAAAAGGTACTCTTATTGAATATCGATAAATTGTGCCATTTTTGAATAAAATCAAACTAAAAAATTTGTCACATGATAGGAAATGTTCTGCGAATTTAAATGAATTGTTGATTATACATAGTTAGCCATGACTGCAAACAAAAGTTGTTTTGATTTGTTATGACTTATTTTGACGTTAAGCTGACATTGTTAGCAGTGTAAAATTACTAGATTAAAATCAAAATTTTTTTAAATCGATTTAAAATGCCAAGATTTACAGACAGAGAACTGACTCACATGCATTTTGTGTACGAGTTTTGCAATGGCAGTTCATTGGCAGCCGTAAAAGGATATCAAAGAAGATTTCCCAATCGCATAGTACCTGGACGTCGAATGTTTACTAATATTCACCGGAATTTGTCAAACCATGGAAGTTTTCAGCGCATGCAGGGCTCAGGAATGCCACTGGGAAATCATCGTATGGATATTGCTTTAAATATGTTTGAAAATAATCCGCAAATAAGCATACGAAATGTTTCAGAAATTATGGATATACCTCGATCAATAGTAAGAAAAATTTATGAATAGCTATTTGATAGTTATCCTAAAAACAATAATTTTAGATAGGAAGAATGACAAGAATGCAAGGATTACATCCTGATCATTTTAAAGGGGTGCAACATTTAACGGAGGAAGATTTTTTACCACTTTTTGCCAGTGGATATTAGCAAATGAAAACACTATTCCTAGAATATTGTGGGCGGATGAGTCAATATTTACTAGGAATGGTGCTTTTAATTTCCATAACATGCATCACTGGTCAGATGAAAATCCAAAAGTTGTTCGCCGTACAAGTTTCCAACATAGGTTTTCATTGAACTTATGGGCAGGAGTAATTGGGGATCAAGTAATTGGGCCTATTGTACTTCCCAATCGTCTTAATTCAGAGGTGTATCTGAACTTTCTTCAGAATGAGCTCATGGATATAATACCATTGGATGTGCGCCAGCAGTTTCAAGAAAATATGTTTTTTCAACATGATGGCGCCCCTGGACATTTTGGACGCAATGTTCGAAATTGGTTGAATGTCAATTTTCCAGACAGGTGGTTAGGCCGAGGAGGTCCTATAGCGTGGCCGCCACGTTCACCTGACCTAAATCCATTGGATTTCTATTTTTGGGAGTCATTAAAATACCTAGTTTACTCGACTAAAGTAAATACTCAAGAAGATTTACTTCAAAGGATCCATCAGACTGCAAATGAAAAAGAAGAAAAAAGTTTTCCACTTTTCGGGGTACGCAATCATTAGTTCGTTGAGCGAGACTCTGTATCCAACAAAATGGGAATTCATTTGAACACTTATTGTAAAGCTAGTTTTAAGTATATCCAACTGTATGTCTTCTTTTTTAAACAAATTTCAATTTCGTTCATAGAAAAAAATTATTTCTTTTGTTTCTGTCTAAATGTTAGCTATATTGCAATAGAAATATATATTTATGTAATATTTACCAATTATTAAATTAGTGTTTTCGTTGCCATAGCTGATTATTCAACAATTCATTTAAATTCGCAGTGCATTTCCTATCATGTGACAAATTTTTTAGTTTGATTTTATTCAAAAATGGCACAGTTTATCGATATTCAATAAGAGTACCTTTTTTATGTAGAAAACCCTGAATATTCAAATTCTAAAATTGAATTTCAAAAATAGAATCACACAAAAATTTTGGGGCTCAAATAACCTGAGTCCGTCCCAAACAAAACTGTCTAAAATTGTTAATATTTTTAAATCCAGCATAAAAAACTAGGCTAGAATACTAAATTTTATGTCTTTATCTCAACACGTTTCGGAAATATTAAGGAAAAACCATCTTCAGGGGAACCCCTTCAAAAGATCGTAGCGCCCTTAGGGGACGTTTGTCGACCTATGTTTATATAATCTGTTCTTCCTATTTCAAGCTCTAGAAACCGCTGGTAGAATATTACACACTTTTTTCGGGACACCCTGAACTACTTTGATGACTACACTCGCACTTATGTCTAAGTTGTTCGACGTTGCTTCAAAACTGAGTTAATATACAAATGTATAAAACCAATTGATACAGCCTTCACAGTGCAGTCTATAAGAAAATATTTTGTGTAATATTGCATGTAACACTAAGGCCCGTAGGACAATCATATTGTGACGATAATAAATAGTAGTGTTGGCGCGGTCTTTTGGGAGACTCCTACTCGCCAGAGCTTCCTGGCATTCTGCTTTTACGCGGACCACGACCGCCCAAGCCGCTTGGCGACGTCTGTAAGGAACGTGCCAGTTACTCGCCTTCTAGATCTAGAATAAAAAGGCGAGAATACACATGCTTGTTACACGCACAGAAGCATGCCAGTTACTGGATTGTGCGTGCTACTTGCATGTGTGACTTTCTTTGCCAGCTCGTTGGGGAGACTTTATTGTTTGTTATGCAGTATAGGGAGTATCCGCGTTTATGGAATACATGATCTCCATTGTATAAAAATAAAATCGCTAGAGACAATGCTTACAAGTCTTTATTGAAGCAAATGACTGACAACAATTTAACATTGAAATTTATGAAAAATAAGATAAAAAACCTAAGAACAACCTACCACCAAGAGTTAAAGAAGATAAAAAAAAGTGTTCACAGACTGGCATATCCAAAACTAGCATGTGTATTTTGGGATGTCGTAGGACAAGTAGTTAGCATACAAGTTACTGGCCACTGGCATGCTATTTTACTGGCATGTGTATTCTCGCCTTAAGTCATAAATGAGTTAAATAAATTAGTGCATTTCTTTTTGTGGAATCCAGTGCCTTAATCCACACCCAAAAGAACCCAGAAAAACGCTACAATATCAATACAATATGATAATGCTGCTAACGCAATGTGTGTCAAAGAAATCAAATTGTTCTAATAAAGTAATTTTGAGTTCAAAACAAATTTTATTTAGTCGTAAGCTTCCCACCCCTCAAGTAACTGTTTCATAATTATTAGTAATCATTGGTATCTATAGTTTTGGAAGCCCAAAATAGAGAACTTTTTTAACTATTTTGAAAGTTGAGTTTTTTATAATTGGCTTGTCCTACGGAATTCATGATCTAACTTCGAACTCTACGTTCGCGATGCACCGAGTACTCGATTTATACCCGGTACTCGGCATACTCACCGCATTTCACTGAGTACCCGGTTTTGCCGAGTATTAAATTACTGATATCACGAAAACCTAGGGCCTCCCAGAGAAGCTTTGCAGATGGGTGGACGACTTCGCCTCTGGCCGCAAGATATCCGTCGTAATTGACGGGTTCTGATGGATGGCCGAGTTCAACCAAAGAGACGTTCACTTCAGCTAGTCGGAGTCCAGATCACCGAGGACTTGATGTTACATGTACACATCTCGTTAATAATGTCGGCTGTTGCTGCCAGGCTATTTGTTTAGCGCAAAGATGTGCTTTTCCCCACATAACCTCCTCACTCTATCAAAGGCCTAGACAAGAACTAGCCTCGAGTGCTGCTCACATGTTTGGGGTGCTGCCGCCCCAACTCAATTATCCATGCTCGATGCTGGGTAGCGGAGGGCTGTCCAACAGTCTCGGGACCCTTTCGCGCCGACGAGCCGTTGGCGATCTAACTCTCTTCTACCGTTGTATCAACGGGCTTTGCTCCTCAGAGCTCTCGTCCATGATGCCGCCGCGCGATGTGCCTGCCAGACAGACCCGCCTGACTTCGGCCTCTCATCCTAACCGTGTCGAACTTCTTACACCAGAACTGGACCATATCACTGCTCCTTTGTTGCTAGGGTGTCAAGATTGTGAAACAATCTACTTAGGAGACTTTTCAGTTCTACTAAGCTTAGGCAATTTCAAAATCAGATTAACAATGTTTCTTAGCAGCTGCGGTGCCCTGGTATTTAGACTTCCGCCTGCGCGGCTACTTGTAGGAGAATTTCGAGGTCCACAACTCATAGAGAGGCCCACAAACTGGGATTTAGCACTTGCAAGGTAAGTTTTCTTATAAAAAAAAAAGTGAAGTAAAACCCTAAAGTTGCCCAACTTGTTTATAGGCCAAAGAAAAGCCACTATTAACTCCACTGCAACAGAAAAATCGGCTTAAATAGGCTAAAGAACATAGACAATGGACACCTCAACAATGGTGTGCAATACAATGGAATGATGAGGCCCGATTCTAAGTTTGTGTTGGTGACAGTCGCAGTGACTGTCTGAAGAGAAAAGTGAAATTTCCAGCATCCATTATGGTCTGGGCAGTATGTCATCAAAAAGAGTAGGAAAACTTCATTTTATTGATGGCAATGTGGATACAAACAAATATTTGACAATTTTAGAAGAATCGCTTTTACCAGTGATGGAAGAATGTTTGACATCCTGCCAAGATTTTGTGTTTCAGCAAGATGGTGCAGCGTGCCATACCTCAAAAAAGGCTATAAAATGGATGGTAGAAAATAAGGTACCACTTTTGAAATGGGTTTCTAGCAGTCCAGATCTGTCACCTATTGAAACTTTGTGGCACGAGATGAAAAAGGTTCTACGACAACATCCTGCTCGTACAATCACCGAACTGAGACAAAAGCTTCAAGAAATCTGAGATTGTTTTACACCAAATTTTTGCCAAAACTTGGTTAACACTATGCCCCAAAGAATTTCAGCCGTAATAAAAAATAAAGGTGATGTTACCCAATGGTAATCTTTCAATTGTTGCTTTGTTAACTTCGCGCATTTATTCGCACATTGTTTATTTGTTCAGATGTTCTATTAGTTATAGGTCTAAGTGATTTCAAATATATATTTTTTACGACTAGAGTGTATCTAAATGTTTTTGAGAAAATAAATTGTTTTAGAAGTAAATAGTTTCGTCATGTTTAGTTTATAAAGGCATATTTTGGTGCAAATCTTGAAATGGGCCAACTGAAGTGGGAAGGGGCTCGTAGACAGGTTTTAGATAACAGTCGGCTTCCGTAATATTGTTAACATGTCTAGGATGATGTTCATACTTGATGCAGCGACACTTCCTTAGCATACGCCCACAACCCCGTCTCACATCTGCCAGAAGAATCGTCACCTATTGAAATATTGTGGCACGAGATAAAAAAGGTTCTACGACAACATCCTGCTCGTACAATCACCGAACTGAGACAAAAGCTTCAAGAAATATGAGATTGTTTTACACCAAATTTTTGCCAAAACTTGGTTTACACTATGCCCCAAAGAATTTCAGCCGTAATAAAAAATAAAGGTGATGTTACCAATGGCAATCTTTCAATTGTTGCTTTGTTCACTTCGCACATTTATTCGCACATTGTTTATTTGTTCAGATGTTCTATTAGTTATAGGTCTAAGTGATTTCAAATATATATTTTTTACGACTAGAGTGTATCTAAAATGTTTTTGAGAAAATAAATTGTTTTAGAAGTAAATAGTTTCGTCATGTTTAGTTTATAAAGGCGTATTTTGGTACAAATCTTGAAGTGGGCCAACTGAAGTGGGAAGGGGCTCGTATATGCACCAAAATACGAGTATCCACTTTTAATTTCTTGTTTCCTACCAAAACCAAAGACTAATGCTGAAGAATTTGAAAAGATGTTCGTATGAATAGTATAAGAATGGAACTACATGCACAACACCTATCTTCCAAAACATTTTTTTTTGTTTAGATGTAAAACGGGAAATTCGATTTTTCCTGGGTGTTTGCTTTGTCCAGGTTTCCCCTATTTACTTTAAAAATATCAAAAAATTAAAATATGTGACATATTAATAAGTATTATTTTAATCATGAGCAATAAATGACATTAATATGACTATCTTGCTAAAGTTATACAGGGTGTTTCAGTTTATTGTTGCATAACTTTAAGATTCGATAGAACTTTTAAAATTAATGCATTAAGTCTATATAAACAGGGGTCGAAAAATGCGTGGCTTCCGAAATACAGGGTGTTTAAGTTTACTTTCTAAAATAGTTTTTTTTAAATGTTTCGAACAATATTTGATGTATAGCAGTGAAAATTGGTGTACAAGGGTTTTTTGGTACGGCAAAACGAACCATGGGCATAGTTTTACTGTAGCCGCTAGAGGGCGCTCTCTACTGTACCTGTAGTGTATTAAAATGACCGGAAATTTTTACTTAGTGCAATTTTTTGCTTTTTGAACAAAAAAACTGATTCTTTGCACGTTTCAACATAAAAAAGCTCTCTTGTGAATTTTCGTTATAGTTAGCCGTTTTTGAGATATTTAGATTTTTAAGGTTCGATGCATTTTTAATTATTTATGATAAAATAACGTTAAAAAGTCAGTATCTCGATAATTTTTAGAAGTAGGCTGTGCCTGCAAATATTTTTGAAATTGAAAGCAGAATAAGGTTAAACGTCAATTAGTTGACAGATAGTTTTGTTGTCTGTTGAAACCTGAAACGTTTTTTTGCAATTGTGAATGCACGAAATTTAGTTTCTTTTACCTGTTTTTTTTTTTTAAGTTTTATAAAAATGCCATTTTTATTCTCCAATCAAGGGTTAGCGGATATTCATTTTGTGTATGGCTTTGTAAATGGAAACGCAGCAGAAGCAGCCAGAGAATACGCACGAATATTTCCAAACAGACGACATCCAACTCGCTCAGTATTTGTAAGAGTGCATCGCCAAATAATTGAAAATGGTTTTGGAAATCTCCAAAGGGATCAAAACATAAATGTTCGTCAGCGCAGATTTACCCGTATGATTCTGCGTGAGTTTGATAGGGATCCGACCACAAGTGTTAGGAGAGTTTCTGGTGCCTTGGGAATTTCAGCAAGCCATGTTCACCGTGTTCTTAGAAATGACCATAGACGTCCTTACCATTTGCAACCTGTGCAAGGACTACAGCCAGGGGACGGAGAACGAAGAATTTTGTCAGTGGATTCTTGATAGAACTGATAATAATAGGGAGTTTTTAAGTAACATTTTATGGACCGATGAGTCATGATTCACTAGACGTGGAGTGGTAAATTTTAATAATCAACATATTTGGTCGCATGAAAATCCGCATGCAGTTCGGGAAAGAAATTTTCAGCATGAATTTAGTGTGAACGTGTGGATTGGTATCTACCGTAATCGACTATTTGGACCCTACCTTTTGCCTGCAAGGTTAAATGCTGCGACCTTTTTGGAATTTGAACATGCAAATATGTGGGATGATGTTATGTTAGATTTAAGAAGATTGACCTGGTTCCAGATTGATGGTTGTCCAGCTCATTATTCGAGAATAGTTAGAAACTGGCTGGACGAAAATTATCCAGAAAGATGGATCGGCCCTGGAGGACCAGTCGCCTGGCCTCCACGATCCCCTGACCTAAATCCAATAGATTTCTTTGTGTGGGGATTTCTAAAAGAAAAAGTGTACCAGACTCCCGTAACCACAAGAGATATGCTAATAGACAAAATCAGGAATGCATGTGATGAAATAAGGCCTTATTTGAATAATGCTATACCACGTTCGATCATTCGTAGATCGATTGTGTATTGAACAATTGGGTTTACATTTCGAGCAACTACTTTAGATTTTGTATGTTTGTCCTAACTATCCAATAGCACTTTAGTTGTAAATAATTAATTTAATTTGTTAAAAATAATATTGGAAAATTAAACAAATTAATATTCTGTTTTTTTGTGTTTATTTGGACTTAGGAATTATTGCTGTGTTTAAAAACACAATCTAAACGATCATCTTAATTACTTGTAATGCCCAAATCGAAAATGTAAAAAAAAATATTATTTTCCCATAAATAATTAAACATGCATCGAACCTTAAAAATCGAAATATCTCAAAAACGGCTAACTATAACGAAAACTCACAGGAGAGATTTTTTATGTTGAAAAGTGCGAAGAATCAGTTTTTTTATTCAAAAAGCAAAAAATTGCACTAACAAAAAATTTTCGGTCATTTTAATACACTACAGGTACAGTAGAGAGCGCCCTCTAGCGTCTACAGTAAAATTATTGGTTCGTTTTGTCGTACCAAAAAACCCTTCTATACCAATTTTCACTGTTATACATCAAATATTGTTCGGAATATTTAAAAAAAACTATTTTAGAAAGTAAATTCAAACACTCTGTGTTTCGGAAGCCACGCATTTTTCGACCAGTTCTATCGAATCTTAAAGTCATGCAACAATAAACTGAAACACTCTGTATACAGCGAAAACCAAATTTGTCTGACGGCTTGAGTTCAATGTGTACGAGAGAGAAGCGCGAAAAGTGTGTATCAACACATGTTAAAAAGAGACACAAGCCGGCTGAAGAGCGAAGGTCATCACCACGTTGCCTAGCAACCGTGACGCAAAAGGTCGTGCAATCTACCGCGTTTCCAACATGTTTCACCAGAAAATGTTCGGTCGCTTTCTAGTTGCATCACGCCGTCTCATGGGCACTTATCACGCTACTACCGTGCGATGACGGTAAACTGTATGCCAGTCATCAAAAAAAAATAGTACAAAAGGTATATTATAAAAATAATTTATTTAAATAATCTTTAACATTACAAGAATAGCTGAGCAAAATAAGTAATAATTTGATACATCAACGATCAAATCATATTCCATATATTATTTATAAATCCTGTTCCACCTTACAAGAGCTATTCGATTGGAACAGTTAAGGAACATCACTCATGATGTAGAATGACGTAACTAATATGACCTCACTGAATACAAAATTTTACTTGTCTTGGACTAACTTTTGAGAAAGTTTGTCGAATTAAATTGTAATAAGTCAATCATTTCAAATTGTTGGATAACCATGATCGACTGATTTTACATCGCATCCAAATTTTCAATGCTACCATATCAGACTATGAAACAGTATTGTACTAATAATACAAACTAGAAAATTAGCTTCCAATTTCTTGGACGAATTGCACAGATCCCCTTTGCAGAAACACATCAGTACCCTGCGATAATTCCATTTGGTGTAAGCACAACGGTCTTCGCTATCTGAAGGTCCCCTTTGCAGACACATCCTTTGGGTAGCTACTCCATATTCTGCAAAAAATCGTTAATTCAAAAAAATGAAATTTTGTTCGAAATTACATCCATCATATTTTGCTGGAACTTTGGACTCTTTTTGTTTGTAGCAAAATGTTGGTCCTACTTCTGCGATAAAAGAAATGCAAGCTAGTGTTTTAAATTAAAATAATCTGTAATTTCCAATGAGGAAAACGAAACACTAAAGACAGCCAACCATGGACAGCTGTTTCATGCTTCTAGGCTATTCATCAGAATGGTCTAGGCTTGGTCTCCCGTGACAGGGACAACAAACGAAAACATAGCATCATAGTTCCAGGAGGTATAGTCTATTGAAATAAGACTGAGATCTTCAACAGTTCCGCAGTGGTCGATTTTGCTGGCAGATGACACTTTGCGCTGTCTCATTCCATTGGGGACTTGTCGATACATTTTTGATGATAATTTTAATTTGCCTTTTAACGCTTTAACTCGAAAACCATCAACCTTAGAGAAACTTTTCCAGAGATTTTGTTGTCAAACCACTTCGCTTGTAGGCGACATGTTAGTTCTTACTGTACGGCATCCGCGAGGTGACTATGAAAAAAATGGCGTCAAGTAGATTGACTATACTTCCTACAACTTCGAACTCAAGCTTTATATTATTCGCCGCTGGCTGCTTGTTGCGAAAAATACGTGTTTACACAAAATCCAAGGTTCTCACCTTCTTTGGCAGTATCTTCAGTTTCGACAATTTTTCCGCACCAACCAGAAGCGCAAGGAACAGTTTGAACACCAATTTCTTGTTTTGCCTCAACTATCGTCACATTTACCACGAATGGATCTTTACAGCTCCCCAATTCACCCCTGGATCGACAGGTGAAACATCTCTGTAAACCTGAAATAAATTGAAATGTTTCTGCAATAATCTTTCATTTTTCTTCGATTCCGTTGAAGCCGGAAAATCAACTTTTTGAACGGGTCAAAAAAGCAAACTGAAATTTGGAGTGAAGTAATTGGTGCATAAATACTATATTTTAATGAAAATGGCAATTGAAAATTTCAATATGGCAGCTAAGCGTCATCTTGAAATAGGGTTTCGTGTGACACCTGATTTTGAAACACCCTATGAGTACTTTAATCCAGAATATAAAATTCACTATGTGAATGTGGGGCATTTTGTTGAAGCAATTGACACTTTTTCACAACTTCTTTTAAATAGAATGCTCCATATTTTATCACATATTAAGAGAGATGTTTTCAAGAGAAAAAAGTATATGTAACATACTATAGCGTATGATTATTTGTTGAGTTAAGAGCCGCTTTACACACAAGAGAATTACTCCGAAAATTATGTTCATAATTATGCCGAAAATTTTTGCTGTCGTATTACACGTAAAAGAATTCTTGTGAAAATTTTCATGGTAAAAATGTAAAACCCGTTCTATAGAATATGCGCGAGAATCGGCGCAGAGGATTATTTCCGTGCATGTCAATATCAAATGTTAACGCCGTGCTGCCATGCGTGGCGGAATTCCGCTATTTGTAGCGGATTATTTTGAGAAGAGCGGCGTAGCGGCGGTAGAGCAAATTAGCCCAAAATGTAGCGGAATTTATTACATACAAAACTATCATATTTATTTCACTGTTTTAACATTAATAACGTTCTAAATCCTAAATAGGCAGTGGCTAGAGAGATTTATTATCAAATTAATAATAAAATTGGTGCATTTGGTGCCGCTTGAGCCATCTAGGAACAGAGAAGATAATTATTCCACTTGCCTTTTTTTTCAATAACAGATGGCGTACGTACTGCTTTCAATACTAATCGTTTCTAACAGGTCTCAGCAGGCAGACATAATATTAGGTTTCTCGCTTTGTATTGTATTTTTCAGCTCTGGGTATATATTGTTTAGTTTCGTTTATATTAGTGTTCTTATTTTTGTGTTGATCATTTTATTGATATATCATTTGCTGCAGATTTTAATATAAAATCTACTGGTAAGTAACAAAACTGCTTAAATATCTAACATATTATAGTTTGATCCAGAAATAAATCTTAGTCGCGAAATTTGTTTTTAACGCTTTTTCTTCTGGAAAATAGGAATAATGGAAAGGCGACACCAGACCATTAACGATTTTTTTGATAAAAATCCTTCTAAAAAACAAACGGTGAAACCAAACGTGGCCGTACCATCCACTTCGACTGCATCTGTGTCGGACTCGGAGCATCCCGAACCTGAATACAGACAAAATAGAAGAGCGGAATCTAGTGGAATCAGGTCTGAGCCTGATAATTCGACTTGCGAATCTCAGGATAACCAAGAGCCAGAGCAACCTGTTAAGAAAAAGACACGAAAACAAATGTTTACTTCATCATGGCTAGAAGATCCGTTATTTAAAGGCTGGTTGGGACCTATTGAAAATGACAAGTTGAAAGCAAAATGTAAAGCTTGTAATCAAATAATGGGTGCTAAAAAATCAGATTTAGTGAATCATTCGAAATTAAAAAGGCATGCCACTAATGTACAAGCAATTTCGAATGTAAGAACGTTAGATAGCACTTTTCAGTCTCGGGAAGCACGTGAGTTGGAAGAACGGCAAATATTTGCTTGCTTAAGATATATAGTCTTTTAGTTGTAAGTCATTATATAAGTTTTAGAACTGTTGATCATATAACAGGAGTTAGTCAGTTATGTTTTAAAGACCCAGATCTCTCTAGCTCACTTAAATTAAAAAGATCCAAATGCATAAGTATAATTAAAAATGTGCTGGCTCCTGTTATTAAAGACGAAATAATTTCAGAATTGGAAAATAAACCATTTTCTATTTTATTGGATGAGAGTACAGACCTGAGCAATATAAGACTACTATGCATTCTTGTAAGGTATATTCATAAAAATTCAATCAAAACCCATTTATTAGATATAATTAAAATAAACGCAGATGAAGGTACCGCCAAAGGTTTATATTCTCTTTTTAAAAAATGCGTTATATCCAATCAAGTAAAAATTACAAATATTGTTGGATACTGTTCCGACAACGCTAGTGTTATGATGGGCAATAACGAATCTTTCAAAACTTATCTTTTAAAAGATAATCCTAATATAATTGTCAATGGCTGCATTTGCCACTCTGCTCATTTAGTGGCCGTGGCGGCAGCTGAAAAGATTCCAAGCAACGTTGAAGCTCTTTTACAAAACTTATATTCTTACTTCTCAAGAAGCCCAAAAAGGCAGTGTGTTCTTGAAGAATTACAGGAATATTTCAAAAAGTCAAAATTAAAAATTTTAAGCCCTAGTAAAACAAGGTGGCTTGCTTCATCCAAATGTGTTGATAGAGTTTTGGATCAGTGGGACATCTTGCTTAGCCTATTTAGATTAGCTTCCATTGAAGATAAAAATCCTGTAGCAAATGTAATACTTAATGAGTTACAGAATCCATTTGTTAAGGCGTATTTAATGTTTTTTAAATTCGTGTTGCCCATTTTTAACCAATTTAATGCTCTCTTTCAATCAGAGAAAGTTATGCTCAATATCATATCAATAGAGAGTGAGCGATTTGTACGTCATCTATGTACAAACTTTATGCGACCAGAATATTTTAAAAATGAGAAATTATATAATCTAAATCCTAATAATCCCCACTGCTTATTACCAATTGAACAAGTGAATGTTGGTCCGCATACAATGGATGCAACAAAACACTGCAATAACACGGCAATCGTACAATTTAAATTAAAATGTGTCACATTTTACCAAAAATCGGTAGAAGAGTCCCTTAAAAGATTTCCTATTAAAGACAACTTCTTTTCAGAGCTAAAGTTTCTCTCACCGGTTGATGTGATGAACAATCGTCTTATTATAAGTGATACCTTTCATGACGCCGTTTTAAAAAAATTTGCCCTTCATATTGAAACCGAAAAGGCAATTTTGGAACTAAAGAAAATATGTATTTATTTTAGTGATAGTGAGAAAGAGGGAATTTTAAAAACAAAAAGTAATGTCATTGAATTTTGGTCGTTTGTAAACGACCTCAAAAATTTCAATGACGAATATTTATTTCGCAATATAGGTAAACTAATGGCTCTAATCATTTTAACATTGCCTCATGGAAACGCTGATGTTGAGTGAACTTTTTCTTATATGCTTGATTACAACACAAAAAAAAGAAATAAAATAATACCATCAACTTTGTCTGCACTACTTACAATTAAATTAGACTTCGAATCAAAAAGACAGTGCTGTTTATCCTATAGTTTTAATGAGAATCATTTAAACAAATATAAAAAGAATTTATATAATGTAAATAAGGAAGAACAAGCTGAAGAAGAAGTAATTTCTGATTTTGACTGTGAATAAAATAAGCAAACGTAGGCATTTCCACGTTTCCGCTTCTTCTTTGTCCTTATTTTTTGTTTGTTTTTTTTTCTATTAAGATTAAGATATTGGTGATAGTTTCTATTTTTTTATTAGTTCCTAATTCTAAACCAGACAGTTTTGTTTTTTTAGAGGTATACTTTTTATGTTTTTACGAAAAATTGCAATTGTATTATGTTACTGTATGTATTTTTAGTAGTGTTTTTAGACAGTGTTTAAAAAAAGTAAATATGTAAAAAATATATTTGTTGTTTATTTTAAGCCTCCCCCCCCCTTAAATTTTTAGACCGTAGCAGCATGTAGCGGAATTTTGCGATACGTGTGACGGATATTTTAAACTTCGTTCTGGCAACACTGTGTCAACGTCAACAACATAACCTCACTTAACATTTGTGGGTGTGGTCCTGTTCGATTCGTACGAAGGAGCGTTTATTGTTGTTTATTCATAATGTCGTGGAATCCGGAAGAAGTTACACTGTTGTTGGAGGAGTACCAAAATTGGCCCAACCTGTACAAGTTGAGGTCACCCAATTACAAAAACAGCAATTTGCGGCGTCAGGCGCTGGATGCGATAGTCCAAGCATTGAGAAGTTTTATAATATTAACCAAGATCTCGATTTCAAAAATAAATTTAAATCAACGACGTCTGTTGTCTTTCCGATTATATTGGACGTCATACCCGTTAAGGTTATGTCCATTCGAAAATATTACTATAATGCGCAGGCGTATCACATGAATTACTCCGAAATTTTGTTTGCTTGTGTCATACAGGTTGTAGAGAAAATCCTCAATATTTTTTCCATGCAAATTTTCGGCATAATTATGACCATAATTTTCGGAGTAATTCTCTTGTGTGTAAAACGGCTCTTATCAGCAAATCAATGTATAAAAACTTTGACAGCCTGTCGGTCTGTCATTTTCAAAGAGAGGAATCTCATGAGATTATATACCGACTGTTTCAAATTCGACCCTCGCCATTACGATCTTGGAAACGGTACGAGATATGAAGTTGCTTAAATGGGGGCAAAGTTGAGTATTTACCTAAATGCCGCTTAGAAAGTTCCGACATTCAAAGTACTTCCAGAAAGAGTCAGAAAAACAGAATTTTCCAAAGATCGTTTTATTTTTTCCCTGACTTTATTTGTAGTGAGGTTTTAAAATAAATGGAAAATTAAAATTGCCACTATTTCTCGTCTACAAATTGGCATAATTAGAATTTCATAATATGTCTCTTGTCCTCCAGCATCAACTTTATTTTTTCTCACGGACGCCATATTGGATTTTTGCACAGATAATAGAGTGTTTAATTCAATTTCAAAAATGTATACATTAACATAGCCCAACCATACTTATTCCAGAAAAACATAAGTTTCTAGGTAGGCCTTAAAATTATCAAATTGTCATTTGGGTCGTATACCAGACGAGACCTCAAATTGAACATACAGGTTGGCCAATATATAACTGACGCGCCATTTTTGAAACTCGCATTTCAGTAGGTGGCGCTGTAGTAGTGCTTTAAAGCACATGTGTACAATTCATCACGGAGCGCTACACGATTCCACAAATTGACAATCATATTTTTGCCCGTGAAAGTTTTCAAGTTTTTCAATAGAAAATCCGACTTAAAAACATGAAGATAGACTCTGGAGGTCAAAGTAATGATCACCCAGCGTCCCCGATGATGAATGGGCCCAGCCAGAAGGAGAGAACAGAAATTACCATGAAATCAAAGGAATTGATGACACCAGCTGTAGCAGACGAAAAGGACAGAACCAGCCAGCGCCAGACCCTGATCATTGAAAGCCAAGCCCAGCAAATAAAGGAGCTGACTGAGACAGTTAGGAACCAAAACAGTAAAATAGACTGCCTGACCACCCAGGTAACACAATTAATCAATAATGCAAATTTCAATTCTAAATCTGACAAGGCTGTCAATTTAAAAGGACCTCTTGAAAATTTAACTGACGTGACATCGACCGACGATGAAATTAATACAGAATGACGGATTCATCCAGGCCAAGTCTAGGAAAAGACGCATCGACAAATCGAACAAAACCGACAAGACGAATGACTTCCCACCTCTTCCAAAATCAAAATTCAAGTTGCCGTTGATGCGGGAATCAGGATTTTGCCGAAAACTGAGGATGACTACCGAAGAATCGTTCGCCTGTTCAGGGAGGAGGACGTGCCCCATCATACGTTCCCTCTTCCTTCAGAACGAAATATTCACGCGGTAGTCATAGGCATACCCGCAATGTTTTCGGAACAGGAGATCAAAGGGGAATTAGAACTCAAACGCAGTGGCGGCGCACCCATGCCTTTTGTGGTCGTGATACTGCCCAAGATTGAAAAGTCCCAGCAGCTGTTCAATGGACATGAGCTGCTGGGTCTAGCAATCAGAGTTGAAGTTCAAAAGAACTCTAGACTTATTAATATGCTTCCGACCACATGACACATTGATGCCCCCTCACAGGACAAGAGGAGCGAAAGTGTGCGAACTGTGGAGAGGCGCATCCCGCTAACAGTCCCACTTGCAGATTCACCCCCAGGCGAAATCTGGAAGTCATAGCGCAAAGACGCAGCAAGTCATACGCGGAAGCAGCCGTCTCAACATCTTCGGCTGCCCCCTCTGTTCAACCCACTTTGAACACGCAGAATGTGGACCTAGCAACTGCGCTTAGGTCCTTTCAACAAATAATAAGTCCCCTGATTAGCGCCACTCAGGCATTGCAGGCGATCTTTCCGCAGTCATTGAATGGCTAAGTACAATAGACAACCTGTATTTATCATCTGTCAAGTATCTTGAAGTCATCATTGACAAGGGGTTGACCTGGCAGAAACATACTAATATTTTAAAAACAAAATTCCAAATTACCTTTCGGCAGCTTTATCCTCTGTTGTGCAGAAATTCAAAATTAGGTTTGATCAACAAGATTCGGTTGTATAAAATGGTCAAAGACCCGCAATTACCTACATATGCGCGGCTTGGTGTTTTCTTGCCAAGACGCACATGCAGAGACTGCAAGTCCTGCAAAACAGAACCCTACGCACAATTACTAACGCCCCTTGGTACGTGTCAAATGAGACTATTCACAGAGATCTTGATATCCTGTATTTAAGAGATTACGTAAAACAACAGGCGCAGCGGCGTTATAATCAAGCAGAATCGCACAGCAACCCTCTGTTGCGTGATTCAGTAGACTACACAGTCGAGCAAGTTCGCAAACATTCCAGGCCGCGCCTCGCACTGTGATCAAAATTTAATTGTAAATTCAGACCAGCCAAAATTATTTCAGTATACACAACCGATCAAAATTATTTTTTGGAGTTACAAAATATTTCGAGTAGTCAAAGCAGTAACGCTTAAGCTATTTCAAATGATTTACTTCTTTTCTTTGCTTGCTGAACAATATTATGGAAGCGATAGAAGATATTCCTCCAGAAACCTACCAAAAACCAGTCAGTTACATATTGGCCACCCTGTAGTAACAGAGTTTGGAAGACTGAGAAGAAAGGTAATAAGTCGAGCAGTGAGCAATGTACAGCGAAAAGTCAGGCTTTGCCTACAAAATAAAGGATAACATTTTAAACATCTGCTATGACTTACCTCTGCTTATTTATGATTATTATAGAAACTTACAACTTATTTTGAAGTCGTATCTCAAGTGGCAGCAGCTGGGGCGTAGTGGTAAACGTTATGGATCTACTTAACAGTCGCCGGGTGCTGCGCGGGTTCGAATCCCGCCCCAAGACAATTTTTCTCTTGGCTATGGATGTTGTGATTATCCGTAGGTGGTAGACGGTCTCTCACTATCTAACGCGGATCTCGTATGCCGGGGCCAGAATATGTCCCTCGCTAGCGTCCGTGTGGCATCCCCAATGACCCCCTTCCCCTGTATCCCCGTATAGCCCCACGGTACCCTTGGGTGTCTAGGCCTTTGTGGTGATTGGAGTATAAAAAATGTTCAGGAAAAAATAAAAATGATTTTGGAATAAATCTTGTACGCGAAACAAATGATTATCTGTTAATTTCAAGGCCTACCAAGGAAATTCATCACTGAATTCAGGACTCAAAATCCATTTAAATGCAAACAATTCCAATATAACGACCATATGAAAAAACAAAGTTGGTGATGGAAGTCGAAAAAAATGTCGAATTGAAAATTTTACTACGCCATTTTGAGAATAAGCAGCTATGATAACATGCAATTTATTTTGCAATCCCATCTCAAATAAGGTCAGGAAAAAAATAAAAGTGATTTTGAGATAAATCTGTTATGCGACACAAAAGACAATCTGAAAATTTCAAGGCCTACCTAGAAAATTCTGCTTTTTTGACATAATTAGGGTTTGGCAAAGTCAATGGATGACGTATTATTTATTTTTTGTATCAGAAATAAAAAGTATATTTAGCTCTACAAAAAACAACACGGCGTCTATAATGAATAATGGACAAGACAAGAAACGAAACGTCAGATTGAAATTCTAATTATGCCATTTCGTAGAGGCGAAATTGATATGCAATTTATTTTGAAATTGCACTACAAATGAAGTCAGGGAAAAATTAAAACGATTTTGGGAAAATTCGGTTTTCTATCTCCGAAAATACTTTGAATTTCGAAACTTTCTAAGCGGCATTTCTTAATTACCTAAATAGGCAACTTTGTCCCAGTTAAGCGACTTTGTACCTCTTACAGTTTCCGATATCCCACTGGTGAGGGTCAAATTTGAAACACCCTGTATAGATAGATTAAAACTCCGAATTTCATATTACTTGAACCGTTCGAAAAGTAAGTAGGCTTTTGAAAAGCACCAGTACAGATCATGATATGTTTTTGGATAGAAGTAAAAATTTCATCAGAATAGTCGCTGTTCAAAATACTCATTCGTTTTTTGAACAAGCATTTAAGTATTTCGATGGTCTAGTGGCAAAACTCATATCAAACACTTGTCTACTTGTTGAGGAAACGCGAAAATTTATTTATTAATATCGGTTAATTACTGTAATAATTATTATTAAAAATTACACGTATCAAACCTAAGATTGTTGTTTGTGACAAATTTTGTTTCAAGATACAAAATACTATATATACTAAGTGACATATAAATCCGAACACCCAGTTTAAATGGTTTTATTTCAATAAAATTTTATATAAGTACTTAATTAAGCATAATAAGTAAATGATAAAAATTTCAAAATGATTGCACTGCTTTAAAAACCTTTGACCTTTAATAATGTGTGGATGCACTCTGATGTGCTACGAATTCTCCAACGCGCCTAGGCAGGCTTCTGATCAGGTGGTCAATGTCCTCCTGTGGTATCTCATTCCAGGCAACCACCAACTCCTCTAGAAGTGCTTCTAGAGTCTGAGGAGGACGTTGCAAATTGAGCAATCTCCTACCCATCATATCCCACACGTGCTCAATTGGGGATAAGTCGGGAGATCTTGGTGGCCATGGTAACAATGTGACATCATTATGTTGAAAGAAGTCTATTGTGACTCTTGCAACATGTGGTCGGGCATTATCTTGTTGGAAAGTTGGATCTGCCAGGGTGTCAAGATAGGGTAAAAGATGGGGTTCTAGAACTTCGTGGATATAACGCTGCGCGTTCATGTTACCTCTGATGAAGATTAAAGGTGACCTGGAACCATAAGCTATAGCACCCCAAACCATAACTCCAACAGTGTGATGAACATGTCTTTCAACAAGAAATTGTGGATTCCTCCTTTCACCACGTCGCCTTCTAACCCTTACACCGACGTAATCGCCTTGAGTGGTGCAGACAACGGTCACTCTGGGATCAGGAATGGAACAGTATTGTCTTTAGTGGCAAGTCTCGATTTTGTTTAGGCACGCACGATGGTCGTGCCAAGGTTAGAAGGCGACGTGGTGAAAGGAGGAATCTACAGTTTTTTGTTGAAAGACATGTTCATCACACTGTTGGAGTTATGGTTTGGGGTGCTGTAGCTTATGGTTCCAGGTCACATTTAATCTTCATCAGAGGTAACATGAACGCGCAGCGTTATATCCACGAAGTTCTAGAACCCCATCTTTTACCCTATCTTGACACCCTGGCAGATCCAACTTTCCAACAAGATAATGCCCGACCACATGTTGCAAGAGTCACAATAGACTTCTTTCAACATAATGATGTCACATTGTTACCATGGCCACCAAGATCTCCCGACTTATCCCCAATTGAGCACGTGTGGGATATGATGGGTAGGAGATTGCTCAATTTGCAACGTCCTCCTCAGACTCTAGAAGCACTTCGAGAGGAGTTGGTGGTTGCCTGGAATGAGATACCACAGCAGGACATTGACCACCTGATCAGACGCATGCCTAGGCGCGTTGGAGAATGCGTAGCACATCAGGGTGCATCCACACATTATTAAAGGTCAAAGGGCTTTAAAGCAGTGCATTCATTTTGAAATTTTTATCATTTACTTATTATGCTTCATTAAGTACTTATACAAAATTTTATTAAAATAAAACCATTTAAACTGGGTGTTCGGATTTATATGTCACTTAGTATACATAGACCACAACGACTGGAAATAGAAAAATCTTGAATCTTGAAAAATGAACAGAGCGTTGTTGCTACCTGGTAAAGCATTAGTGGTGTCAGATATGGTTATTACAGAGAGTCATGAAAAAATAATTTTCATGAGCGTACATTGTTGCTGATCGTTTGATTATATAGCTTAGTCCTACCTAGATGAACCCACTGATATCAAAAATATAATTTTCAAAGTTTTGATGGTACGTGGTGTTGACACGATTTAGAATATTGGTTAGTACATGTATAATGTCGCATTTACACATTGGAGTCAACGCTGGTGCCAATATGCTCTCATTTAGCGCGAACTTTGGCCAAGCTCAGCCAATGCACATTGATTTAGTGTTCACACATTGGTGTGTTGACCCACGTTGGCCCAATATGTTAATGCGGCATAACCGAAAAGTGTGTTCTCTGCAACAATTGAATTTCTTTAAAGATTCTTCCTACCAACTTTGTTCTACACGTGCCACATCATGTCAATGTTTCCTTTGAAAATCACGGATTACCTTTTAAGAAAAAGCTGCAATCCAATAACTCCAACTTAAAAATCACCGCTTGATGCCGTTTTTAACTGAATTATTATATATAATTAAATAAAGCAAATATTTATGTGCCGCTTTTTGGTACTGTTGCGTCTTGTAGAACGTCGAATTTCGCTGTTTTTTCACTTGAAACTTACAGAGGGTAGTCCGATAGATTATTTTAAATGAAAAAAAGTGTGGATGAAACACTGTATTTTTAGCAGTTATTTTTACCATTATTTCCACCACCATCTGCTATATGACGTTGACGTCTGTGCATATGTCATGTATGGGAGGCGCTTGCATGCGTTGTTGCCGGATTGGGCTCCGCATTTAGGGAAAATGAAAAGTGGAAAATCTATATACAGTTATATACTAAGTGACATATAAATCCGAACACCCAGTTTAAATGGTTTTATTTTAATAAAATTTTGTATAAGTACTTAATGAAGCATAATAAGTAAATGATAAAAATTTCAAAATGATTGCACTGCTTTAAAGCCCTTTGACCTTTAATAATGTGTGGATGCACCCTGATGTGCTACGCATTCTCCAACGCGCCTAGGCATGCTTCTGATCAGGTGGTCAATGTCTTCCTGTGGTATCTCATTCCAGGCAACCACCAACTCCTCTCGAAGTGCTTCTAGAGTCTGAGGAGGACGTTGCAAATTGAACAATCTCCTACCCATCATATCCCACACGTGCTCAATTGGGGATAAGTCGGGAGATCTTGGTGGCCATGGTAACAATGTGACATCATTATGTTGAAAGAAGTCTATTGTGACTCTTGCAACATGTGATCGGGCATTATCTTGTTGGAAAGTTGGATCTGCCAGGGTGTCAAGATAGGGTAAAAGATGGGGTTCTAGAACTTCGTGGATATAACGCTGCGCGTTCATGTTACCTCTGATGAAGATTAAAGGTGACCTGGAACCATAAGCTATAGCACCCCAAACCATAACTCCAACAGTGTGATGAACATGTCTTTCAACAAAAAACTGTGGATTCGTCCTTTCACCACGCCGCCTTCTAACCCTGGCACGACCATCGTGCATGCCTAAACAAAATCGAGACTCGTCACTAAAGACAATACTGTTAAATTCCTGATCCCAGAGGGACCGTTGTCTGCACCACTCAAGGCGATTACGTCGGTGTTCTCGAGTTAAAGGGAGGACCCAGTGTGGCCGGTATGAAAACAAGCCAAAACTTCTCATTCGTCGGTAAACACTTCGCATGCCAATAGGTCTTCCGTGTTCTGCAAACCATTCATTTGCAATGGACCTGGTAGTGGAGAAACGGTCCCTTAAGGCCAATAATCTTAGGCGGCGATCTTCACGGTCTGTTGTTCTACGGCGGCGCCCAGTGCCCCTTGCTCTTTGCGTACGGCCTTCTCGAAGCCATGCCTGACAACACCTAACCACAGTGTCTACACTTCTTTGCACTCTAACTGCAATTGCCCGAAAAGAAAGTCCAGCTTCCCGAAGTCCCACTATATGGCCCCTATCAAACTCACTAAGTTGACGAAATCGTACATGTCTCCGTACTCTAGGCATCGTAACCGATCTTAAAGGATCTCAAGAGCCAAAATCCGCCAACGTTGATTCTTTACTGCGGCTGAAATATTCATTTTTAGAGCGTTAGTGAATTAAAAAAAAGCAGTATAAAAACCGGAATGTCCAACTGATAAGGCTGAAAATTTTTTCAGTTGTTATTTACAGTAAGATAAATACATTTACCAACTTTTATTAAAATAAAACCATTTAAACTGGGTGTTCGGATTTATATGTCACTTATTATATTAATCAATGAAACACAAAAAGGAAAAACTGAAACAAACAACAATAGCAAAATAAAAAGCGGTTCTTAATAAGTATAAGACAAAAAATAACAGTAGTAAGCTAAAACATAATAAATTGTAAATAATTATAAAAAATAAAAGCAGTGGTAAAGCAAAGAAAAACAATACCATCTAATTATAAAAAACAAAAAATAACAAACAGTAAAATAAAAAACTATTCTAAGTGATAACAAAAACAAAAAGTAAAAACAGACGTAATATGAAAAACAGTTCCATGTAATTATAAAAAAATTGCTTTTTATTTTACTGTTTGTTATTTGTTTTTTATAATTACATGGAAAAGTTTTTTTTCACTAATGTTTTTTATTTTTTATAAGTATTGACAATTTATTGTTTTTTAGCTTATTATCGATATTTTATGTTTTATAATTATTAAGAATCGCTTTTTATTTTGCTACTGTTGTTTGTTTCAGTTTTTCGTTTTTGTATTTCATTAATTAATATATGTATATTATAAATTTTCCACTTTTCATATTTCTCCCTAAATGCGGAGCCCAATCCGGCAACGCCGCAGGCAAGCGCCTCTCATACATAACATGCACAGATGTCAACGTCATATGGCAGATGATGGTGGAAGTAATGGTGAAAATAACTGCTAAAAATACAGTGTTTTGGTTTTGGGAAAAAATGTTTTAGACAAAAGCGTGCTTAGTCCAGACTTTCTTTCATTTAAAATAATCTATCGGACTACCTCTTTAAGTTTCAAGTGAAAAAACAGCGAAATTCGAAGTTCTACAAGACGCAACAGTACCCCGCTTTTTTTATGTGGATTCAGACATTATTGAGAATATAATAAAAATCATCGCGCTTTTTTCCTTGCGTTTGGTTTGTTGTATATTTTTTTTAAATATGTCTTATTAAGTTATGATTGGGAAGGTTTAATAATAGGCAATATGATTCCAACCAATTTTTGATTAACAAAAATAGTTTCTAACCTTTGGAGATGACCAAATGCGGCAACGGCGTCTAACTCCTCTAATGAATTTATGTTAAAAACAATAAACATTTCGTCATTAGTTCTATTGTGGGATAACATATGACTCATAGACATCATATGCCCAGTTGTAACAGTATGTAATCACAAATCATTCATTTGAGAGAACCTTAACCTGTCTTTTAGCATGTTAATCTGGAAGACAGTATTTTAAAAGTAGGTCACTCGGAACCTCCAAGAAATAGAGAACACTTAAATAAATAGTCTACTTACCTTGAGACAAATTCGTACAATAAATCACGATAGCAGCCACGTATACAACGAAAAAGTTGTAATTCATTTCAACACAACGTATCAAAGCACCATATTTTCTTCGTAAACGTGGTACCGTATGAAACTTTCACTTCGCTCAGCGCTCTGCGGCACCGGTACCTCTACATGACGGAAGTGACCGTGAAGACTGAAGACACGTTGTTGAATCAGCCATCGACTTCGAACTTATAGCGCGCGGTTGCTTAGAACACGCAGTTGTACAATCTAATAAGTGCCTAAGCCATTCAGGCCTATATTAACGTTTATAATAATAATAATAATGATATTCATTTATTCCTAAAACAATATAAAGAATGAGTAAATAAACATAAAGTAGCGGCCCATACAAGGCATTGCCTGTGCATGGACCATTAATATTGCAATTGTACATATTATTGATATATTAATAAAGATACAACTAATCAACGAATCATTTGATGTTTACTATTAATTTCTGTACCTCTTGCCAGAGAAAAAATCCATTCTATTAACTTTTCTTAAAATTATATCCCTTTATATCGTCAGGTAAATTTAAGTATAGTTTTGAACCTAAATAAAGATATGATCGTTGTGTTCTATATTTATTTGGTCTAGGTGTAACTTTTCCTCTTAGCTTATGCCTTGTGCGGTGATTGTGTTTAATTTTTTGGTTTGTTAAACATTGTTTTTTGATAAATATCCAAATCATAAATTTGAGTTGAGCATGCAGCTCCCCATGCCAGTATACCGTAGGTTAAATGTGGTTCGATCAAGGCATGATATGTAATGTATATGTTATAGAGAAATTTTTGTTTTAAAATGTTTTTGATATATGTAATTTTACACGTGACATATCTTTTTTAAATATATGAAATATGAAAGTTATAATTTTGCCCACACAGTCAATTTAAAATGTATTATTAATATATACAGTGGACCCTGTTTCCCATTTGATAAACATTTCGTTAATTAAAAGTGTTGATACTTTAACGGATTGCTCTCTGTTAGATAAGTCATTTTCTTGTAATGAGTACATTTTTCCCCGAAAGCCAAGTGTCTCCAATGTGTCTAACAATAATTTGGGGTTTACCGTGTCGAAAGCTTTTCTTAGATCAATAAAAATATAAAGACGAGAAATTTTCATCAGAGATGTAGTTGCAAAAGTTTCGGCAAAACGAGCTTCATATCTCGTAGTTTCCGACACGTTTTTCGAATTTTTGTAGGAATCATCCGCACAGGGTGATTTGGGTTATTCTTTTCAGAAACCTTGTTTTGGTATAACATTTTTGGGGGGTTAAATCACTAATTCTTTTGGGTTATCTGCAGTTTCTCTGGAATTTAAATTCAAAATGAATAAATACCACATGATTCATCGACAGGCGAGATTTTTATTGGATAGGAGAGAATGACGTCAAGTACTTCCCATTCTAGGCATGTATAACAAAAAATTAAATGACTCTCCCACTCCCCTGAAGGAAATTCCTGCGGGCGCACATGAACATTATTGCTATGACTTATCCAGCGACGATAGTTACTTTCAGAGCAATACAGCTCACAACACGGAAGGGACTGCCGACCATGAAGCACAACCATCAGTCAGGCAACGTCGCATGTATGGACACGCGACTGTTGTAGGTATTTCTAAGTTTTAAGAGTATAGTGGATACCAAATAAAATCCGATGCACGTCATAGGTGATGTCATTCATAAAAATCATGGTTACCAACAGTTGACTACATTCAATGTGACATTTCTACTTGAAGTTTAAATTTCCCCGTCTCGATTCGGTTGGTAGTGCCGTGCAGAGAAATGTGAGGTTGCCACTTCTCATTTGTTGACATCAGTTGCCATTGTCCTTTTGTCGTACTATTAGTTCTTTATTGTTTAGTTTGTGAGTTTTGCGCTATTTGAGCTTTGAATCGTTGCCTTGCCAATTAAAAATTGTTCTTTTCAGAACAACAGTTACTGTGAAGTGGTGTAAAGTATCCAAAATGCCAAAACAACTTAACAGTCGATGTAAAGAGCTCATATCATTGAATAACTACCAAAATCAGGTGTTTTTATTCAGAAAGGAATTTAATTTTACAACAAGTTTATTTATTTTTAATGTAATGGTATTATAGTAAATGGTAGGTATATATAAACAATTTATTTTATTAAATTTATTTGCTTAAAAGAAAATGTGCAAATTCTGGCAACAGCGCACAGCTCCAGATCGATGACGTGCATCGGGTTTTATTTGGTATCCACTATAAACGTAATAGGTGCGTAGAATTAACGGTGTTGGAGGCGTATAAATATACCAACGTCAAAATAATTTTAAGCCGTTCAAAAATGAGCAACCCTTCATTATTGGCCTTTTTCCTCGCCGCCACTGCCCAACTAACAATTATCACTACTCCTATTAGAGTTGCCAGAATGATTATACAGTATTCCTTAAACAGCATTGTATACTGTAAGAACATTAGCAAAACCCTCTTAGAACAGCTATACAAGCGGAATGGGCACACCTAATAGGACACTTCAGTCATTTAAGAGGTTGTATAAGGGCTGCAGGTAACAGTTATAAAACAAAAGTGTAAGCCTCTTGCAGCCGCTATAGGACATTTGCGTCAGTGCAAGATTCAGTTTTTGTCAACTATACAACTATTCTCTTACGTGATTCTACTTTATTGCAACCAAACTATTTCCTATGTATTGTATAGACGAAGTGAAGAATATATAACTCACATTACAGTCATCTTGTTTACTTACATATCGGCCATTGTGAATTTCATACACAGGTATATGATAAACTTCTACAGTTTGATATAGGGCTATTGAATTACTTGCGCAGCAAATTTTATTGTGATTATCGTGCAAATTAGTTACCCAATTTCTACGGGCTTCGTATTTGATTCATATTTTGACAATGATCAAAAGTATGTCTAGATTTTTAAGATGGAAAACTGAACTTATCTGCGTTAAATCTTCCACAAATTCTATATTTAGACACAATTGCACTATTGTTTATCACTTTATATCTGTAATTTCGAACTGAAACATAATTATTTAATATTAAATAGAGGAATAAATGTTTGCCCAATATGGCGGGTGGTTGTGTACAATCATGGCATCGTCCATGTTGTCTTTAGGTTATTAGAATGTTTTGGTGTTGTCTGCAGGTGTTATACAACAACAAATGTCTGAAATGAAATACCGACAGAGTCGAATGATTTATCCAGAATTTGTACCAGATCTATATCTTCTGTTTGAACAGTTGATAAAACCTTTTGAACCAATATGCATGCGTTGTTTGTCTTAAAACATTGATTATGGCATTTTACAAAAATATGACAGCAAAAAGTTAGGTTATGGTGAAGTTGTTTACCAACATATTTAGCATATGTACATCCTTTAACAGTTACTAAACAACAGTTGTATAAGTGCTTCCGTTGGGAGCAATTTGTTGGCTAATGTAGTAAATTGCACAACAAAGCAACAAGGCTCGGATTTGTTTTATAAACGTTAGCATGGGTGCCACAACACAACCATTTTGACTAACTTGCAAATATGCCGTATAAAATAGTTGTATAAACGTTTATGCAACAGTTAAAAATTTGCCCTATAAGGTGTTGTATAACTATGCTATAAGAATATTTTAAACACCTCCTTTTAGAGCAAATATGTTGCAGAAAGCAAATTTGCATTCCACACAACATTAGGCCAGCATTTTGGTGTTCAGGCAACAACAATAGAGAGCTTTTATGGCTGAACGGTTCTTTTACCAAAAGCTTATACCACTACTTTGCTAGTTGGGTGGGTAGCGATTTTCAAATCCAGAAGGCGGCTTGAAAGTTATTAGACAGACGGTCAGACCGATAGATCAACAGAAATGAGTGACATGGTTTTTCGTGTAATATCCAAAAAATGTATCTCATTTTCGCGATTACAATACTTCGCCAGTAGGTGTGACAAGTAAAAGCCTTGATTGAAGTTACATCCCAACTATTAGAAATTCTTCCTTTCCACGTATCATGAGGTACTTATTTATTTTGAAAATGCTGTAAACAACCCAAAATTTTGGTGATTCAACAACTGTCGACTACACGACTGTCCCTGGCGACGCCTGGGTATTTATGTCGTGAATCGACGGTTCCCGAGGCACTCTAGCATTTTCCAGATAGAACTCGATTTTTCTTCGAAGTTAGTGGATGGCAGTCGATTCCTCTTGAAGCGTGTCGATTGTTAGCTATAGCATCGAGATCACTCCGGCACGGGTATCATGTAAAAAACCTATAAAACGTCAAAAAAAAACTATAAGATGTCATCTTGCAACCTAGGTAGTTTTAGGGCTCAAACAGTCGTTCCATGTTTGCTCACTAGGATCGTTGTGAACGTCCATCTATGGAGGAATTACTCAACTGAACTTCACGCATTATTGGTTGCATGTGTTTTATGAGGCCGAGTGGTCCTGGTCTGTAGTTTTTATCTCTGAAACGAAAGTTGGTTGTATAAAATCAGTGATATTTGCTGTGAGAGAAAATCATTACTGAATATGCTGCCAATGAAGTATATCTATTGGCTGTGCTCGACGGGTTATTTTTATGTTGTGCTTTCTGAAGAGAGGTTATGTTCAAAGTTATAAATTACGAAAAACTGAGGAGAATTACGGTAAATTATCACCGCGCCCGCGTTGTGTGTAATTACTGGTAGCATGTATATGGCTTGTAATTCGACAGTGTACACTGTACAGTGAATATAATTATTTCTTATCTCTCTCATTTTTGAAATTCAGCAAATTTGTCTACGTAATTTCCAGAATGGATAAGAAAAGGTGGCTGCACAACTAATTTCTAGCTTTGAATCTCAATTAAGTGTGTGTTACATTACATCAGAACCAAAGATTGATAACAAGCCTTATGACGTTTAGGCAACACGTACAACTAAGTGCTAAGCTAACATCTTGTAGAAAAACCTACATAATGTCAAAAAAAACAACATAATGTCAAAAAAAATCGGCATAATGCCACTTTTCAAGATACGTGATACCCGTGCCGAAAGCGACCATGCTTCATTCCGGGTCGCATAATTCTGGTTTTCCAAGCGTCGACTTTGCGAGGGCGTTTCATCGGTACCCCAAAGCCTTAGTTTACGAGGGCGCTACAATATTTTTCCCAGAGCTGCGATTGAGAGATGAAATTATGTACCTCAATAATTTGAGCCAAAAGTTTAGTAGGAGCTGAAAGCTGAAGCTGGTCTCTGCAGAACACACGCATTGATATCATGAAAGCAACATCAGATACATATGTTACGACTGCAAAAAGAGATTCTCAGCAAAAAGGTAAAAAAAATTAAAGCAACTGACTGTGCGGGTTATCGTTGGTATCAAATCATAAAAGAATCCGTAACACTTGTTATTAAAAATCACGGGCCGACATTTAACATAACAGTTATCACTGAATCCCATACAGTATAGCCATATAAAGGTTTTTAGGGTCGCTAACATTAATGTCGAGGTCAGCTGACCCATATCACGTCAGCTTGAAGGTCATTTCAAGGTCAAGTTCAGAAGAATTGCTCAGGGAAATTTGAACAGAATTTATATTTCAGCTTTTTGGGTCTCTGTACCCAAATCTGGCGTTTTTTACCTTGCGAGGTCATCTAGAGGTTATTTTAAGATCACATTAAGGTTGTTCAGTAAGAGTGTCTGAAACCGATTGAAAACCTCCACACGTACGTTTTTGAAGTCGCCGAACCTGGATATATGTATTTGTTTTACCAGGTAAGGTTATCGAGAAATTATTTCGAGGTGAAACTAAGGTAACTCCAAGGTCATAGTAGATGACCTTGCAAAGCAATACAAACGACAGATCTGGATTCAGCGACCCAAAAAGTTACGATATGCGTTTTTAATTGTTTGAGCATTTTTTCTACATTTCCCGTTGGAATGGCCTTGAACTAGTCGTGATAGTAGAAGACAACCGACCTCGAATGAGTTCAGCGACCCCAAAAATTCCAAACCCCTTAGAGTTAAATGGGATCCAATGATAACCCTTAGATCTATAATGTAGACCTGTGGAATTATTTTTTGAAATGCGCGGACGCGTCATCGAAAACTGAGGTTCCAAAATGGACACGTTAACCGCAGTAACAGCCTACATCCAAAAATTATCTTAAAAAAAGGGATGTCGAGAATACCAGAAAATAAACGACAGTCCACTGTTTGGATGTTCCAAGGTGAAGAAAAGCCAACAAAAGTCATTCCGTTCTCGAAGTGTTTCGAAAAAGATGGTCGCGACATTTGTGTCAAAAGCGGGTCATATTGCAACAATTCCTCTTAATGAGCAAAGAACTGTTGCTGCGGATTAGTATACCATCATTTTTTTGCCAAAAGGCCAAAAGTCATCACCGAGCTTCGAAAAATCAAGCCCGAAAGAAGAATCATCCTCCACCAAGACAATGCAAGCTCGCGCACAGCCCGAAAAACAAGGCAGTATTTAACGGAAGAAAACGTGGAATTACTGGACCATCCTCCACATACCTAGTCCCGATCTAGGTTCTAACGATTTCTTTACTTTCCCGAAAGTTAAAAACAGGCTGCGTGGTCAAAGGTTCCCGTCATCAGAAGAAGCAGTTGACTCATTCAAAAATGCCGTTTTGGATTTGCCAGCAAACAAGTTGAATAAGTGCTTCGAAACTTGGTTCGAGCGCATGCAGATGTGTAATAATCTTCGTGGAGAATACTTCGAAAAAACAATAAAAACTACCTACCATGTTGTTTTATTTCCATATGCAAAACTTAAAAGACATCCCTCGTATTAGGAAATTTGCAGAAAGGGTACCTCCTCCTAGCACTCTCTAGCTCCGCCAATGTATACGATTATCATCTATCATGCTTTTAAACTAAACGCCCTATAGTAATTGTTCAAGCACGCCACTGGGACTTTCATAAATTTGAGAGTTTCAAAAAATGTATTATCCGTTCTTTTTATACTTTTTACACTTTCCATGCGCCATGGTTTACATATTTCATTAAAATACTATTATCCATTGACTAATTAAATAAATTGTATCACAAAAATGCATTAATTTTATTTTATAATGATTCCACCTTCGTCCTTTTGCTGGGTGATTAATAAAATATACGAGTAATTTATAAGTTTATATAATTCCTAATTCCAGCACCACTTCCCATGTAAAAATTTTATGTCGACGCTCCTGGTGGACAGTGCTGACACCGTTAGCACCCTGAGTTATGCAAATAGCATCATTATTCGATATACTATTTACAAGTCGCAAAACTATTGAACATTGATGATAATTAATTTTATCTTATCTGAAATTAAGATCTTTTCATGGTATTCACAGCAGAGCATTTTCGGTTGACCATTGATTTTTCAAGTCGTGATATTTTTTTATCACAAGATTGGCAACCAATATGACACAATGCGCACTGCCAATGCGCAAGTTCATTTGACTTGGTGATCTACCCGTAACATTTTTAAAATTTAAAATAATGAAATTAGGGTTTAAAGCAAGCCCCACAGTAATCAGTGCACCCTAATAAAATCGGCACGTAACAAACTATCGGATGAACGAAAAATCTTCATGTGACTTTGGAAGGAAACAAAAGAATTCGATATTATTTTCTTGTTGAGGAGAGGCGCCACGCGCGCTGAAATACCCAGAATTCACTGCAAACGTCAATATGGCCGACCAACTGGAAAGTAAGTATATCAGCTTAAAAATTAAGTATTTTATAAAGTTTTCCTGCATTCACGTTGATTTTTCCCATTAGAAAGCGGAGAAAAACCACGCCAGTAATGTTTCAAAGTGATTATTTCATCAAGTAGGTGCTGCGCAGAAGCCATATCTTCATTTGTTTGCTGGGTTTGTTGATTTTGAATTTGAAAATGGCATACACGAAATTCAAATATTTCCGTTCAAATGTTTGAAGTTCATTGACGAAAACAAAGCAGAGCAGAAAAACAAACTAATTACGTATCATGATCTTACATTTAGACTTCCGAGTGACAAAATTGTCTCACTTTTATAAACTATGCACAGAATACACTGAATACAGTCATTCATATAGCTACACCTTGTTTTTTTCCCACTGTAGTCATCATATTTATCAATTTGAACACATTTTCTTGCTGTTATGAGGAACTATTATTTGTTTGATGATCTACCTGGAGAGTACACAAATACACAGTTTAACCGTTATGTGGATAACATATTCAATGATGTATCCAAATAAAAATGCTTATAGCAATAATTGTTTTGAGTAACAGTAACAAAAATTGTTTCTTAAATTCTTCTAATTTATTATTATTTTGTTGCTAGATGCAATTCTGACTGTACAGTATGGCAAGGGGTACAAAGGTAAACATTTGAGTAGTTGACTTGAGAATCCTTGAATTATGGGAAAATTGCTTTCAGTTTATAGAGTATATAATAAGAGCCACGTTTTTCATTGTTCTATCAATAAATATATCAAAATATGCCTCAACCTGTATGTTGTACAGTATGACTACTCAGATTGCATCTACTGGTTGGTCTAATTGCATACAAACTATCTTCTACATACCCACCAGATTCTAGTATTAAAAAATTCCCATCTAGATACCATTTCCTAGACTCATATTTTTAATAGAGTGATCTTTTTCCTTCAGCTGAATCAGCGGAGGCTTTGCTTGAATTCAAAAACGGCTGCAGGATGACCTCTGATCCTGAACCAGCTATTGAAAAGCCTTCTGAGCCTACTACAACTGAAGAAACCCCAGAAAATCAGACACCTAGTGATGAAGACCACCAACAAAAAGAGATCACCATAAAGCAAGAGGTTGCAGATGATGAAGAAGACATGGACATAGATGAGGATCTCACAACCCTAGGTCCTGCAGCATTGGGGCTGCAAAGGGTAGGCAGTCAACCCCCTCCAAAACCTACCCCTACTCAACCAGTCCAGGTGCTGAATGCTCGAGGAATGCCTGCAAGGATCAGAAAGAAGAATCGTCTGTTTTTCGATGATGATATTGTGAACACACCACATCATAGGGTGCCGAATACGAAGAAACAAAGGTATACAAAAATTCTTAGGAAATCCTTACCGTTCATTGTTGATGTTATGGCAATAACTATACTAAGTGACATATAAAACCGTACACCCAGTTTAAATGGTTTTATTTTAATAAAATTTTGTAGAAGTACTTAATGAAGCATAATAAGTAAATGATAAAAATTTCAAAATGATTTCACTGCTTTAAAGCCGTTTGACCTTTAATAATTTGTGGATGCACCCTGATGTGCTACGCATTCTCCAACGCGCCTAGGCATGCTTCTGATCAGGTGGTCAATGTCCTCCTGTGGTATCTCATTCCAGGCAACCACCAACTCCTCTCGAAGTGCTTCTAGAGTCTGAGGAGGACGTTGCAAATTGAGCAATCTCCTACCCATCATATCCCACACGTGCTCAATTGGGGATAAGTCGGGAGATCTTGGTGGCCATGGTAACAATGTGACATCATTATGTTGAAAGAAGTTTATTGTGACTCTTGCAACATGTGGTCGGGCATTATCTTGTTGGAAAGTTGGATCTGCCAGGGTGTCAAGATAGGGTAAAAGATGGGGTTCTAGAACTTCGTGGATATAACGCTGCGCGTTCATGTTACCTCTGATGAAGATTAAAGGTGACCTGGAACCATAAGCTATAGCACCCCAAACCATAACTCCAACAGTGTGATGAACATGTCTTTCAACAAAAAACTGTGGATTCCTTCTTTCACCACGTCGCCTTCTAACCCTGGCACGATCATCGTGCATGCCTAAACAAAATCGAGACTCGTCAGTAAAGACAATACTGTTCCATTCCTGATCCCAGAGTGACCGTTGTCTGCACCACTCAAGGCGATTACGTCGGTGTTCTCGAGTTAAAGGGAGCACCCAGTGTGGCCGGTATGAAAACAAGCCAAAACTTCTCATTCGTCGGTAAACACTTCGCATGCCAATAGGTCTTCCGTGTTCTGCAAACCATTCATTTGCAATGGACCTGGTAGTGGAAAAACGGTCCCTTAAGGTCAATAATCTTAGGCGGCGATCTTCACGGTCTGTTGTTCTACGGCGGCGTCCAGTGCCCCTTGCTCTTTGCGTACGGCCTTCTCGAAGCCATGCCTGACAACACCTAACCACAGTGTCTACACTTCTTTGCACTCTAACTGCAATTGCCCGAAAAGAAAGTCCAGCTTCCCGAAGTCCCACTATACGGCCCCTATCAAACTCACTAAGTTGACGAAATCGTACAGGTCTCCGTACTCAAGGCATCGTAACCCATCGTAAAGGATGTCAAGAACCAAAATCCGCCAACGTTGATTCTTTCCTGCAGCTGAAATATTCATTTTTAGAGCGTTAGTGAATTAAAAAAAAGCAGTATAAAAACCGGAATGTCCAACTGATAAGGCTGAAAATTTGTTCACTTGTTATTTACAGTAAGATAAATACATTCACCAACTTTTATTAAAATAAAACCATTTAAACTGGGTGTTCGGATTTATATGTCACTTAGTATAGAAGTCAAAAAACTAAAGTTGGAAATATTATGTCAATTGTTCAAAATATATCAGTAGGGGTGCCACAGGGAAGTAAATTAGGGCGGTTAGTAGTTATTATTTATATAAATGATATCTCTTACATTTTAGAACCCTGCAAAGTTCAAATATATGCGGACGATACACTTATATATATAGCACATAAGCATTTGGACACCGCTTTAGAATTGTTAAATAGTGATATTGAAAAAATTAAACACTAATAAAACAAAATGTATGTTAATAGGGAAGCATTTGAGTGACAATACAATTAGGCACATGATTAATGATGAAAAAATTCAGTTAATTGAGTGATTTAAATATCTTGGTATATATTTGGATAGTAAGCTACTGTTTCACGAACATTATGAATACATTATTTCAAAAATATCGAAAAAGATTAATTACTTCTATAGAGTTTCCCATAATCTTAGTATGTATTCCAAAAAAATAATTCTTCCCCATTTTTTATATTGTTCAACCATCTTGTTTACAGCAAATGAAAACATATTTTCAAAATTACAAATTCTACAAAATAAAGCTACGAGAATCATTTTAAATAAAAACAAATATGCTAGTATTAAGTGTATGTTAGAAGAACTGCAGTGGTTGGATGTGAAAAATTTCATACATTATTTAGTTCTCGTTTTCATATTCAAATTAAAAAATCATTTATTACCATCACATTTAGAGAACTTCACAAAATTAAATAGTCATTATCATAATTACCAAACTAGAGGCAGTATAGATTTTCATCTACAAAGTTGTAATAGTAGCATAACTAGTAAATCTGTATTTCAAAAGGGAGTATTTGAATTTAATAGATTGAATAATGGTATTAAACAGAGTTCGAATTTAAAAATGTTTAAGGTGAAATTAAAAAATCACTTCATGAATAATCAAAATACATAGTGACGTAATTTTAGTTTTTAATTTTTAAAGACAAGAATGTAAAATTTTGAAAATGGCTTGAAGAAAAATATGTAACCGAATCATTATACAAAATTGACATTGTAGCATTAATGCTAAATAAATCTTCAACAACAACAAGCCGACTGATTGTAATATAATATCCACATAGTTTTATTATTCCGTTTAAACAGTATATTATTCTTTTCAGGTCCACACCTAGCAAAAAATCAAAACTGCTGACTCCTGTCAAGATAAAAACAGAAAAACCCGATATCATACGGTACACGCCAAAGAAAAAAGAGCCCCGTGACTCCAGAGATGGCAAAGTAACGCCACCTCCACTCAACCCGATAAACTCTCCTGACCAAAAAATTGGTCAGAAAATCGGCCGCAGGCTGAGGAATTTACTCAAGTTACCAAAAGCCCACAAATGGGTGTGTTACGAGTGGTTCTACAGCAATATAGATCGTTGTCTTTTCGAAGGCGAAAATGACTTTACGATCTGCTTGAGGGAATCTTTTCCAGAACTAAAAGCAAAAGAACTGACTAGGACAGAGTGGACAAAGATCAGGAGGATGATGGGCAAACCGCGTAGGTGTTCTCAGGCGTTTTTCAACGAAGAACGTTTAGAACTAGAGAAGAAAAGGAAGAAGATCCGTGCATTGCAACAACGTAAAGCAACAGACATGAGCAGCTTCAAAGATCTACCACCTGAAGTTCCTATGCAGTTAGTTATTGGTACAAAAGTGACTGCTAGACTTAGGAAGCCCCAAGATGGGCTATTCACCGGTAGCATAGACGGAGTGGATACTTCAAATAATACTTACAGAATTACTTTTGAAAGGCATGGTTTGGGGACTCATTCAGTACCTGACTATGAAGTCTTATCGAATGAACTACCTGAAACGATATCCATAACTAGCTTTCAGATGAAGTACAGGCCAAGAAATGGCTTATCTCCTTATTCACCTGATGTGAAGAGTCCTGTGAACAATAGCATGAAGCTTAGGAAAGACCCCTTGATGTCAGGTTCAATGCTTAACAAACCCGTACTATTACCACTCGCTGGAGAAGGTAAAATAGGTGGTTTTCCTACGAAGCTGCTCGAAAAAATGGTCTTGGTGACAAAAATCTTGAACATCAAAAAGAAGAAGATATATCAACTGAAGGATTTGAACACGGAAGCAGAACAGATACACTTCAGTGAACAAGAAATACCCGAAGAGTTTGAAAGGCGATACGCTAGCGTGTTGGTAGATCTGGAGAAACTCAACTTCGATCTTCAAATGTACCTGGATGAAATGCAGATCTACTGCCAGGAGATTGCTCCAGAATCTAGCGTCGCAGCCATGCTGGCACCATCGCATTTGCGAGAAAAATGTCGGGAGGAAGCTTCCGAAATCGTAAACAAACACAACTCTGTGATAGCTTTTGATAAAGGACCTTGCGAGAACGACTCTATCTTGGATCTTATCACAGATCTGACAGCGCTGTTATTGCAGCTGAAAAGTCTGTCAGATTCAGAACAAAACACGTATGAGCTCCAAGTACTTCGAGGGACGATAGAGAATATAAAGAGAAAACTGAGCCCTATAAATCAGCAAGTATTCCAGAGCAATGTCGAGGTGCACATCAAGCAGATTGAAGTAGGCTTGGGAGCTCCATCAAATGTTGATAAGCTTGTGATTGGATCATTAGCGAAGATTGCTTGAATTATTTTTTAATTTTTATGTACATTGATATACTGTTTTAAACTGCGTCTTTTATTCTGTACACATACAATATGTGCAATTTACAACCATACATTATATGATGTGTAAATTTTATTTCCAGGATATTTACATTACTTTCTATATATTTTTTGTGAGATTGGGGAAGTGTATATTTTTCGTAAATAAATTATTGAACCAAGTTGTTTTGCATTTCTGATAATAGTATTTTTTATGTATTTTAAGGACATGTTAATTTGTTACAGCTCTTTCTATGGCAGTTCTTAAAAATATCGAATTTTATTTTTATAACAATACATTTTTCTTGGCCTAATAATTTTATTAATAGTACTCTTCTCCATCTTGTTAACGGTCATTTTTTATAATTTCTGTCGACCGTAAATACGAAAGCATAATTGGACTTTCCGGTGCTCTCATGTAGGAATTCAGCGGCCTGCAACTTTCGTTAGTGAAGAATTTCACACCCAGTGCTGGATTTTTTCGGGTTGTGGGGAGTTTGATAGAAATCGGCCTCCCTTGGTGAATTTTGTTATGCGAGCCCTTTTCTCACCCTCGTGAGGGTGTAGCCATTGTCCAGGACTTTAATTTTTTTGTTCAATAGATGCTTGTGTACCTTGTGTATCTCCTTCAGCATCAGTTACTTTTTATTTCTTTTCCTAGTGCTTGGAACTAGGTGGCGCCCAAACCACAAATATTTATATCCGAAGAACAAAGAACCACCCACTGAGGTCTCATTACCTACCAACTGAGCAGTTACATTCTTTTACCAAATTATATCTTAATTTACGCGGGATAGCAAGTTACTCTGTGCTCCACATAATATAGAAAAATTTACATCCAAGTATCATGACACTGTACTATTACCACTCCCTGGAGAAGGTAAAATAGGTGGTTTTCCTACGAAACTACCGGAAAGAATGGTCTTGGTGACAAAAATCTTGGACATAAAAAAGAAGATACTTCAGCTGAAGGATTTGAACAAGAAATTCCCGAAGAGCTTGTTGATAGATCTGGAGAGACTCCAGCTTCGATCTTCAAATGTACCTGGATGAAATGCAGATCTACTGCCAGGAGATTGCTCCAGAATCCAGCGTCGCAGCCATGCTGGCACCATCGCATTTGCGAGAAAAATGTCGGGAGGAAGCTTCCGAAATCGTAAACAAACACCACTCTGTAATAGCGTCTGATAAACGACCTTGCGAGAACGACTATATCTTTCGTAAATAAATTATTGAACGAATTTTTTTTTTTTTGCTACTATTTGGTCCCAGAGTACAGAAAAGTTTACAACCTAAGGGTCATAAGAGTGTTCTGTTACCACTCGCTGGAGAAGGCAAAATAGGTGGTTTTCCTACGAAACTACCGGAAAAAATGGTCTTGGGGACAAAGATTTTGAACCTAAAAAGGAGAAAGTTACATCAGCTTAGTGATTTGAATTCAGAGCAGATACACTTCAGTGACCAAGAAATTCCGGCAGAGTTTGAAAGACGATCCGCTAGCGTGTTGATAGCCCTGGAGAAACTCAACTTCGATCTTCGAATGTACCTGGATGAAATGCAGATTAACTGCCAGGAGAGAGAACATAAAGAGAAAATTGAGTCTTCATATCTGACAACAAATGTGAGGTACTCGAAACTGTATGAAACAACTGAAAGAAAGAAAAAAACGTATAAAAAACAATATTCTATTGAGCTTATTAAAAATGACACCTAATTTAACAATAAAAGTATTCATTTCTTGTGCTTCTCAAGCGTTTCAAGGAGCTTATCTGCTTCTTCTGTGGATGTGGCTCTAAGTAACATAGGAACAGGTGGAGGCTTGAAGTCAGGCATTGGTAGACATACCAACATGACATCCTTCTTACCCTTACGTTCTGTGGGTATGTTCTTTGACAGAATGAAGTTGCACAGCAAGTTTCCTGAAAAAAAAATATATATATATACAGGGTGACTTCGAAGTTGAGTCATTTATTTTAACAGTGAGTAGATCTGATCAAAAGAAATGTTTTTTCCTTTACCATTTTTCTGGTAAAATTAAAGTAACAAAGTTATAGCCCTTTGGAAGTTTGAGTACCGCCCTGTCTCAATAATAATATCATGTGCTCGTGTTTGGCAACAACGGATATAATCCGCCTTACCGGTTCATCGCATCGGAAACAAAAAAGCGAAAGAATTTGGAACGATGTTTTTACAATAAATTATTTTATTCAGTTCAGTTATACATACAGTCAGTGTCAGTCGGTTAGCGTGTGAATAGTGTCTGTTGCGTGGCTCAATCGAAATAAAAAATGGCACATGTTTATGCGGATCGGTTTCCCAATGTGCAACCAACCCCTCGTGCCTTTGTTAATGTAGTACAACGGGCTCGTGAATCAGGTGACTTAAGACCTCACAGGGGACCTCACGATCAAATACAGGTCCGCACTGAAATACTTGTCGGGAGGATACTTTATAAAACAAGGTAAAATTTTTTTTTAATTTTTTTTTATTTTTACACACATATTCTGGTTTATCTTCCTTCTACAATCATTATCTGAAAATTAATGACTCAACTTCAAAGTCACCCTGTATATAGGAATATGCAATTGTTAATTGGGAAATTGGCAAACTTTTTAGGCTTCAGGTCCGTATCGTCAGTCGTCACAACAATTGTAGGGCGCCTTTATGGCCTCCTTGATTGTCATAGTTTTCTACTTCTCCGTGTCAGCGCTCTATTTTGAGGTTATGTCACAAACATCTATTTGCATCAAATTGTGCTTGCTTTTGAGTTATATCATGTTTTATCAGCCTGAAATTTCCTACAATTTAAAAAGAAAACATATCTTCACAATAGGAGAGCGCTGACGCTGACACGGGACAAGTGTAATCTAGAAATTTTTGAAGGAAAGGAGTATGACAATCAAGGAGGCCATAAACGCGCCCTACAATTGTAGGGACGACTGACGATACGGGCCTTAGTCAACTCTTTTAACGGAAACCTCGAGCTTTCGGCATTCTCTATGGAGCCATCTTCAGGAGTCGTCGTTGAGATTGCCGCCAAATGGTGTTTCAAAACGAACGCGTGGATGAGAGCACTTGTTACAAATATAAAACTAAACGGACGGACACATTGGGTTTATTGATAACGACGGAAACCATCGTTAGGTGTTAACACTATATCAATACACCCGAACACATTAAATAGTGTTAACACCTAACGATGATTTCCGTCGTTATCAAGAAACCCAACAAGTGCTCTAATCCACGCGTTCGTTTTGTAACACCATTTGGCTGCAACCTCAACGACGACTCCTGAAGATGGCTCCATAGAGAATGCCGAAAGCTCGAGATTAGCGTTAAAAGTTCACTAGAACCTTGCCCAACTGGTCGTTGGCAATGGCAATGACTACTGCTCACGTTATAGGAATATGTATATACATAATGTGATCCATGGTATGGTATGAATTCACAATACAACATCGATCAATACCAAAACCCACAATAGCAGAGCGTGAAAGTTACCTAAATTTGTGTCTGCCCTAACAATCAGTTGTATTTTCTCACTTCCTTCAATTGGTTTCAAATAGAGGTTTCCTACTCCTCGGTCTGCAAAGCCACTTTCTTCTTTTTTCACAAATACTTTACACCTTGTTGTGTATATGTGTCCTTTCTCTTCAACTGGAGTGAATTCCACCTGCGAACAAAAATCACTGGAACTCAAAAAACTCATAGACCTCGAAGCTGACGTAAAGTTTAAAGCCGCGTACAGACCGAGATTCCAACTCAAGGCACATGTGGGTATAGATTTGGTGGTGTTCGAATCGGTGTGTAGGGCGCGAGCCAGCATAAGCCAACGGCTTCCAAGGTTGGAGTTAGCGTTCGATTGCGTTCGCTCCTTGATCGGAACATCGTCACATGTGCTTGCATTCGTTTGATCGGCGTTGGATTTTCGGTCTGTACGCGATTAGGCAATTCTTTGTTAAATTTAGATCAGATTATAGCCCCTCATGTACGCTGTCGAAGGACTGTGTCCAGCTTTGTATAATTGGACAATGGTAATTGTATAATTGGATTCCACCTTTACATAAGGATCTGCTTCAGTGGCGAAGCGTCCATGTAACCATTGGTAACAGTTAAAAATAATTATTTGATGACTGTACTGTGAAATAATTTCATTTATTTGTTTACCAACAGCGATGTGTAATAGTAATTCAGTAAATAGCAAATTAGCCCCACGAAAATAATGCGCTCTATAGTGTCTAGGTTTTGCGAACACGATGAAGCTGACTCGTCTCGACTTGGTTGTCGGTTCGGTTGTTACCATTTTCATTTATGGATACACTTGGTAGTCCGTCGGGGACCGTCGGATCCGGCTCGTGTCTGATCGCGGTCGCCCGAGTGCGTGGGGCGCTGCCACTATTATGTGGGCTTGTTACCATTTTTTGATTTGGTTACTAACTTCTCACTCGTCAATAGCCGTTTTGGTTACCGGCTGTAGTGTGCGTGAAATTAATCATGGATGAGTGTCGCTGCGTGATCGATCAACTACTTGAAAAGTCATACTCCTTGTATAATTTTTAAGAAAAAATGGAGATCATTGAAAATGGAAGACCAACACCTATTTTAGATGATTTTAAAAAGGAATAAAAAAACGTAGTTTGATATTTTAAATTAAGTTGGTATATGGAAACTCTTGGTTATGTGGTTGTAAAAAACAGATTGTATTGTTGGCGATGTCTTCTGTTTTATACAGAAAAAAATGGGTGGACCAGCAGCGGAGTCAACGATTTAAATAGTTTTAGGGCTCTAAAGAGGAGAGATGAAATTTCTCCGTTACATGTGAGATGTGTAGCCAATTTAATTCAGTTTGGCAAAACAAGAATCGAAAGATGTCTTAACCAATCTTTTGGGCAGCACACTTCTAGATACCGTATGTTTTTTTGTAAAACAGGAATTACCGTTTATTTTGAAGTGGATGACTCTGTCAATAGAGGGAATTACAGGGAATACATAACATTCATTGCCAAAAAAGATCAAAAATTTTCCGAACATCTAGAAACGTCGACTGCTTTTTCGGACGGCTGGGATTAGTCATAGCATAAGACGATGAGGTATATCAAGTGCCCCAGACGCTCAGTTCAGGAATGTTTACCTTAATTTAAATATAGATTGAAAATACCTAAAATAAACAAAAACTTATATTTGGGAGGTTCAAAATAAACTTTTTTTAATAAAATTTTTCACATCTGGTTTTGGTAACAGTTTAGGAAAAGTCACGCGTCGCCACTGACCTACTTGTACCTTTTCACTCCCAGATATGCTCTATTATCATTCCCGAATGAGTTATGGTGTACGAGGGCGGTTCAATAAGTACCCGTGTTAGAAATGAAGACACGATTTTTTCCAAAAAAATTGTTTTTATTTTTCAACATAATCCCCTTTCAAAAAGTTCCTGCCATTTTTTCAACAAAATAGGATTTGTCGAGCTCTCCAAAATACGCCTCTGTCTCGGCGATGACTTCCTCGTTTGAGCTAAATTTTTTCCCCGCGAGCCATGTCTTTATATCAGGGAACAAGAAAAAGTCGCAGGGCGTCAGATCGGGTGAATACGGGGGGGTGCGGCAGCACTTCATAACGCAATTCATGCAGTTTGGTGGCGACAACTCCGAATGAATGTGCTGGTGCGTTATCGTGGTGAAACAGCACCTTCTTTTTCGTCAAATGGGGCCGTGTCTCCTTCAATTTTTTGTCGAAGAGGTCCAATAACTCACTATAGTATTGTCCAGTGATCGTTTTTCCTTTTTCTAAAAAATCCACGAGGATGACGCCATTCGTATCCCAAAAAATCATCGCCATGACCTATCCGGTCGATGGGACCGTCTTCGCTTTCTTTGGAGCAGATTGTTGCTTAGTTTCTGGTGTGTAATGAATCCAGGTTTCATCGACGGTGACAACTCGACGCAAAGACTCCTTCGGATTTCGCTTAAATTGCTCCAAACAGTGCTTCGAAGTTAACAGCCGCATCCGCTTGTTATCCACCGTGAGCAACCGCGGCACCCATCGGGCCGACAATTTTTTCATAGCCAACTTATCATGTAAAATATTGATTGCCGTTCGGGTCGTCACACCTACGGCGTCTGCTACTTCGCGCACTCTCGTTCGTCGATCAGCGAGAGTCATGTCGTGGACTTTTTGAATGATTTACTCAGTAACCACGTCTGCCGGGCGTCCTGGTCGATCCTCATCAAAACGGATGTTCGTTGAACCAATATCTAACTGAGGTCATAGATGGCGATGTACCCCCTTAAACAGCATCCAACTTTGCTTTTATCTCCTCGCATTTTTCCCATTCAAAAACAAAAAGCGAATTACCGAACGATACTGCTCTTTTTCCATCTTAGAGAAAATCACGAAACACGTGTTACTCGAATGGTTGCCAAATCCAAACTAACCTATCTATCAGTCTAAAATTTGTTGTGGCGTCGTCCGATAGATGGCAGCACACGATGATAATATGAACTTCCCTCAGGAACGCCCTCTGTCGTCAAACACGGGTACTTATTGAATCGCCCTGGTATTATTGTGATAAAATAAGCAATGCCCAAGATATATTCAAATCACGAAAGAAATCTATACGATTAATCGCGATTCAGCACGGGTATTACGTATCTTAAAAAGTTACATTTTTTTATATTTCGTAGGTTTTTCTACAAGATGTTAACTTAGCACAAGCTGTTGTACATTTGTTTGATAGCTGAACATGTTGCTCAAACATCAGCGTTTGACGTTTTTTACATAGTAGCATGTAATTGTCTAAAGACACATACACATGTTAGAACGAGGTAAAAGCCAGCTGAAGTACGAAGGTCGTGAAATCTGCTGTGCTGCCAATATATTACACCAGAAAAGGGTACTGTCAAAAACCAAGGAGGTCTGTTCGAACATTTAATTTAATATTTTGTTTTCATTTTGATTAGATTTATTTCAATTTTGATGCGACTTAATGTTTTAGTTTATTTTAGAATAAGCGTTGATTTCCACCCATTGTGATAAACTCAACACATCCTGAGTTACGCAATATTTGTCATCATAGCGGTGGAAACCTTGCCTTGGAATTCACTAGATGCGATGTTGCCAAGCGAATCAATGGAGCGCCGTTAGGACCGATCCGGACTCGATCCTAAACCATACTTTTAACATGCATCTTATTTCAAGGAATTTCTGTAACATACTGGCAATGCGACAGACTGCCGCTTCAGCGTTGCTAGGCAATGCGGTGATGAGCTTCGCTATCCAGCCAGCTTCTATTTCTTTCTAACATGCGTCTATACATGCATCTTTCTCGTACACATTGAACTCAATCCGTCAGACAAATTTGGTTCTGTGTATAGGAAAAAACAAATTAGGCCGTGGGAATCTAGGAGGTGGAGAGTTTAAGCCCCTTCGTATCCTATTTTGTAGAACAACGTTTGGTTAGAATTACTGTTCAGTTTCTTATTATAAACCTAATCAAAGCTCTGGTAAGTTGGCCTTTCCAGCCCCTATTCGTATATACTTATATACAAATGTGAGTAGTTGAAACGATGAATCATACAGTGTGAGACTTCATAAAGTGCACATATCAAAATCAGGGAAACTACACTCTATTTCATCGACGGATAAATCATCAAAAAAAAATTAAAAACAATAATTGATTTTTTTTGAATATTTTAAAATTTTTAGAGTCAGCTGCTAACCCTATTTAAATAAATCGTTACAACTTTTAAACTGAATGTCCTATCATATTGGAATAAATTTTGTAGTGATTGCAAATAATAGGCCGTACCATTAAAGTGAAAATTTCCACGAAATTAAATGCTATAAATTTAAAATAAAGAGGAATATGCTGAAACTCACTATTTTTTCAATGATTTTTAAAACAATTGCTAAATTTCAATAAAAATTGTCCTATTTACCCTACCTTTTTTAAATGTTAAGTTATTCTACATGTTATTAGCTTCCTAATGGTGAAAAATTGCAAGTGTATTACTTAGATATAAGTTTTTAAATCAGCGTTTCAAAAAGCAGTGAACTCAGTTCAACGCCAGAGTAGGAATAAAACAACAGTATTAACCTACATGAATCATTCATTATCTTTAACAAATAAAATCAAATAGACTTGTCTATAGGATAATCATTTTGGCTTAATGCATTAAATGTTCAAAATGGCCACCCCGTTGCTGCAAACACATTGTAGCGCGAAGTGAAATTTGATGAGTTGCCCTACGAATCATCTCGGAATCATTTTTGATTTCGTTTGCAACACGCAAAACTCTTTCTTCAAGTTCCGCTTCGCTGTTTATGGAACTGCTGTACACCCTTTGTTTCATTGTCCCCCATAAAAAATAGTCGAAAGGTGTAAGATCTGGGGAACGCGCCGGCCACCCAACAGGTCCTTGTCGACCGATCCAGCGGCCTGGATAATTTTCATTAAGAAAAGACCTGACAATCAGCGAGTAATGGGCAGGACATCCATCCATTTGAAGCATCATTCTTCGACGGGTTTGCAGCGGCACTTTTTCCAACAGCAAGGGCAGTTCAGTCCGCAAAAGCTCCAGAAATCTCTCTCCGTTTAATGTCCTCGGGAGTATTATTGGACCAATCAAAAAGTTGTCAATCAGTGCGGCCCACACATTTACAGAAAATTTCAATGTTGAAGCCCTTTTCAGCCTAGGGTTTCCATCTTTTGGGCACCACTTATGAAAATTACGACAGTTCACGATGCCTTCTCTCGTGAATTGAGATTCATCTGTCCACAGAATTGTTTTCGGGAATTCAGGATTGTCTCTTGTTTTTATTAAAATCCATGTAGACATAACGCACCTTGGACGCCAATCCACATCTTCATGCAAGTGTTGCACCCTTTGATAATGGTATGGATACAACCCTGCTTTCCTCAAGATGCGCCAAACCGATTTCTGGGATTCGCCATGACGTAACGCCAAACGTCTCGTACTAGTAGTCGGGTCAGCAAACAAATCATCCAAAATGGCTTCTTGGATAGCAACATGAATAATAACACCTGGTTCGCGGCGATCTCGAGGCAAACCAAGTCCAGTGTTAGCCAGTCTTCTATGTACTTCTTGGAAGTTACGGGCTGATGGAACAGGGCGTCGATTTGAAAATGCAGCTAGATAAGCTGTGCAAGCAGCTCTAGCACTCCCTCGGTACATTCCATAATAATAATGGATATCGGCAATGAGTGCCGGAGGGAAATCACTTATACGTGGCATCGCGACCAAAAAGCGAAAGCGTGATATGTAGCAAACGAAACTGATAAAGTTGGCAGGAGAAACACAAATAGCTGCCTAACTGCCCAACATTCAATTTTCAACTGGGCCCGCCTCCCCACTCGTACTTCAGCCCGCGCGACTCTATATTGAATCACCAAAAAAAGGTGTCTACATGATAAACAATGGTGCCTAGCAAGACGATGCGCATGGGCTTTTTTATAAACACTCATAGAAACTGTTACATTTGAGTAATAAACGTGCAATTTTTACTTTTATAAATCTGATAACATGTAGAATAACTTACAAATAAAAAAAGGTAGGGTACAAGGGACGATATAATTTATAGAAAATTTGAAATTATTGTAAAAATGATGAAAAAAAAACAGATTTTCATCAAAATTTTCTTTATTCTAAATGGATGTCATTACTTTTCCTGGAATTCTTCACTTTTCAGGCACGTCCTTTTACCAGCAACAAAATGTATTCCAATATGATAGGACATTTAGTTTAAAAGTTGTAACGAGTTATTTCAATATGGTTAGAAGCTGCTACTAAAAATTTTAAAATATTCATAAAAAATCAATTATTGTTTTTAATTTTTTTTTTTATGATTTATCCGTCGATGAAATAGAGTGTAGTTTCCCTGATTTTGATATTTGCACTTTATGAAGACTCACACTGTATATGCATTAAATTTTGTAGCAGCTATTAGGTTGTTCGGAAAGTTCTTGCGGTTTTTAACCCTGAAATTCAAAGGAACATATCTCAGCTTTAACAAAACTTTATTAATCAAAATAAAAACCATTAGAATCGGAACACTTTTGCCAACGACAAACAAGTTTATGTCGCTAACGTAGAAATCCGGAGTTCTGGAGGCGATGAACTCAATGAAGGCATTTTTGGCATAGTCATGGTTATTGAAGCATTTCTCAAGAAAGTGTTTGAAAAAGTGGTGAATGAGACCAGCTGCAGACCACCAAACAATCACCATAACCTTGTTTGGATGGAGGTTCGGCTTCGGGAAGTGCTGTGGAGTCACGTCGCTGTCCAACCAGTGCGCAGAACGTCGCCTATTGTCGTAGAGAATCTACTTTCCATCACATGGCACAATCCGGTCGATAAACGGGTCGTTTTTGTTGCGTAGAAGAAGGGCAGACGCCACCTCAAAACGACGATTTTTCTGATCTTCGTTAAATTCGTGCGGTACCCATTTATCGAGCTTTTTTGTGGTTGGAAATGGTCGCAATACCGACCACTGCGTTCTTTATTGTCAAGGCTCTCGTCACCGCTACGGGATTTATAGAACCATCATTGTGCCGTACGTTCATTAGTGGTTCCTTGACCAAATGCATTGTTGCCAAAGCGAGCCTTATCGGCAGCTTTTCCACCTAATTTAAACTGGAATAAGAAAATAGTGCGAACTTGCCTCTTGTCCATCCTACATTTGAAGTCGTAAAAAAACAAATTATAGTAAAACCAAACGAATACAACGACTAGATAGAGCGAAAAACGCGCTTTAAAATTACATATGAATTCAAAGTATTATAAATAAATTTTAGTGTAAAATACATCATTTAAAACAAAAACCGCAAGAACTTTCCAAACAACCTAATATTTTAGGCTGATAAAAACAGATTAAAACTCACCTTCGGTGGTTCGTCTTCATCATCATTAGCATCCTTATTTTCTTCTGGTTTCTTCACTTGCTCTGTGGGTTTGAGGGGTGCACCAAAACTAAAGGGAGCCATAGCTGGGGTGAATGTAACAGCGGAAGAGGTTGATTTTCCAAATGACATGGATGGAGATGTTGAAGTAGAAGAAGCATTTGAACTGGCTGTGAAAAAAAATAAGGCTGTACTAACTAATCAAGTAAAAAATAGACGTGCAGTATTCCTTAAATACTCGCAAACTATTCATAAAAAAATGATTGTGGCTTTTCCTATTCCACTCAAAATCTTAAGAGTTTAGTCTCATGAATCAAAATGAAGTGTTATCATTTTTGTAAAAATATAAACTTCCTTCCTGAAAACTGGGGCACTCCATCTAGACTCAATCCATTATGAGACTAAACACAGAGTTTTTCTGTGATTTATAAGAGCTAGGGCAGGGGAAATCTTCCTCTTGCCTCCACCTGGGTAATCTGTTGAAGCAATGAATCAGAGGGACAAAATATATACAATTCTATTATACTTACAAAAAGAAAATGTATTTGAAGTGGCCGTACTACTGAAAAATGGTGGTTGAACAGCAGAAGCTGTTGTGTTTACTGGCATAGTCCCGAAAGAAAATTTTGGTATAGATGTACTACTCTTTTCATTTTTCCCCTGTTCTACTTTTGTGTCTGTCTGTGCCTTGCCTGTAGTACTATCTGGAACATTTTGCATGGATTTAAACTTAAAAGTACTCATTGAAGATGCTGTCTCCTCCTTTTTGTTACTGGCCTCTGATTTATTTTCTGACGCTGAAAAGATTAAAGTATGTCTATTATTGATAGCATAACTCTGCAGAAGTAAACATCTCAGTGAATGGTGCTATTGTTTTTTCTTTTCAAATATTTGACTTTTTTACCTTGAAGTTCCATAGGCGGGTCGATTGATTGTTTGCTGAAGGTTTTGAGATGAAATGTGCTAAATGTGTGAAAGTATGTTGAAGTTTACAAGCGAAGGCTACAAATGAGAACCAACAACTACATCTATCAGCAAAAAAAATATATAATCCAGTAGAGACAGCACTCGGAAATAAGTACAGTGTAAGAGGGGAAAAAGGAGCAACTGAAGATCATAGTAAAGGGTGTTGAAGAAGATATTTTGTTACAAGATGATAAAATTTTTGAAGCACTAAAACAACAAAATCAATTGATAGATACAAGATACTGATGGGCAACTGTTTACAGACAGCAAAACTGAAGCAGAAAGGACAAAATTAAGGTAATATAATTCTACAGGTGGATCCAAGTCTCAAAGAATATGTGTCTGGTACACAAGTATGTTCGAGTTATAATATAAAATAGTGTATTAATAATGAAACATGTTTCAAATGTACTGGGCAACCCAAAACTGATAGTTGTACCTCTTATTTTGAAAACTGTATTAACTGCATTGGGTCACAGATCCAAATTGCTTATACTATCAAAGAATATTAAATATTTAAAATACAACATAGGAAATACCTCCACACTTTTAATGGCCCCGAAAGAAAATTATATTGCAAGCTAACAATGGTACTGCAAAACTTAGCTACTATAGTCGAAATCATCGAAACGACAGTGATTTGTGAATATTTTTAATGAAATTTCAAATATGTTAGACAGATACAAACAGAAATTTATTGTCTAAACAAACTGTATTTGCTAATTTGCATGTATCCGACAAAGACAGACAATGTTTTCATGTTGCTTGATCGATCATATTTGAAAGATGAATAGTTAGGTCATTTTAAAGCAGGTTAGGTTGTTTTTCGAATAGTACTTTGGTCTTTGGTGTTAATGTCTTGAGGTGTATTCTACTCATAACTTTTTTTCAAAACAAAAACTTCCCACTATATTTATTATTAAGGTATCACTTTAAACCATGAAATAAAAATAATTAGTGTAATAAACTAACTTCGCAAAATCATAATATAGATTAATGATTTTATCATCGACGTATGTCTATTGATTACTTCAGTACAATTTATGGTATGACGTAACAGTCATATTTCATGATTTTGACTATAGGTTTGAAAGATCAGTACTTCTATTGCTTACTTATAGAACTCTATTATATTACCTGTTGCTTTTACTTCTTCCAGCTCCAGATCCTTAAAATATTTTTCATAATCCTCAAAGACAGGTTTCAAGTTGATCAGGGGATTTGCATCCACATGTTGTTTAATCCACTTTGACACACTCTCATTTAATCCCTTCAATTTTGATAAATATGCTTCAGATTTTCCTTCTGGTCTATTCGCAGCTGTTGAATTGCTACCAAATATGGAAATAGTGCTGGAAACAGACAATCCAACACTGTCATTTTTGTTTTTGCTGGAGTCTTGAATACCATTTGTCTTAGGTTGATCTTTTTGAGGATTTAGATTTGAAAGGAATGAAAACTGGCCTGTTGGTGCTGCAGCTGGAGCTTTCGCGAAGGCTGTGAAGCCGGTAAAGATATTTTTCTGTTTCCCATCAGCATCTTCCGAGTTCTGCAAGAGGTAATAAAAAATGCAAATATTTTTAGCAAGTGTCAGTAAAACCATACCCTAACCGAAGATATAGGATTCCTCCTTCTCGCAGTTTTGATGATTCTGTTCTTGAGTTGTTCTTCAGAAGCCTGTTGGAAGCTCCCCTGTTCCTCAGGTTCATCCTCTCGGTTCCAATTCTCGTGATTCAGGTCTGTCGTCGCTGTTCGTTTTGCAGCCATGTATCGCTGCAGGCAGTCAATTGAAAGGAGAACTCTTGCGCGAGACAATCGCGTTCAGGATTTTGTTTATGGCTTCGGTTGCGTTTTATATTCCTATTAATTATAATTTTCTGTTGAGGTAAGTCCGCCAAAAAAAATTAACCACAAATTTGCAAACCGACTGACAACTGACATGAGAACTGTCACTATCTGTCAAATCTCAAATGGCAGGACTCATGGAGGCTATATATCGGAGAACTGACGAAATGAGCAAAAAATGACCCTAAAACTTGACGCCTGACTGAGGGCGCAGTTGCGCATGCGCACGCTATCCAAGTTATACAACGTGGCCGATATGTGGCTGACTGGTTTGTATCTTGAATATTTGTGAAATGAAATAAAATACATTCATTTTTTATGTTAATCTTTTCTTGACTTAGAAATTATGTATGAAAAATAATATCAGACAAACGTCCGCCTCGAAAAGCCGCGCAAACCTGAGTCCTCTTTACATTTTCCATCACTTTCTGTTAGGTTTTGGGGGGAAGATTTTCAATCGCTTCCGTAATATTGTTCTTCAGCTGCTCTACAGTATTGGGTTTGTTGGCATAAACGGTATTTTTCAGAATTACCATACAAAAGTCAGAAACCGTCAAATCCGGTGAAATTAAACGTCCCGGAAATATTTTTCGCATAAGATTCATTGTTTTCCTAGCTGTGTGACAAGTAGCTCCATCCTGCTGGAACCACGTTTTGCAGGTTAAACTGTTGGATTTGAGGAGCCAGAAAGTTTTGTTACCATATCACGGTAGCGCTCGCCAGTGACAGTACGAAACTCACCTGCAGCGTCTTTATCGAAGTGGGCTTCATCGCTCATTATCAGTTGTCGGTAAAAATCGTTATGTATTTTGGGTATTGAGCTGCAATATTGAATTACAGTATTGTCGGCGACTTTCATGGTCACTAGGCTGTAGTTCTTGGGTTAACTGAATTTTGTATTCCAGCAAATGCATTTTTTTTTAATAGTGCATAATGATGTGCGACGAATACCGAGTTCTTGAGAACGATGTCTGGTAGACGTCTCAGGGCGCTCCACTACACTTTCACGAACTCTCTCGATATTTTCCGGAGTAGAACAGTTCGAACACGGCCTGACCTTGGCAAGTCTTTAACTTCGTCTGTTTGTTCAAATTTCCGAACCAACTGACGAATGGTGTTGACACTGGGCACACTATTTCGACCGAAATCGTGTCGTAGCTTCCGAATCGTTGCCACAATCGACTCATTATTTAAGTAAAACGTTTTAACAATATGGACGCGTTGTGGGATCGTGTAACGTTCCATGATGAATTGGGCATATGTGCTTTAAACAACTACTACGGCGCCACCTACTGAAATGCGTGTATCAAAAATGGCGTGCAATTTAAATCAGTCAGTTATATATTGGCCACCCTGTATATATATTTTTTATATGAGGAAGCTTGAATCTGCGGGTAGGAGTTTTTTTAATAAAATTTGATTTTTATGAATGATAAATAATAATAGAGAACTGCAACGCTATTGCAATCTATTCTATTATTTATCATTCATAAAAATAAGGTGGATCTGTCAAAGCACAGAGCGTTGCCAGTAGGCTTGAGACATACGACTATTTTCTCTGAGCTTGCTCATTTCATTCATCTCTCTTCAGTGAGTCGTTCATTTGAACTATACGATTACCGACTGGCCTCGAAGCTGACAAGAGTATTGTGTTGCCTAAAGTAACGACTCACTGAGTCAGAGAATATACATCATAGTATGAAAATGAAATGAAGGGTTAGGGTTGCCGGTATTGTACTTATGTGAGTATTAATATTTTTAGTTGAAATTGAATGTAACTAATGTATACTGTCTTCTGAAGAAAGAAGGGATATGTGGTCCGGTTTTGAGGAATTACCGAATTCTGAATCAAAATACATTGTTTGCTCTCAAATCCCATCATTTCAATGTATAATTCAATGAGACATCTCAAAACAAAACAACCGGGTTCCCTATATAGTGTCTGTACTGTAACACATTGTCAGTTTGCAGTTCAGTTGCTGCACACCTGGCACAATTGAACGAGTCATACGTAACAAAAGAGTCGTTCAATCATCGCTCACTTAGATGAGTCGTTCATTTTGAACGACTCATTCGCGAACGACACATGACTAGTTGCCAGATCAGTTGGACAGAATTTGACCCAGAGCAAGCACAACACTTTCTCAAAATGTCTACTTCATCAAAAAAAATCCCCAAAATGAATTCCCCAAGTGAAAATTCCCCAAATTTGAGAGAAAATCCCCCAATATGACAACCCTATCAAAGCACTAAAATGTCGTCGCTCGTATGCACACTACTCAGAAAATTAGTTTCAGGTTCTGCACGATTTTGACAGTTCGGACGAGTTTGAAGCAGAAATATTGGATAATATCGATAAACCACGACGTAATGAACCCACAAAGCATCACAAAACCTGGGTGAAATGGAAAACCTTGGGGATCAAGATTTCGCGTTGTACGTGATAATAATGTTATTTTTGAGATTTTTCAATGCGCACTGCGCAGACGCTCTACATGTACTACGCCCACTAGTTTCTGAGAACTATACCATATTCGCGACAGAATTGGTTTATTACAAATACCTGTATCCCTTACGTAGTTCCTCCTATCTCTGATCTTCGTGACCCCAGGCGTCAAGTTTCGGGGTATCTTTTTTAATTTTTACATCAAAAGCAGCATTGCCGTAGTTTCTCCTGGTATAGAGGCGCAATGGCAGCATTTGTGAATGAAAAAGAAAAATCAGCAGAGAAGTAGGTCGTGTCAAAACTAAAAACTTCATTCGCCCCTGGCGGCCAAACCGCAAAGTTGAATTGATCTTGGCTAGATCAGCGTTCCTTTCGTCAACCTCCCCCGGAAACAAAAGAGGGAGTGCCGTGTGCTTTCAACTGAAAATAATTGAAGAGCGGGGGGCGAACATTGCATCCAAGCAACCATAAGCAAAGCCCTTATGCGATCTTTGATTACCTATTTTTATCAAATAGTCTAGTCCAGATATAAGATTGTGGAACACAGGTTGGGAGACGCTGTGCTAGACGCTAGTTTTTGGAGAGATACAGAATTATATTATACAGGGTGGCGCATCGAAAACGAAACAGACGCATTTACTGGCAGCTCAGTTTTTTTTTTGTGGAAAAACGCTCAGACCCGTCGATTTTGTTTTCGAGGGGGACACAAGTTTGGCAAAAAATCACGTTAACACGTGCAGCCCCCTGGGCGGGGGTGACACCAACCCTAAAATCGTAAATGGAAAGGGGGGTCGAGTGATAGCTTATTTTAAAGGTGTTTCAATTCCCTTTATAATGTTGTAAAATACATGAGCTTCAGTTTAGTAGTTTTGAAGATTTATTGATTTAAAGTAGACTTTAATAGGTACATCAGATTAGTTTGTACTACTTTCAGAAGAAATTTGACTAAAAGAATTTACTTAATAAGTAAATGCTTTTCTTCACTACGCCAACGGTTTGTTTATCATTTTGTTGTTGAAAATAGCTATTGGAGCGTTTTTTTGTGGCAAAAAAGTTAGCAATAGAAGTGGGGGTTCTAGGGCAAGTTTATGTAGATCCTAGTACCTGCAAACTGGAGATTGTGTGTGGTGTTAGTCGACGTACTGTCCAACGGATTCTAAAGGCCCACAGTTTTCATCCGTATAAATTCACCTGGTACAAGACCTTAATGAAGACGATTTCGATCGGCGATTACAATTTTGTGAAGATATGGGTGAACCAATTATAAACGATGAACATTTTCTATTCAACACTTGCTTTTCCGACGAATGTTCCTTTTTCTTCAATGGCGTAGTAAATCGTCATAACTGCCGATATTGGTCCGATTCTAATCCCAGAATTTATCATGAGGTTCGTATACAGCAGCCACAAAAATTAAATGTTTGGGCTGGTATTTTTGGCGATCATTTAGTTGGTCCTTTTTTCTTATCTGGAAATTTGACCGGTGAAAAGTATTTGGAATTACTGGAAGACGCCATAGATCCTGCATTAACAGCCATAATTGAAAATCAGAATGATCGGCGGTACATTGCGAATAGGTTGATGTTCCAACAGGATGGTGCCCCACCACATTACGCATTACGTGTTCGACAATATTTAGATCAGACGTTTCCAGATCGATGGATTGGTAGAAGAGGTGCCATTGAATGGCCCAGAAGATCGCCAGATTTATCACCTTTGGATTTCTTTATGGGTCATTTAAAAAGCAAAATCTATGCTACTCAGCCAACATCATTAGAAGACCTGCGACAAAGAATTGTGAATGAGTGCCTTCAAATTACTCCTCAAATATTGCAAAATGTGCGGCAACGTTTTGAGCAAAATCATTATTATCGCATGGAGAGTCATGGTGGCCATTTTCAACATTTACTTGCCTAACTGGTCAGTTCATCCTTCATTTTTAAATTACTTTGCTGCCAAATGTATTGATCTCCACTTATGATGATGTATTAGTTTTATTTAAGCTTTAAATCAATAAATCTTCAAAACTACTGAACTGAAGTACATTAATTTTATATCATTATAAAGGGAATTGAAAGACCTTTAAGATAAGGTATCACTCGACCCCCCTTTCCATTTAAGATTTTGGGGGTGGTGTCACCCCCGCATAGGGCGCTGCACTTGCTAACGTGATTTTTTGCCAAACTTGTATCCCCCTCGAAAACAAAATCGACAGGTCTGAGCGTTTTTTCAAAAAAAAACTGAGCTGCCAGTAATTGCGTATGTTTCGTTTTCGATGCACCATCCTGTATATTATTACTTATATTGTAATGATGCTCCGGATGTACCCGCGGTAACATACTTCTAAATGCTGCTCTTGTCGGAATAAAACCCAAAACTCAATTTCCATACAAAATGTAATACAAAAATTCTCAAAAGAAAAATATACAATCTATCAGTCTCAACAACAACATGACATCTGACAGAATAATAAACGCTTTTACGAACATTAACACGTTAAAATCATGAGCTGCTAGAGCTATCACATTCACTAGCTGGAACAGCTGGTCCAGCATCGTCTTCATTTTCTTTATTTTCTTCGACAACAGGTGGTTCTTTCATTTTATTTATAAAGTTCAAGATTAGCTTGATTTTCTCCTCGGTGGATTGTTGAGTCATCAGAAGTTCATCTTGCTGGTTCTTTTGATCTCTCAATGAGATCGTCAGCTGTGAATGGCGATTCTGGAGCTGCGTCAGTTCCGCGGCCAAAGTTTGTCTCTTCTCTTCTAGCTGCTTCTTTTCATTCAATTTTTCTGAAATAATACACGCTAATTAGGAAGCCTATACATACAACTTTAGGCTATATGCCTACGCAAATCATAGATGAGTTGGATTCTGTGTATGGGGACTCTGTACCATCATTTACAACAGTGAAATTTTGGGTAGCTGAATTTAAACTGGCCGTAAGAGCTTGGGAGACGATGAAGGTTCGGGATGTCCAAAAATTGCCGACGAAAACATCGCCAAAGTTTACCAAATCATGCTAGACGACAGCGTAATTAAAGTAAGAGAGATAGCAGATGTTACGAACATGTCAAAAAAAGTGTTTGTCACAACATATTAATCCAAAATTTAGGCATGAGAAAGCTGTCCGCGCGTTGAGTGACGCGTTTGCTCACGTTAGACCAAAAACCTGTTCGAATGAACATTTTCAACGCTCTGTCGCAATAAATCGGAGTTTGTTACGTTTGAACTGCTTGACCATCCGCGTCACGGATCTAGACCCAAGCGACTTCTTTTTGTTACCTTATCTTAAAATTGCGCTCACCTTCGTGAACAATTATTTTTCAGAGAAAAACGCCGAGTACTATTTGGACGGGTTACAGGGTTATAAGGAGACAGTTGAAAAATAAAATAAAAATCAGAAAAAATGTAGTTCATCCTTGTTAGGTCGGAAACTTTTCCGACCACCGTGAGATTCGATTATCAATTTGAGAAATGACTGATGCGAAATCCGAAAACCAGACCCTTTCACAACTTTACAGCAAATCATCATAAGTTGTGACGTCACTGTGAAGCGCGCTAACCTTTCAAAACTTGACAAACAGAACGAAATGAGAAACCATGAATTGTGACATCACATCACAAAGTACATTTTTAAAAAAATACAAAAAACTAGGCTGAAAAGAATGCATTTTTAATTGTAATATCAAGACGAATCTAAAGACATCAAGCCGTTTTTTCTGTATTCTCTAGAATACACATTTTATGTCCAAATCCATCATGTCGTTTAAGCTCTAGCGCGTGAAATAGAAATTTCAAATTTTCGACTAAGATCCGCAATTTTGGTTTTATAAAATTTCAATATAGCCAGAATCACAAGCTCATCATCGCGTTGCCTAGCAATGCTGATGCGGCAATCCGACGCGTTGCCAATATGTTAAACTAGTTCCGTGAATCAAGATACATATTGAAAATATGCGTTAGTTTATTCTCTACGACCAAATAATGGTTTTATTTTGAGCGTACACATTTTTGAATTGTGCCAAATCTGTTTTGGATCGATTCCTGATCGGTCCTAACGGTGCTCCATTTTAGGCTTGGCAATGCCGCATCTCGTACATTCATAGGCAAGGTTTCCACCTCCATGATCATAGATGAACGATTTTGGTCAGTATCCATCTAGCGTTGATTGGGGGGTGTCATCCTGGTTAAAAATGATTTTCACCTGCGTATACGCAAGCAGTGATAATTTGTATTTCGTAATGGTATTTGTTACATTTACTCAGGGTGTATTTTATCACCATCGGTGTAAAATCAAAGATGATTCTAAAATAAATTAAATCATCAATATATTGGCAAAGCGGCACATTGCACGACCTGCGTCACCGTTGCTAGGCAATGTGGTGAAGACCTTAGCTCTTCAGCCGGCTTCTATCTCTTTCTGACATCTCTCTCGTACACATTGAAGTCAAGCCGTCAAACAAATTTTATTTTCCCTGTATTATACGGAGATTTCGTGATATCTGGGATACCGTACTGCTACGACCTATTCTGAAACCAAGACCATAATATTTTACCTGCATACTCTGGAGTATTAATGTAGGAAACAGTCATTCCAGACGGTACGTTCAACGCTCCAACAGTCCTTATCTCTTTGATCATACACTTAGGACACTGCTTTGGAGTTTGAGATAGTGGTCGATTGTGACAGCTGATATGGAAGCCATGCGAACACGTATCACATATGGATATTTGACCTGAAAAAAGAATTTAAAATTACTTACTATTACAAGGTCCTGCAATATGATTTCCGAAAATGCCGGTGCACACATTCATTTTTTCAGGATAATGCGAGTTTACCTCCCGAAACAAATATGGATTCGAGTCACTCCAATATCGACAGTTATGTCAATTTACAGCACCATGTTAATTGAACGTACACTCATCCGAGAAAAAAATATTAAATAACAAAACTCCGTCCTTCTATCAAAATCGTCTTCATTAAGTTCATGAACAAGTTTATCTTGTACGGGTGAAATTTATTGTCTTTCAAAATTCTTTGTACTGTTGAGCGTGTAAATCCTGAAGAAGTAGCCAGTCCACGAGTGCTTTGGATGTTGTCAAGTACCACGTGTCCCTAAACTGTTATTTCTGCGGCTTCATTTCTAACTGGTCGATTTTATTCGATGGCGATTACGGCGAATATTAGACACAGATCCGGTTTTTCCAAAATGTACCAGGAGAGTCACAAATAGGGGTGCGAACTTTTCGTTGGGCCATCCTGTATATATGCCAAATGCATCATATGTAACATAGTCTATATAAAATAAAGGTTTCAAATTGAAAATTGATTGATATTTTGTTACATGTGACGTATTGAAGCAGTACCCATAGAAACATCCTGTGATTTAGAAAACATCATTTAATGAACGGTCCTCTCATCACAGGGGTAACAAAACTCAAATGACAACTCTCAAGTTGGGATGTCGACTAAAATATTTACACGCTTGCACCGCTTAAGCACATTGTTCGATTTTCTTTCGAGGAACTATTATCATTTGGAGTACTGTTTGGCGATGCAAGACAATAGCCACATTACGGCTATATTCCATAATATGTAGAGTGAAACTTTCAGGTGCCGCCTTTTCAATAATTTCGTGATGACGATAGATTGTCTAATTTCTAATGCCATGTGGCAACGTTAAGTCTCAGTCACACTTTTCATTCAAATCAAACCGACGGCAACTCGAATTCACCTTGATTTCCACTTCGCCTGTGTTGCTTCAACTAAGCAACTGACAGTCTCGTTTTGGGGTTGTGGAAAACGTCATCAAGTATGTGCTTACTAGTAAGAATGCGGAAGACTAGGCTTAATTTTTTTTTAATTCTGAGTTGTACACCAATATGCGGCCAATAAATGTTCTGCCAGATTTTGAAAAAGTTTTTGAAGAAATTATTTACGAACAGATCATCGAATTTATTGAGGGAAATAACATTTTAACCAAATTTCAAGCTGGATTCAGGAAGAAACACTCAACTGAAACGGCAACACAAATGGTTTTAGAGGACTGGAGGAGATGTATGGACAATCTGAAACATACAGTAACAGTGTTTTTGGACTTCAAAATGGCGTTTGAGACTATTGACAGCTATAAATTACTTACAAAATTGCATCACTACGGATTTAAAGGATCTGTATTCAAAATTCTACAAAACTATTTAATTGACAGAAGTCAACAAACCAAAATTGGATCTACATTATCAAGATCAAAAAATATTTCTGTTGGTATACCAAAAGGTAGTAAACTAGGTCCACTACTATTTATTTTATACATTAATGACATTTATAATATTTTAGATTATTGTAATCTTCAGATATTTGCAGATGATACATTAATACTGGTATACATATCAGATGAAAATATAGACACTGCTTTAAAAATGCTAAATTCTGACTTTGCAAAAATCGTAAATTGGTTAAATGTAAATAAACTAAAATTGAATACTTCTAAAACAAAATGTTTGCTAATAGGGAAATACCTAAATGAAAATACTATCACAGTTAGGATAAATGGAGAAATAATTGAAAATGTTGAATTAATTAAATATAAAAACTAAAGTTTGAGGATCACTATGAATACATTATTTCAAAAATTTCCAAAAAAAAATTACTTTTATAGGGCTTCTCATAGTCTTGGTACCTATACCAAGAAAATAGTTTATAATTATTCTACCCCATTTAATATATTGTTCAACTATCTTGTTCACTGCCAATGCTCAAAATTACAAGTCTTGCAAAATAAAGCTATGAGAATAATATTGAATAAAAATAAGTACACTAAAATAAAATCTATGTTACAAGAATTGCAGTGGTTGAATATACAAAATTTCATATTATATTTGGTTCTTATTTTTATATTTAAAATAAAAAATCATCTTTTGCCAGAACATTTAGAACACTACAAATTGAATAACCATTACCGCAATTATTATAGAAGAGGAAATATAGATTTTCATTTACAAAATTGCAATAGTAATATAACTAGCAAATCAATATTTCAGAATGGATTACTTGAATTTAATAAACCAAAATATGATACAGGGTGACTTTGAAGTTGAGTCATTAATTTTCAGATAATGATTGTAGAAGGAAGATAAACCAAAATATGTGTGTAAAAATAAAAAAAAATGTTACCTTGTTTTATAAAGTATCCTCCCGACAAGTATTTCAGTGCGGACCTGTATTTGATCGTGAGGTCCCCTGTGAGGTCTTAACCCTTAACCGGAAAGGTGCCGTCTGTGAGACTGCGGCGTTTCTATACCTGAGCGTATCTTTTTTTATTGCACCTCTAACAGACGTAAAAACCCATCTAATCCATAAGCTATTAGTGACCATCGCCCACCCCCATTCACACGAGTCTAGCCAAAACGTGCCTTAAAATATGGACCAATTTTAGTTTGTTGCAGTCTGTCAGACAGCACGTTTCCGTTCCCGTTTGCTATTTGTGTTGCATAGGTGCGTTTGCGAGTATGGCGGGACCTTCTAAACGTGTACGATACGATGATCCGGAGTTCGAAGAAACCGTTCTAAAATGGTTTGAGGATGAAGGAAGTGACTTTAGTGATATAGACAGTGCCTCAGAAGACGAATACATGGAATCAGATCATACAAGTGATAGTGAGTTATCAGAAGACGGAGCCGAAGGAAATGAAGAGGATTTACCAGCTCAGAATTATTTCTATGGAAAAAATCGTCATAGGTAGAATATTTCGGAAGTTGTACCATCATCACGTACAAGGAAGCACAATATAGTCATTAAAGTACCAACTCTAAGAGGAAAAGCTCATGAATATGGAGAAGAAGCAGCTCCGTTGACGGTTTGGCAGCTTTTGTTCACTGACGACATGTTGGTACATATCGTTAAGTGGACCAATCACAAGCTCAAAGAAATGCGAAAGAGATACAAAAATCAAACCAGCAACCTAAACGTTACTGATTTAGTCGAAATAAAGGCACTATTGGGTCTCTTAGTATATACATCGGTGTTCAACAGCAACCACGAGAACATTGAAACACTTTTTGCCACCGATGGCTCTGGAAGAGATATATTCAGAGCTGTCATGAACATAAAACGATTTGGTATTCTCCTGTCAGCCTTAAGGTTTGATAACCCAGATGACAGGAATGAAAGAAAGAAGCTAGATCCAGTAGCACCAATATCTTTCATTTTTAATAGTTTTATAAAGAACTGTCAAGATGTGTACGGAGTTGGCCAGTCTGTCACTGTCGATGAAATGCTCGTGAGTTTCAGAGGAAGATGTCGATTTAAAATGTATATGCCTGCGAAACCTTGCAAATATGGCATAAAAATTATGGCATTGACGGATGCAAGGAATAGCTACCTCTATAACGCATATATATACTGCGGTAAAGATTCCGATAGTTTCGAACTTCTTGAGGAACACAAGCGGTATTCCAAACCCACACAATCAGTTCTACGTCTCGCGAAGCCTCTGAGTAGATGTCTTATGGGGATTCGGTCTCAAAACTTCCAAAATCCGCCACCAGAGGCGCTGGCGTCGCGCGCCATTGACAGGTTGTTGGACGGAATCTGTAATCATGAGTTGGGGATTCCGCCGCTAGATGGCGCTGTCAAACCAAACGGAATCTGTGTGTCATTGGACACCTGTCATGCGTCATTGGGCATCTCACGCATAGATGGCGTTAAAACGTCATCTGTCATACGTCATTGGACACCTGTCATTGATGGGTTGGGCATCTCGCGCATAGATGGCGCCGATTTGTTTGGCGGTGTACAAACCTAACGGAATCTATGTGTCATTGGACACCTGTCATTGATGGGTTGGGCATCTCGCGCATAGATGGCGCCGATTTGTTTGGCGCTGTACAAACCAAACGGAATCTATGTGTCATTGGACAGCTGCCATTGATGGGTTGGGCATCTCGCGCATAGATGGCGCCGATGTCGCACCTGTCTGGTGTTGGCGTGGATTACGGGGGGCAACGTGTATACAGGGGTGCATCGAAAAATAGCGGATCGATGGACCGACGGTATATCGTTAAATCGTATATAGCAAGGCGTGACCTAAATAGCGTGGTGGGCTCCTCTGGTCGGTCGGTCGGTCGGTCAGAATGTCTCATAACGATGTACTGTTATTATTATACAGGATGATACCGTTCAAAATGAAACTTTATGTAGTAGAATGATGGTGGGGGGGTGGGGAGTCGAAGGAACCGACTGTTTTTTTTTTTGTTTGACAACAGGCTGAATACGAAATAAACATAGCTTTCTGAAAAATGTATTTTTTAATGATATACAGATACAAGTTTAGATAACAGAGTTTTTAGTTGATGTAACAAATCCTCGCTGGGGCATGGTACTCCAAATAGAGTCCAATGAAATGGTCCGGTCGCAACAACTTTTCTTGTAAATTCATTAAATTTATAGTAAGTTGCGTGACGGAAAAAGTAAATATGGCCATCAATCCATCGAAATGCGAGAGAAATATCTTCAGGTAATTCAGGAAATATGTCTCTTATCCGTCCTCTGTTCAACACATCAGTAAAATCGTTAGAAAATTCTATATATGACATATTATTATAAAAGGTATAGGACCGTCCTGCGTTTGATTGAAAAATAGCATTGATTCGAGCCCTATCGGGTATATCAATTGAAAAATTATCAAGAAATTTAATGGTAGGGAATGATGCTGAGAAATAGTTGTTTGGAGACACAATGGTAATCAAGTCACCGTTTGTTGATTGGAAAATATGTTGTAAAGTGTATTGACGTAATTCTGTAGGAACATAATCGACAAGAAGTTCAGGCTGAGATGGGATAATCATTTCGTTTAAGTCTAGTTTCCATATAAACATATCATGTGCAATATATAATCGGTAATTTGAAAACTCTGGAGCAATAGCTAAAAACATAAAATCTGGAATAATATCACACAAATTTTTGAGGATCGGCTGCTTACGAGTTGTAGATCTTATAGTTGTTGTTGTTTTTGGTATTGCTGATGCGGTGGTAGACGTTGGGATTGAATCATATTTGTTTTTTCTTCCATATAGATATTGTACTGCATTTATATCATCAACATCTAGACCACGAATCTCATGCTGATAGAAGGCAAACATAATAGCATTCGGAGAAGCACTATGTGCTATGCCGAGGGCATGTCCAATTTCATGAACCAACACCATAAGAAAACTAGTTTGATTTTTGGGTATATTAGGATTATTTCCAAAATACCAGCGTTCATTTATATCTAAATGGATTTCTCTACAGGTGCCGCTAGAGTCAGGAAAGTATGCATGTCCTAAAACGCCGCCAGCATCATCTAATGTCAATGGACATTCATCATTACCCATACAGTTTGCGCTAAAATAATGAGTCTTGCTAACCATGGTTATAGTAATATCAGGAGGATATAGAGTGGGATTGGTAACCATTGTAAATGTTAAGTTTGAAACATTTTGCCACATCTGAAAAGCCATTTCTGCATCTTTTTGGGCCGCAGGTGTGTTTCGAGGGAAATACCATTTCAGGTCATGTTTCCGAAATGGAAAACTTGCTCTAAATTCAGCATCACTGTATTGACAACGCGGACGATTCATAAATTCAATTGTTGCATTATTCAACAATCCATCCACTGGTAAATTATACTTTTCTTGCAAGTTAGTTAGCAAAGTAGAGAGATCTGTTGTATTATCGATGATATGTTCATATTGAGTTAGGTATACTATAGCGTCTTTTTCGGAGAAATCGTTGCAAAGCACGTATGTGAAAGTTGAAATAAAAAATAATACGTCTACCCACATCAACATCTTGATAGAGAATGATGTCAAAAATCTCAGATAGCAAATATAAATTCGTTTACCCCCCCAATCAAAATCTTGACTGAAAAAAAATTAGGCAGCAAATATACAATAATCATACACGAATTTCTATATTTCTAAAATTCTACTCTCATGTGCAACTTGTAATTGGAATTTCCGCCGGACAAACGATACATTCATGTATTACTAAGAAATTATATAAAAAATACTGCAACCGCAATGAATGTTGTTTTCTCGATAAAAATGGTACTGAGAATATGATGAATATAATATGCATATTTACGATACAATTATCTCATGTACGCGTGTGTCATCTCAACTACGTACTTATATTGAGCGAGCGCATGCAGTTTTCTCGATAAAAATGGTACTGAGAATATGATGCATATAATATGCATATTTACGATACAATTATCTCATGCACGCGTGTGTCATCTCTACTACGTACTTATATTGAGCGAGCGCATGCAATAGTCATCATTGTTTCACACTTAACGCACAACGCTGCAAGCTGCAACAACGACCGCAGTACAATTAGTGCTTCGAGAGAGACGAGAGAGCGAAAATTTTAAAAAAAGTAAGTGCTATTTTATTTAATATTTTTCTTTTTTATGTCTCTAAATGCAACTGTTTTTTTTTTCGTGTTATGCTTCAAAATAGTTAGACGACTCAATTTTTTTTATAGATGGATTTATCAAAAATTAATGCTGCGTCTTCGATTGTAGACCGCAAACCTATCAGAAAATTAAAGGACCTACCAGTTGGGACACCATTTGCAATCCAAGCAGCTAAAGTGGTCAAGTCGAAATTTGGGGAAGCCGTGCTACTAGATTTAGGACCGGAAGTGCTATTTCTACCACAGCGGGTGACGGAAACGTACCAGCCGGTCATCGACGAACTTTTTCACGGAAAATACTCGATCATCTTCCAAGGGGAAGTGGACGTAGGGAAAAGCCGACCGCTAGCATCATTCAAAATAGTGGAAAATTAACAAAGCAGAGAACAGGAGGAGGAGGACAGGGTGAGCATTTTTATATATTTTTGAGTAATGTGTTTGCTTGAAAAAAAAAAATGTCGTCTTTTCAAATGTCTTCAAATAAGGTTAAAAAGATCATCAAACAAACAGACGGTGTTCTACTATCAATTGTTAGTCTACGGAAAATTTTATTTGATAATTTTACAATCAGAGACGCGGAAGTGTGGCTGAAACGAATAGAAAAACAAATTAGATTATGTAAACGGGTAATTCGTAGTAGAAGGCAAAATAAATTATCTGTAGGGACCTGTAGAAAAGTAGAAACAAATTTGGGGCATTTTAAACATTTTAGAAAGTTGATTTTAACTAGACATATTGGGGCAGGACTTCACTTAATATTGGGTCAGAGGGTTAGATGGGAAAATGTAGAATCGAGCTTTCAAAGTAGAATAAAAACCGGTTCCATAGCTAATTTGCGTCATAAGGACTTGAATCAATTTTTAGCAGATTGTGTAGTTGTTTTTAAAAGGAAAATTAGGAATATTTTGAACACCCATTGTGCGCTCAAAGTAAATACAACATTTTGCGGGGAGTTTATTAGGAAATCGGGGGATAATGAAATTTTGGGAATTAAATATATTAATACTAAAAATCATATTATTGATACATCAACTCAAATAGACGAGTGGTTTAAGATATATGTTAAAGATAAACTTTTAAACGAATTATCGGAATTTGCTGAAAAAGATTCGGGATTTGCGTTAAATAAAATTATTTCCTTAGTTGTTAATATCAGTAAATATCAATTGGGAAACGGTTCATCTTATATTAGACTACCAGAACCGATTATAAGGAAAAATGCTTGTATAAACATTAAAAATATAGATCAAAATTGCTTTTACTGGGCCATTGTAAGCGCTCTTCGGACTCCTAGCAATAAAAGACATGCAGAACTAACCTCCTCATATCCACACTTTACTGACGTTTTACAAACAGAAAATTTAGATAGTCCTATGCTGCTAACAAAAATTTCAAAATTTGAAAAGATGAATAACATTTCAGTCAATGTTTACGCTTTAGAATTGATCGAAACAGAAAAAAAATCATTTTACATAGTAGTACCAGCAAGATTAACGGAAAATAAACGGGATACGCATGTTAATTTACTTTTAGCTCAAAATAAATATTATCCGCGTTTAAATGATTATGATGCTCCTCCACCAGCGCCAGCAAATGAAGATAATGATTCAATCGATGAAATTAAATATCACTATTGTTGGATTAAAAATCTTTCGCGTCTTATTAGTAGCCAGTTAAATAAACATCGTGAGAAAAAATTTATTTGCGATAGATGTCTGAACTATTTCCATCAGCAAAATAAATTAGTTGAACATGAAAAACTGTGTTCTAAATTTAATAAATATAAAATTAACCTTCCTAAAGAGAGCTGCGTTGAATTTAAAATCTTTACATACCAACAAAATACTCCTTTCGTTGTTTATGCAGATTTTGAATGTCAATTAGAAAATCATAAAGAAAGTAGCGTCGTAAATTTAACTAAAACCATAAAATATCAAAAACACGTTCCGTATAGTGCTGGTTTCTATGTAAAATGCAGCTATGATGATAGCCTTTCTTATTTCGAGAGCTATCGAGGTGCAGATTGTATGGATTGGTTTGCAAATCGTATGGCTGGTGTTGCGCAATTTGTAAACTCAAAAATAAAAACAAGCGTACCTATGATTGAAAAATTAGACACATGTAAGGCAACATCATGTCATATTTGCGGTAAGAGATTTTCAAAAACAAAAAAAGACATAATCGTTAGAGATCACAACCATTTCAGTGGAGAGTTCAGAGGTTACGCACACCAAGCATGCAATCTGAACTTTAGAAAATTGTTTGTTGTGCCGGTTATATTCCATAATTTAAGTGGGTACGATAGTCACTTTATGATTTCGAATTTATGTAAAAAAGGTCGCTTAAGTCTACTTCCCATCAACAAAGATAAATACATCTCCTTTACGCTGCACTCAGATGAAAATAACATTAAATTGCGGTTTATAGACTCTTTTCGATTTATGGGGGCGTCTCTTGATGAATTAGCTGCAATTTTAGCAGAATCAGAAAAGAAAATTTTACAAAGGGAATTTCAAAATTTAGATGAAGATAAATTCAAATTATTAACACAGAAAGGAGTTTTCTGTTACGATTACATTGATTCGTTGAAAAAATTAAATGAAACGACTTTGCCCCCAATTGAAAAATTTTACAATAAATTAAACGATGAAAGTGTAAGTGACGAGAAGTATGCTCATGCGCAATCTGTTTGGCAACAGTTTAACATTAAAACATTAGGAGAGTATTCTGATATATATTTAAAAACAGATATTCTGCTTCTTGCCGACGTTTTTGAGCAATTGCGTAAAAAATGTTTCTCCACCTATGGTCTGGATCCTGCGTGGTACTATACAATGCCCGGATATACGTGGGACTGTATGCTCAAATACACTGGGTGTAAGTTAGAACTACTAAAGGATCTAGATATGGTGATGTTTTACGAAAATGCTATAAGAGGTGGAATTTCGGTGTGTAGCAACCGATTTTCGGAGGCCAACAATAAATATATGCCCGAATATGATCCTGAAAAGCCGTCCAAGTACCTTATGTACCTGGATGTGAATAGCTTATATGGGAATGCTATGCAGCAACCCTTACCCTACGGAGGGTTCAAATGGGTAGATGATGTAACATCGTTTGATGTGATGTCAATACCCGACGACTCTGACGTAGGGTACGTGCTACAAGTCGATCTATCGTACCCACAAGAACTGCACGATAAACACAAAGATTTTCCGTTTGCGGCAGAACGTAGCGTACCACCCAGCGACGGCGGGGTAAAATTGCCGAAATTAATGGCAACACTTACGGATAAAAAAGAGTACACGGTTCACTATAAAAATTTAAAACAAATGCTAGCTAATGGGTTAAAGTTAACGAAAATCCATAAAATTTTACAATTTAAACAAGCAGCCTGGCTGAAACCCTACATCGAGTTGAATACTCGATGTAGAGCTGCAGCCCGGAATGATTTCGAAAAAAATCTTTTTAAATTAATGAATAATGCAGTATTCGGTAAGACCATGGAAAATATACGTAAGCACCGCGTATGTAAAATCGTTAAATCTTGGGGTGGTCGCTATGGGGCAGCAAACTTGATTTCGAGTTTTCGGTTCCACAGTCGCACAATTTTAGAGGAAAATCTGGTGGTTATCGAATTGAACAAGGCTGAAATAACGTTTAACAAACCTCTGTATGTAGGGCAGGCAATTCTAGACCTATCGAAACTAGTCATGTACGATTTTCATTACACCTATATGCTACCAAAAATGGGTGCAGAAAGGTGTAAGCTCATGTACATGGACACAGACAGTTTTATCTACGAATTGCAATGTGAGGATGCATATGAGGAGATCATTAAAGCTGATTCCAGTAAATTTGATACTTCGGATTATCCTGAAAATAACATATATAAAATACTGCGTAAGAACAAAAAGGTGCCGGGTCTAATGAAAGATGAAAATAACGGTAAAATTATGACACATTTTGTTGGACTTCGAAGCAAAATGTATAGTTACAAGGTGCAGGGTGGGAAGGTGGTTAAAAAATCTAAAGGGGTTAAGTACAATGTTGTTAAAAATAAAATTGCATTTGAGGATTATGTTGAATGTTTGAAAGAATTTAAGGAAAAAACAGCTACACAACGCTGTATCAGGTCGTATGCACACAACGTATATTCTGTTGAACAGTCAAAAATTAGTTTAAGTCCGTATGACGACAAACGTTATTTAATTCCGAACAGTTTTGACACACTTCCGTGGGGGCATTACAGTATCTTATAATAGCGTTTTTTTTTTTTGTTATAGATGAATGCCCCAACATTATCAGAGTTAGCTGTTAGAAAAATTTGCGAATCAATAACATCATCAGCAGTAGAATTCATGGAGCAGTCTCCACTACCATGGAAATTAACTACGGAAATTGTGAAACAATTTCCTTTATATAAATGGCACGCTATGATTAAAGAAGCCAAAAATGATCTTGATTCTTCATATACAGGAATTAACTTTATTAGATGTCACAAAGAAATAGATCCAAATTTAATTCACACTATATTAGGAAAATCAGATTGGGGTTATGTTTTTGAAGATTATTCTAGTTACTGTCTATGGACAAGTGGATATTGGCTGGACCAATATTACCTACACGTATGTAAAAATTGTTTATCTAAATTTAAAGAAATACATAAAACTTTAAATAAACGTTTATTTGCCTGCTATGACCATTCTCACGAGGTTCACGATGCACATGACATTATTTTGAACGTATACCAAAAAAAGTATAATTGGTGTCACAGCTGCTTTAAAAGCGTAGTGTTTGAACTAAAAGACCAGGAATCTTGCAGAGATGCCTTACATGATAGGTCTAGAAATAACATCCGAATCCGATTTGATGAATCTGATGTAGACAGCGATATTGAGTTTTAAAAAAACATCACAGCAAACAAATTACAAAAAAATATATAAAAAGCGTTCATCCGTCCTCCAGTTTCTCTCTATCTATTGTACTAACATTTATATATATATTTTTTTCAAACATGTATGTAGTACTAACATTTATATAAATATATATATATTTTTTCAAACATGTATGTAATTAGATTTAATAAATGAATATTTATAAAAAGATGTTTTATTGATTTCGTTAGATTTTTCTAGTAAGAAGAGTTCACAACAACAACAACAAGATGTCCTGATAGCTTGAGTCGTCAGAGGTGTGCAACATCAGAAGCAATGTTAGTGCGTGGTTGGAGTTCAAAACTTAGCGTGTTCAAAAACAAAAAAAAACACGCACACACATAATACTAACATTACTTCTGATGTTGTGGCGCGGTTCTTCGGGCTATCAAGACATCTTTTTGGTATTTTTGAACAAAGTGTGCACGTCACGTGCGTCACGTATCACGTCACGTGCGTCACGTATCACGTCACGTGCGTCACGTGTCACGTCACGTGCGTCACGTGTCACGTCACGTACGTCACGTGTCACGTCACGTCACGTGTCACGTTACGTGACGTATATCATAATGAAACGACAGATATGCATTTTTACAAAAACTTTATTAAAATCGTTCAAGATCATTAGCGATCCTATGTCTATAGAAAAATATATGTTGTCCTAACGCTATATGTTGTAAAGTACAGCCTACGAGCTTAAATGTATACAATTTTTGAATAGCATCTGAAAACGTATAATTTTGATCATTAAAACTAGCTCGAACAATCTTAAGCGCATTATAATAATAGCTTGGAAATTCGACAGTTTCTAGCATAGACATATACGGTACTAAAAGTTCATTATTTGCTTCTAAAAGAGCGTTCACGTCCATTTCTGAGAGGTAGAAACTAATGTTGTGCTTGGTTATTTCGAGAATTTTCGTACTATCATAGATTAGTCGTCGAATTCTGCAATAGTCACCGCACTCGATTTCGACAGGATCATACTTGTCAGGAAGGTTCTTCTCCTCCTCGTCCTCCTGCTCCTCCGTCTCCTTCACCGTTACCACATTGAGCTGGGTGATTAATTGTTCCCACTCATAGGAACTGAAAGATAGTTTCAACCGTGATGAGTTCCACACAATTACAGCAGGAGTAAATGATCTCGCTGGGCTTAGACCGCATCCAATTTGGTATGATCCATTTGGAAACTGCGTGTACAGCAGATAATGGTCCTCGTTCTTGGCCGCTTCTTCGTACCTTTCCAGAATAGCATCCAGCTCACGGTCGTAGTTTACAGATGATTCGTGTGAGCTGCTGGTGGTGAGGTCAAACTCGCTGCAACTTGAACCACTACCACTGGTATCCATTTTTTTTTTTACTAGCTGCCTGACTGACTGACTGACTGACTGCAACCGACTGAGAACTCACTTTTAGCAGAAACCCCCCCACCCCATACACCTAGACGATCGCATCATTGTCAATCCAACTATTATGTTTTGCATCAAGGCCAAGCCATTTGACGTACATTTTTTTACCTTTACGACGTAAAACTTTTTCAACTAAATAAACATCTGGATTGGCTGTTTTCTGTAATTCTTCGTCATAAAAGGCTCCTTTGATCGGTGCACCTTGCATATCTTCGAGCATGTACGTTGCAGGGTTGGTAATATTAATTTTAGTAACTTTAAATAATTCCGTTGTCCAGCTTGGAACGTATCCCTTGTCGAATAGCATTTTGGTTTTGCTGATGCGTACAATGTCACCAACTTTAAACTTACGCGGGCCCGCGATTTTTAAATGAGTATATTTTCGATTTAAGATACATTTTTCGTTGGATTTATTAATTTGTGATGGTTTACATCCGATGGTTTGATGACGTGTTCCATTGTATTCATTGGTAATGCTTTGTAATATATCAATCCATTTATACGATCCCATTAAGCTAAAGTATTTGTAAAGTTTATTTTTCAACGTCCTTATGGCTCTTTCAGCAATGGCCGCTTTCTTGATGCTATATGTACTATAATGATTAATATCATGCTTCTTCATTAAAGTTTGAAATTTACTATTGTAAAATTCTTTACCTTGATCAGATTGTAGATTTTTCGGCGTACGTTCCGTATGTGCGAGGATATCCGAAAACGCACGAGTTATCTCCTCACCCGTCTTTGTCTTTAACGGTCTAGTCCACATAAACTTGGAAAAAGAATCGATTACGACGAGAATTAATTTGAAATTTTTATTTTGATGAGCATAAGGTCGCATTTCAGCCAAGTCCGTCTGCCATAAATCGTCTAAGCCTTTAATGATGGTACGTCGTCTTAGATAATTTTTTCGAGCAGGCTTGTGCAGCTCGTTAACTAGTTGTAGCTTCTCCTTGGCGTACGTCATCATGTTTTAACGCTTTAAATTGTTGTTCCATCGGCTTTATACGCTTAGCAAGATCGAATGTTTTCAATGATATATATGATGTGCGTCCTTGCAAAAGTTGTAATTCAGAGGATAAATCAATGATATTTTTCCGTATTGGAGTCAAATCGGTATGAGACTTAATTGTAGCCAACTCCTGTTCTATTCTTGTTGTTATATTTGCAATAGAGTCATCTACATATTTTTTTGTTGCCATATGTTTACCAGAAGTAGGCGGATTTCTCGAAATAAACTCTGTTATTTGATCTGTTTTTGCTGTAATTTTTTTTAAATCAATCACTGAAGTATCTACGTATTTTTTAGTTGCCGCATCTGAATTATCTGTGGGATCTTTTATATTACACAACTTTACGTTCTTGAAGTCAACATTTCCATCAGAAGTATGGGGTAGTGTTAACTTTGGCGGTGTACGCATATACGGAAGTGTCTTTTGTTTATCAAAGCGACGTCCGAATTTATCAAGACTCATCGTGTAAATGAAAGACCAAGGAACTAGATTACTGTATTATATTAGCTTCTTTTAGCTCGTTGAGGATGGCTACTATTTCATTATCATGCGACGTATTGCCAGCTTCCTGAGATGCCATAAGGAGTTTAAGTCGATCGATTAATTCATTGGGATCATCCCAGTACACGTATTCGATTGGTTCCTCGTTGTATGTCAAGTAATCACCGATACCTTTTCCTGTTGGCGGTTTTGATGTTGATGATGTTGTTGTTGTTGTTGTTGTTGTTGAGGGAGTGGATCTTGTTAATGATCGACTAAGTGGACTACGTATTTTTGTAGATGTTGATCGTGTGACAATTGTACCTTTATTTTTCTGCACATCTTTAAAGAGAGGCTTAATAATGTGATTATATTTAAATCCTGTCGAACCTTTTAAGCGTCCAAGCGAATCTAAATGAACACCGGTACTTTGCAATAGATTTTTATAGGGTTGTAAATCTGCATCTGCATAGTTTGGGTCATTATAGAATAAAAGTTGATACAGCCCAGGTGTGCCACGAAACCATGTACCTGCTAAGTTTGTCCCCTCAGGTAATATCTGTATTTGGCCAGTCGCTCTATCAAATTTAATTCGGCGTTTACCTAACATCCAACCAATGTTGTCGGTATATATAGGTCCATAATTTTTATCAATTTTATCGTTTTGTGTCCAAAAATCTTGTAAATAATTATGGCTTATTGGGGGATATTGATCTAAGTATTCTTCTATTGCTTCTTGTGAAAAATCAGCAGGACGCATTTCTTCAGGTAGTGGTGGTGTTTCAGGTCTCGGCGGTATATTACCTTGTTCATCAGTTGAAGCCACGTCTTCTAAATTGAGATAGTTTGGGTTCTGTGTGAATACATCATCATCATCATTATCATCATCATCATCCTGTTTCAATTTTTCCTCTTTTTAATAATAAATGAAGGATGCTGCTGAGTCTTAGCTATTTGCTTAAGAGGTTCAGATATTGGTTTGAAAAGTTTTCTAATAGATTCATCTTCTGCAGTTCGACCTAACTTTAAAGTAAGATACTTTTTACGTATAGCTCGAGCAAGTTCTGCGATCTTTCTTTTATGACTAGCAACGGCAACTTGGTCCTTTGACATCATGTTACTGAATGATGGCGTACATGATAAGCCTACAATTTTATGTACTTATCAAATCCTACTCTGTATCGACCATAATTAAGAGGAAAGTCTTTAACAATAACTAACGTACCGTACTTTTCTGCCCAACATTCCGAACACATCTTTTTGAATTCATCAAAAGTAACATCTGGAGATACATGCTCATCAAATATATGTTTTAGATTAATTTCATCCTGCTTAAATAGTACTATAATGTTACAGTTGTCTCGTATGAGCTGTTTTGGAATTTTAGAGTATGTTTGGCAGAGATATGCAGCATCGATATCTTTATGACGACACATGGAGTAATACTCTCGAATTTTCTGCTGACCGTCACACGACACGTCGTCAAATATAAATATAGAGCTATTTTTAGCCTTACTTGGACTTATAATTTCCTCGTTATCCTTAAATGGGAAATAGCCAACACCCTTAGCAGCGGAAATCACTTCTTGAAGCAGTTGATACTTTGGTTGATACAACGATTTTGAATAAACGTAAACATTTTAAACTTAGCACCGTTTGGATGGAAAAGCAGCGCCAGCATTACGTTCGTTTTTCCACATCCGCTTGGTCCGCAGATGATAGCGCGAAACGAATTCGGTAACAATTTACCATGTTTACTATGTTGAGTTTTTGCTGTAAAATCCAAGTTATCAATGGGTAATGACTGCTCTTGTTGAACAACCTTCATCGTGTGGCGTTCGAATAGGGAATGTGTAAAAGTATATATGTAGATATTGCTAACGCATCATCAACAGTTCTCATGTTAACGTACAAGGGTGAGGTGTTGTAAACTCTCTGATAAATAATCTTCCGATAGAACTCCACGTACCTTCGTATCAGTTCCTGGGACGTAAGTGTGCGACAGATTAGGATATTTTTTTTTTTTCATTCTCACACATGTATATGTATATTTTCAGCGGGGACTAATAAAAAAGAGGTTAGCACGAGGAGATCCTGGAAAGAACCATGGATCGTGCTGCAAGAGACCACGATATTGCATACGCCTTATACAAAAATTTGAAAGACAGACACAAAGCTGATTGGATTCTTGAGAACCGAGCCTGGGAACGTGTAAAAGCACCTGACGCTTCACTAGGAGAAAAGACTGCAGCTTGGCTAACAACTACCGCAATGAAAGTTAAGCGAAAATTGGGTATGGGGCAGAAGAAATCAATCTTTTCGACGAGGTGTTCTCACGAAAATCACAAAGTCCTTGAAGAAAAATGCTCCCACCACCACGACATTAAAAAAGTCTGCATTGGTTGCTCTTAAAGCGGCAAGATTAGCGGTGAATAGTGCAGGTGGAAACATAAAGTTCGACTACCGAGGATAATTCCGATCGAAGGAAATCTGGGGGATTCCTACCCTTGATCCCCCTTTTCGCCGGATTAAGTGCCTTGGGGGCGCTCGCAGGGGAGCTGCAGGTGTGGCCAAAACGGTCGTTGATGCCAAGAATGCACAAAGAAATTGGAGGAAGACCATCGCCATAACAAAGCTATGGAGTCTTTGGGCAAAGGATTGTATTGAGAAAAATGCTAAAGGTGGTTATGGGTTGTACCTCAAAAAAAAAAGTCAAAAAACTAAACATCAAGCTACCCAGAAAGCGCTTTATGATTATGAAATAAAGCAATATGCGAAGCGCTGAACATACCTCATTTCCGAGGTGTCTTCATGCGTGACACTTTACCACGAGACGGTCCACGTAAAGAGAATGCGCCGTCGTGAACTTAGATATTTCACAAACAACGGAACTCATTGGGTAGCTTATAAAAAGATAAACAACAACGTTGAGTATTTCGATTCATTTGGTAACCTGAAGCCTCCACAGGAACTTGTTCGATATCTGAAAAACGCTAAAATTTTCTACAACAACGATCCTTACAAACTTATAATCAAGTTAATTGCGGACAATTGTGTTTGAAATTTCTAAACAATAACAACAACAACGATGGATAATAAAACATTATCGGAATTTACATTAGAAGAGTTTGAGAAGAATATTCCGCCGCTGGAATATTTAATAAGCAATGTGAGACCTGCAGAATTGTTGAGTATATGGCACAAACTGCCTGCAGAATACACATCCAATTTTGATCTTCAAATACGACTTCCATGCTATGTTCACTACAACAGACCTGATTGGACAACACATTGGGATGGACCGGCTACTGCTCAGCAAATTGTTATTTCTGTAAATTATCCATTCGAACATAAACAAAAAAAAAACTTGATAAATGCTTAGTACACAGCTATATTTTTCATTCATCATGTCGCAGTTGTTGAGAGTCAATAGCACTACTCATATATTTCATTTCGTCCTTCAACACCGATAGTGTTGGATCCGAAAAAGATTATGAATGGCGCTTAGGTCTTTTACTTCATACAATTCCATACCGAATATTGAAAAAGGAGATAAATTTTATTATATCGACCGGATAGGTGGTGGTGGTGGTGGTCAATTAAAAGTCATCGAGTTTCCGACAGGTTGTTATGAAATTACCGACATAGAAACATTTATACGAACGCAAATGAATCTTGAAAATGAAGTTGCTCCTCCGGATGATTATTTTCTCTAAAACCTAACAATAATACACTGCAATGTGAAATCTTAGCAAGTATTATAAAATAGTTTTTACAGAACCGAATAATCTTGGACATCTATTGGGATTCTCGAAAAGTTCTTAATCCTGGTCAAAAGCATTCTTCTGATTTACCTGTAAACATAATAAAAGTATCAACCATACACTTTGATGCTAACATTACGTCGGGAGCCTTTGACGGAGACACGCCTGCACACACGATCTACGAATTTGCTGTGACAGCCGATCCTGGATACGCTATAGTCGAAACACCTGTAAATTTACTATATCTACCTGTTATACCGAAACAAGAAATAACCAACATCACAGTGTTGGCTTTAGATCAAGACGGTCGTCCTGTAAACTTTCAAGGTGAAACTAGTACTCTTGTGTTGGAGTTGAGAGCGAAGCGCAGATGGGATTAGTGATTATAAGACATAGTGGTGCTTCCAAGGCAACTTCAGTATTACCCCAAGCACCTAAGCGACGACATCTACTACTAACTACATCAAATATCCTGTTTCTACTACGCTCACA